>VSWD01000009.1:3852498-3873393 GCA_033119305.1 Pinctada imbricata | reverse complement strand
CGAGCAGATAATCCGACGATTTTGCGGTTTTCGTCAATACTCGGCTTCTGTACGTCCAATCACCATGAAACTCAGGAAAAATAATGCTTCACCCTTCATACAAATGCCTATGTAAAAATAATTTTGAAAATCGACCTATAAATGCTGATTTGAGGGTATTTTAACACCCCCTTTTAATGGCCATTTAACGGGTCCATAGAATAACCGGAATGACACCTATTAACCGAAATGACGGGGTAATAACCGAAATGACGCCTAAATGAACCGAAATGACACCAATATTCTTTAAATTTTGCATTTTTCTTCATCCCTATGGTATTTTACATTTAAAAATGCATGTTTGATATGTATGCAACAACTTTTAAGAGACTAGGAGAGGTTTGAATTTCCTCTGACACATGATTTTTTTACGTTGGTCTAGGGAGCTTTTTGTTGCCTGGTATTGTACAATACTACATGTATAAATAATATATTTTCTGAATAGTAACAATGCCTGCAGCACATATATAAGACTGACAGTACTCAGGGGCGGATTCAGGGGGGTACGGAACGGGTGTCCGCCCCCCCCCCCCGGCACTGACCCAAAATTTTCCAAAAACAGGTATATTTTGGCCCATTTTCATTAAAAATCGGCAGAATTCGCCCCTTGACCCTCTCCGGCAAAGGGGGCACTGGATCCGCCACTGTTACTAGAAGAACAAAGGGTAATAACAAATTGTCATTTCTCCCTTTAAAGTAGCCATGATTTTCCTTTGATTTTCTTGCCAAAAATGAGTAGTTTACAGTGAGTAAATGTGTCTAGTATGGACAATGGTGGCACTTAATCTGCCCCCTCCTTGCTAGATATTTCTCTTCAGATTATGTTGACATGCTATTATAAAATATTCATCACCATGCTACATAATTATTTTAACACGCGACATAATTTATGTCAACATGCAACTTGAGTATGTCGACGTGCAAATTAATTATTTTTGCATGTTTACATAATTATTTTGCATTTTTACATAATTATCTTGCATTTTGATATTATTATCTTGCACGTAACATAAAATCTTGCATGTTTACATAAATAAGTCTGTTGTATGTCAATATGAATATATTGCAGTAGACATATCTCGCATGTGGATCTAGGAGGCATTAAGTTTGCCACCATAGTCTATAGTGTGTTCATATCAGTGATCAATTCTGAAAAGTACCAATCAAATTTGGACTGACAAAATGTTTTCAAAGGTTTTGCTATACACAATCCTTTATTCGGACTGGCACATATCACCTTTAAAATGACGTACTGGCCTGAAAAGTTTTCAACATCTCTGGAACTTCACATAAGTGATTCTTTATCTGTATGCATACCACATGCAAAGAAGCTCACTGACTATATATCAGCTCCTATTCAAATTTTAATATATAACATGTTGCTGTTTTTAAAGTTTTATTTATTCTTTCAATTCTGATGATAACAAAACATGTAATCACATGTATAAATAAATAAATACATATCATGATCATAATTATGTAATAATTGAACAATTGATGAATAAAATAGAGTCTGTACATATATTTTTGGTATGAACTTCATTTTTTTCATCAAAATCTTCAAGAACGAAAAAAAAAAAAACAAAAAACCACTATCAAACTGAAAATATGTTATTCCATTTGTAGACAGCTGTATAACATACCGTATAACATGTTTTTCAACATATTCTCAATCTCAATGACTCTGAAGTTCTCATACTGCAGAGATATTTCATTGTTACATTACTATGTTTACAAGCAAGAAAGGCACTTTCTTTTCGCTAAACATTTGAAGAGAAATGGGACTGTGTTGTAAGTAGGAGAGGGGCAAGCCTACCCCAAAAGAGGCCTCCTGGTAGAGTTAATGGCTGTACTGCACCCTAACTTAGCTACAACAAAGCCCCATTATGGTTAATAAACACTCTCTAAGTTAATCTATTCCAAATTTGTCTTTTCTCATCCAAGTCTATAGCAAAACTGTTTATTAAGCTTAAATTTAAGTGTGTCCTTTTTTGTGTGTCACTGTTGTAGTTTTTGCATTTCTTTTGCGTTTTACTTGGCCAATTTTCTTTCCCAATGTTTTGGGTTTTAGAATGCAAGTTTCATGTTGAGATGAGATGACAAGTCTGTTGTGTGGAGGTACAAAATTTCTAAATTTGTCAAAGTATCGTGTTCTTTCATCTTGCGTTTTTGATGCCCAAACAGTTTTACTAATTTCAAGGTGCTTGTGTGTGTCTGCAAGATGATATTCACCTACACCTACCATTGCTCTTCGAAGGTCTTTAAACTGTGCATTTATGTACAGTGAGATGGCCTCTATCAGATGTAGCATTGGTTTTGATTTCCAGTCTACCAAATGTTTAAGAACATGATTTAAAGACTCACAATTGTTGTTTGTCCAATTCCTTTCCAATTCCATTACTTGTTTTGGCTGCACTACTTTATTTTTCAAATTTGTTTTAAGCTTTTTCTCAAAATACCGAAAGAAAGTTTGAGAAACATTTTTGTACTTGCTCTCAATTTCTTGACATTTTTGTTCAAAACAAATACTGTCATCTGCATTGATGAGGCCATCATTTCCAAAGATGTTCTTTAAAATAGCTTCCCTATCTGCCTTATCAACCGTGTCATCGGTTAGTTTTTGTTTTGCGTTTTCCTTTAGATGTCTCGTGCAAAGGATGTGTGTTGCTGTAGGAAAAGAGTGTTCAATTGCATTTATCAGCGCTTTTTCTTCATCACTGCCTATCACCAAATTTGTTTTGTCTACACCTCTTAACTTTGAACTAAGATGACTGAAAAAGTTTGAATAGGTGTCAAAATCGCTATTATCGTGTATGAAGACGGGGCCAATAAAGATAGGATTTTCATTGTTTTCTCCTAGAACTGACATTTGTTTGTAACATGTAGCGGTGACATGCATGTCACAGAGATTGTATGTTTTATCCACCCCCAAAATTGTTTTGCCTGTGCAACATAAATGTTTCAAATCTGTAATCTGCTCATCGCTGTAAATGATAACACATGGTGATTTACCACCGTCCCTTATCACGGATCTTACAAGTGAGTCGTTATCAGTTACCAATTTGTCTATTTCGAAAAAATGGTCAGCCATGTTCTTTGAATGAAATGAAGGTGTAGTCTGTTTTTTCTTGTCATTTTTTTTCTTGTCTCTGACTTGCTGTTTGTTTTTAGGACCTGACAACTCATCATGTGATAGTGTTAGAGTGTTGTACACTTCAAGAGGTTTTTTCTTCTCAAGGAGGTCTGACATTTGTTGCATTACATTTTGGGGAGTTCTAATGTACTCTTTTGTTTTGTCAGTTTTAGTGTTACCATGAAAGGAGTAACCTGGAAATTTCCCAATATACTCTATGATTGCCAAATTACCGTCTGAAGTACAAGTAACACGTTTTTTGTATGATTTGTCTTTCTTAAGGGATATGTAGTACCTTTGCAGTATGAGAACATCAGACGTGTTTGGTTGAGGTTCTAACTTTACATAAACCCTTTTGCCTTTTGACCTTTTCTGAATGAAGTATTCTTCTTTTCTCAAGAAAATAGATCGCAGTTTTAACCGACCATTGTCATACTCTTTTAGAAAATATGATTTGGGTGAAGAACCAGTTTTAGTTTCCCATACCCCACAATCATCAGAGAAATTTCTTCTTTTGGATGTATTTGAATTGAAATTTTCTTCATCTCTTACCAGAAAATAAACATTTTCTTTCCTACCCTGAGGAATAGAATTTAAGATACTGGCACTATGTTTTTCTGGTTCATTCAGAATGTTTGCTAATTCATCGACCCCTAGAAAAGTACCCCCGAGTTGGCCAAGAGCATCCTTGTGGATGTTATCAACTGGTTCTTCACCCTCTACATTTTCAACAATATGTTGAATGACTACATCATTTTTTATTTCATCAGGTACACCATACTCAAGAATAGCTTGTACTTCGCTCAGGACATTGTCATCCACATCACTTTCATTGCTAATGTCATGACTCACTCCATTACTTGTACTCACATCATTACTGGTACTCACGTCAATGCTATAACTCGCATCATTGCTCACATCATCTGACTCGGAGTCATTTACATCAATCACACTTTCACAGTCATAATTTGAAAAATCAAAAGAATCTGATTCTGACGTCACATCAATGTGAACTTGCGAACTTACACTACCAGATGTTTCAAAAAAGGGTACAAAATGATTAGGTACAAAAGATGTACCGTTGAAAGTCATAGATGTCCACATCAGAGTCATGACAGGTGACTCCGAACTGTTAACATTTCTGCCCACAACCTTCCTTGTGTGTGGCTCTGAAACAAATTCGGCATCTAATTGTGGTGGATAGTAAGATCTAATTGGCTTACCCAACACTGAACTTAGAGCAAAAATATGTATCATGCTAGAAAATGATCCAAGCTTTGCAACATCTTGAACGATCTGGTTATACGTACCAGAGACAATTCTGACATCATTGATCAGATCTACAAATTTCGTAAGTGACGAGTCATAAAAACGAAACGAAACAAATCGAAACGAAACGAAACAAATCGAAACGAAACGAAACAAATCGAAACGAAACGAAACAAATCGAAACGAAACGAAACAGATCGAAACGAAACGAAACAAAACGAAACGAAACAGATCGAAACGAAACGAAACAGATCGAAACGAAACGAAACAAAACATAAAACTTAAAGAAAATGAGAAAAAGAGGGAAAATCGCCGAAAACGAATATCAAAGTTTCAAGACAAGATCAGCATGTAATATTGCCTTAATCCAAGTTCTACATTTGTAACTAGTGCCGAGAGGGTTTCTTGAAAGAGTCAGAGTTGACAATTAAAAAAAGTAAATGTCAAGTGCCATTCATGTATTTAAGAGGAATAAAAGGGAGGGGATAGAAAACCACGTTATGACACCGTAATGAGATCATAAAACGGGGTGGGGGCACATTTCAGGAAAAAAATCTTATCCTTTTTCAAACGAAATGTGCCCCCCCCCCCCCAGTTTTTAATTGTTCTCATTTTTCTGATAAAAGTTTCAAATACACACAACGGAACAGTTCTGTTTCCTCTGCGCTAGACTCCTCCCTGCTAAATAATATTTTTCCGTCTATGACGAGGTTATTCACTCTCCTTTAAAATGCAATTGTGCTATATACCGTATAATATATATTATGTTTTACTCGTCAACTTTGATTCATTAAAAACCCCTCCAGCCACAAGAACTAACGGTTGAAGGCAATAATGAGGGGGTGGACAGGGACAAAGGGAGGGGAGAGAAAGGGGGCGGGAGGAGGGAAGAAGGATGCGAGAGGAGAGGAAAGGTGGCGAGAGGAGGGACAGATGATTGGGAGGGTAACAGTAACCAAAAAAAAATATTGGAAATTACTTTTAATATAAATAATCTTGCTCTTATGCGTTCATGTACATAATCTCAATTTTAAAAATTACCACGAAATTCATCTATATATACCTTAAAAATGTTTCCCGATCGCTTCGCTCGCCGCAATTTTCAATTCATTTTTCAAATACTTCAGGCTCGTTTCGCTCACCTTAGTTTTCATCTAAACAGGTTTATTTCTTTTTTTTCAAGGTTTTAAAAGGAACTAAGCCAAATAACTTCACAATTGCACTTTAAAGTTTAAACATTTGTCTTGACCGCCCAAGACCCCCCTTCCCCATGGGGAGGGGGAGGCGGCAGGAGGAGAGTGGTACCCTTCAATAAGATCTTGCCTTGAAATGTTCGTTTTCGGCGATTTTTCCTCTTTTTCTCATTTTCTTTAAGTTTTATGTTTTGTTTCGTTTCGTTTCGATCTGTTTCGTTTCGTTTCGGTCTGTTTCGTTTCGTTTTGTTTCGTTTCGTTTCGATCTGTTTCGTTTCGTTTCGATTTGTTTCGTTTCGTTTCGATTTGTTTCGTTTCGATTTGTTTCGTTTCGTTTCGTTTTTGTTTCGTTTCGCACTTTACAGGTACCCGGGGCCCTAACTAGTATAGGGGCAAACCCACCATGTCTGTAGTATTACTCCTTTAAATAATATAAAAAAGGATGACTCCAGTTAATGTTATATTATCATTTTAGTAATATTACTACTTCCAGTAATCCCTTGGACTGTACCAAAAAAAAAAAAAAAAAACAGAAAAACCACACATAATGGCAATTCAGATTCCAATAAAAGAAACATAAAAAGGAGCTGATAAGATAAGACGTAAAATCTGCCCTAAAAAGTGGAATTTTGAAAATGGATATTTCAAGAACATTTTTCGTAAAATATATACCTATTAAGCGTCCCACCAGAATCTGAAGTTATTTTAGATCTGTTTTGCATAATATTGCTAATATTTGGGTCAAAACTAGTCTTTTTCCAGAAATCAATAGAAAATGTTTTTTTGAACATTGTTCCCCTCGGCTATACGGAAAGCCACTTACACTGTTGATGAGGATCCATAATACAAATGTTCTGGCAAAGTGGGATCCCGTATAGCCGGAGGGAACAGCACTCCAGAGACGAAAAACAAAAAAGGAAAGGGGGTGCATTCTTCTAAAATCAATCTTACAGACCATAAAATATGGCTAATTGGAATATTTTCCCTCTTTTATCCTTCATAAAATGTGTTCTAAAATAATCGAATGGAATATACAAGCATATGTAACGAATTAGAAAGAGCAATGTATTCCATAAAGCTACGGACGTAGAAAGTGTTCATACTAGATTTTGTAAAAATCTTTTGGGCGTGAAGAAAAGTACTTGTAACAATTTTGTGTATTATGAGTTAGGTAGACTCCCACTAAACATAACAAGGAAATTACAAATTATAAAATACTGGATAAAGTTGAAAAAATCTGGAAATGTCATAATTAAATCATGCCTCGAGGACAGAGAAAATTATGACGATGATTGGATTAAAAATATAAAATTAGAATTAAATCATTTAGGACTTGGTTACATTTGGGAAATGGAACAAATAGACTTAAAATTAACTAAATTGATAGAACAGCGATTCCACGATGTCCATGCACAAGAAATGTTTTCGGCAATACAAAACGTCTCACGAGGAGAAAATTACAAATATCTTGCGGATAACTTTGGAATGCAACATTATCTTACTAAATCTATTAATGAACTTCATAGGAAATGTATCACAAGAATTAGATTATCTTCACATAACCTTAACATTGAGACAGGCAGATACAGACGTGAAACTAGGACAGACAGACGATGTACACTATGTGACCTTGACGACCTAGAGGACGAATATCACTTTATTCTTAAATGCCCTTTTTATAATGATCTGAGAGTATCCTTAATTAAACCGTACTATCTTAGAAGATCCAGTGTATTTAAACTTATAGAATTACTAAGTACGAGAAATTTAAAGGAATTAAGGAATTTAGGCAGATTTTTATACTTAGCAGAAAAAAGAAGAAACGATTATGCCAATTAAGTTAACATGAGGGTTTTTTTTTTTTTTTTTTTTTTTTTTTTTTTTTTTTTTTTTAGATATGTGCCTCTATTTTCTAAAATAATATTATATTTGAATGTGTTATTATAACTGTAACTCCCTCGCTTATTATACATGTATTATATTATTGTTTGATATGTCCACCTTGATGTGCATTATATATATATTTGTACCAAATGTCTGATATGCCAACAGGCATAAAGAAATAAAGAATTGAATTGAAATATTTAGGGAAATATTTGATGGGAGTTAATATAATTACAAGAAATAGATTACTGGCATTATAAATTTATTGTATGTTTTTGTATTGTTCAGTTTGTATGGTTATTCTTATTTTAGTAATTTTCACGAGATTGCAAACGATATATTTTTTTCTGTTGTTTTATTTTCTCAATATGATTCATATGTAATCTGCTATATCGCTGCAAATTTGGTATATATAATTTTATTGTTTTACTACATATAATAAATAAGTTAGTTACATTATTTATTACATTTATCACTATTATTACTCATGCTTCTCGTACTTGTTTATATATCATAGTATTTGTTAAAATCCGGTAAATTTTAGAAATTGAGTCAAAAGATACAAAAACTACTTGGAGTAAGGACCAATTTCGGGCATAAATAAACAGAAAACCCTCTCTGCAACGTATAATACAAAAACTTTGCGATTGTCTGTACGAATCCATAAATACTACAGTTGATGCGGTATAATCGATATACGATATACGATGGAATATATATCAGAAAATTTTTGTAAATTTTGTTTCAAGATGTTGAATTCTGGTGGACTTTTAGCAATTTTTATTTACTTCGTTTGTAGTTTTTTGGTTAACCCCCCCCCCAAAAAAAACCAACAAAAATCGGAAACCACCAACCCCCCTAAATCCGCCCTTGCTACGTCACACAAATTGTCAGTAATATCTGGAATAATTAAACAAAAATTCAATACATTTATGGCCTCATCTCTTTTAGTATCATTTCTGTGAAAGAATTAAGGGTATCTCGAGATCAAACTTTATGACTAGCTTTTTCGTTCAAAATAATATAAACGAAGAGAGAGAGATAACAATTATCGAGCATTCACACGTGCAATTATCCTCCCCGTGAGGGCCTCTTTCACACCTTTTCGTTCAGAGGATAAGTGTCAGCTAATCCCAATAAACGTTGTACACACAACATGCACAATTTACAGGGCATTTTTTTAAATTTAGAATATATTTCTTTAATCAATTAGAGATTTTTGTTCCATAGTCGCTTGTGAAAATGAAAGATTTTTTTTTTTTGCATATAATTTCATATATGAAACACATTTACATACATCATATATGACACATACAAATCAGACACATTGAATCCTGTACTTGTACGTATCACTTGACATGAATTGGTTACAAAGTTTATACAAACATGAGACGACATAGCTGTGTGTCATGAAAGACAATATCATAATTCAATTAGTTGTTCAGATTTTTATTTTGGACTGATACACGTACTTGACTTTGGTGAAATCATAGAAAAATAATTAAGAATGATAATTAACAAATTAATACTTTGATACTTTCAATAAATTTAATAAATATGAACTTTTAAGTCGTTTTTGTTTATTTTCATTTCTATTATATTTCTTCCGAATCTTTTTCCGATCACTTTATCTGAAATCATATGGGAGATTTATTCAACACCCCCCCCCCCCCCCAATCCAATTCATATTAAAAAATAATTAAAAAATGTGTTGAAAATCTAATTTCTCAAAGCAGTTCAAGAAGCAGGTATAAAATACAAATACATCATTTACAGACCATACTTCTCGTATCTTTACATTTTTATAGATTGATAAACTGTTTATTTTAATCATCTAATCGGAATGAATAAGCTACAGAATATCTAAACATGATTGGAAATTTGAAGATTATTTGGACAAACTTGGGGGAAAAAAGATAGGGTTAATTTTTGCAGATTTCAGACAATATATCAACATTTGCCAATAGAACAGGGAAGGTGGAATTCTGTAAGGGGTACGTTATGTAGGTATCAGACCCCAATTATTTTTTCCTATATATTCCTTTGTAAAAAGTACTAATATGACGATTAAATACTCGAATCGCACCACCATTTTTTGCTTGAAACTTTTATATCTGATAGATAGTATCAAAATAAGGTCAGAAATGGATTCATGCAAAAATCTGTCGCTTAGTAGACTTTTAATATCTTTTTAAACCCGAAAGGGGGTATCTATGGCTCTAATGTTCTACAATCTATCAATTCTAGAGTCTCATAACACATCTGTCATTCCGCGATTAAGATGATGCAGTATCATTCACCATGCTAGAATATTTTTGTTCAACTCAGCTGTGACTCATTGACGTAAAAAACGAATCATTTAGTGTAAAAAGAGTCGTAGAAATTAAATGTAAGAAGACGAGGGATTGAAATAATTAGGAACTATTTGCGTGGTCAACGAACATTCAAAATTAATTGTGATCTGTAATCAGATTCAGATTCTTTATTCCAAAAGCATACAGCTTATAGGATAAACATATATACAATATATACAATATATACAAAGTGTAGTGAGCAGTTATATATATGTTACAAATCCATTTGATACAGTTTATATCTAAATTTCTTTTAGTAATGCAAGTTACTTAGTCTTTTCTGAGTATCGTGGCATTATACTAATAATTCTAATTTGAACCATTTTTGTCTATAGTAATTGAACACAGATAAGCGGTATTAACTGAGTGGAGAGTGATCAGCTTATAGATAAAATTATGTTACTACCATTATACATGAGAAAAAATAATCTAATGTACGTGATGATTTTGGTGATGAATTTCATCATTTATTCAAATGTCCTTCTTTGAGACCAGAAGGAATAAAATATTTGGAATTATACTAGAGAAGAATTGTAAATACATTTAAAATTTTGTCAGCTATTCCAAAGGAACGATTTTTCGACATTAAAGAATATTTGAAAAAAATGTACATATATTGATTGATCGTTCATTTCATTTATAATTAGAATAAATGTATTACATTATGTGCGTTGATTTAAATAATGGAGAAAGACATGTTGCTTTTCTTTTTTATTTCTTTTTTTTAAATATTAACCATTTCAAATCATACAGACAATAGTCTGCTTTCAAAAGGCCAAGCGTACATCCACCTATGATATTATGAAATAAAAATAAAAAAACTTAAAAAAAATCGTACACGAAAATCTAATTATTACAAATGAATATATATAATAAATTTATACTCACCGATGAACCCATCTGCTGCATGTTGAGCACTGTATGGTGTCTTCTGTACAATTTTCTGAACAGGCGACACACGGGTATGGGGTACCCATGATGTTTTGAAAATGATTTTTTTTTTCAGATTCATCTATATATATACCTTGGTATTTCACAGTTATTTTTGTGGCTTCTCAATGGAATGAGGGTAAGTTTTGTGACCCCGGCATTTTGGGGGGAAATAAGAGAAATGTTATTTTGTGGCTTCTGCAGGTGTCCGGAAGATACAGTTACTTTGTATGAAGCATGCAAAACGGCTTTTTTTTGGGGGTTATGATATTCAGTTGACGAGTTTTTTATATTTGAAACATTACTATGTCAACATGCGACTTACTTATGTCGACATGCAACTTATTTATGTAAACATGCATGTATACATAATAAGTTGCATGTCAACATAATTAAGTTGCATGTCAACATACTTAACTTGTATGTTGATATAATATCTATAAAAATATCTTGCATGTAGGAGGCTGAAGTAATAGTAAATAGTACTAAGACTGAGTAGACAAAAGAAGACTAAAATTGTACATGGGGAAAAAACGTGTAGTATAAGAACATGATAATATGTTATTTTTCTAACACTTTCATTGATAAGGTTATGTTTTCATGTTAAAAATAATAAATGTAGAATCTGATGTTATACACATCTCCGGGTTTCTTCATAACGAAATCAGGCTGGCATCGAAATCATGAATGTGTATATATATCAATTCAATTCATTTATTCCAAAAGCAAATACAGCTTATAGGACAACAATGTCAGTATGTGGTTGACAAAATGTAAGCTGTAATATGCACCCGTACTATGTTAAACGTCTTCAAATTCAATAGCATCATTTATAAACGGATAAACTTGCAGCATGGACCAGACATGCACGTTTCGGGTACTGGTATAGTATACTAATTTTCGCACTATTATGACTGATATACATGGATGTATATGCATCAAACTGTTCAGCTATGTACAGACCCCTTAAATTTATACTGATTTATACAAACACGAGTAATGAAATATATCTTGATTGAATGAAGGACTGTGGCTGTATGTAGTAGTGTCTGGATGTCAATATTTTATGTTTGTACTTGTTTTATATATTGTGATATGCTTGTAATATTGACATGTGACACTTAAATAAAATATTCTGTCTGCCATTCTGTCTGTAAAACTACGTATTGTTTCTCTGGATATTTTTATTTATTTTAAAAATTTATCATTAGTCATAATGGCAGATTTTAATGATAAATAAAAATCTCCAGAAAGACAGTAAAATTAACGCAAGTTTGCTTTGGCCAGCTTGATAATCACCCCTGAAGTTGGGTAAGTTTTGAGTCTCTAGGTTTGACAACAATCTGAATGAACGTGAAATAAAACGTGAAACATAAATAAACAAGTTTTCTAGATTTTAATTTTATGTAAATAATAAGATAAGGAATACATGAAATATGCAATTAATTAATTAATTTTGAACAGCACATTGTTTACTAGGACATATTGTCAAAGATAACATATATCTGGGCACATGTTCACGTTCTCTTCACGCAACTGACATCAATGTTCTTTTCACCCTGTGGTACTGCTTTACAAGACCCCTCTCCGGACTAAGATGGACCAAATCAGTTATATAGTCTGTGGGATAGTGAATCTCAGAAAATGTCACAAAATTTTTTCCAAGTTTCGATTTCAGCATTTGATTGATCTTCTTTCTTTGTTTATCAAAACTGTCTTTTGTAAGTCCAGGAGCCTTCGATAAATCACCTCTTTCTAGCACCTCCGACACTAAAACTCGTCTGACTCCGGTAGATATCAGTTCATTTACCAAGGTTTTAAGAGAGAAAATCACATACCATCGAGCATTCCTTATGAAAATCATGGAAAGTGCAAAAATTTACATTTCAAATTTTCTTATTTCATCGAAAGAAAATGTAGGATTCTTAAACAAAATGGTGCATGATATTGATATTAAATCAATTTTTCATTGTTTTTATGGCATTCAAAGTTGTTACCATGGATACCGCTTTTTTGTATGTATCAAAATGTCTAAAACAGCAAAATGTACACTATGTTTTCTTTGGTTTAAATGAAAGATGTCATTGTTTCTGAAATGGGATATCATAGTTTGAGGTTTGGTCTTTAAGAATGATTATAAAAAATCCTCTGCATTATATTGAATATGTTGCTATGGTAACCGGAAGTTGACCTAGTTTTCATAAAAGGACTCAACTAAATTTCATCATTTTTTAGGGTCAGCTAGTTCAAATCTGCAACACGGTACAAACGAAAATAAACTGATTCAGTATAGTACTAAAGTTTATTGAGTTATTTGAAAAATAAAATTGGGAAGCCTCTTAACGGTTGCTATGGAAACGGAGCTTAAACTTTCTTAATTTGTGTAAAAACAAAACGACCAAAAATGATATCTTACTCTTTTTCATCTGAATTGACCGGATTTATTCGTCATTTTGCCGTAAAATCAATTTATAAATGATGCTTTGGTGTTGAATGAAATAATTGAATCTTTTTATATATTTTTTTGTTTCCATAGCAACCATTTACTCCATAGCAACTCCTCAAAATAAGAGTTTAACAGAGATTTTGAGACCAAAAATTTAGATTGAGTTTTAGTTTAATGCCTTTAAGAGTGAAACAGTGACATACAACCTACGCACTGCATAGCAACCATTCATGGCATCCATAGCAACCATGAATATCCCATAGCAACCGTTGTTGTTTCTTGCATTAAATGCGATGTAACGTTATTCCTAGCAATATTAAATCTCTATTAGCCAAATTGTACCATAAATGTTTTAAAAGACTTCAAAAAAGATGCAAATTAACCCCCATTCCCTCCTGATCAGTATTTTATATGTCCTTAGCAACGGATTAGAGTGTAAAACTATAATATATATAGGCTATAATGACTCTATTTATAAACCAAAAGCTGATATGTCTGGGAATTAAGATCAAGAATAACTGATATTACGTATGAAAATCGATAACCTTTTTAAGATAATTAAATTGCTGCAGAAAATAAACATTGAAAACACTATTGAAATTTAAGATTTTCAAGGTCAAAGGTCAAGGTCTTAGATCGGAAATGTTCAAAATCTTTGTATACAGCCTAAAGATTGCACTTTTCATTGGTGCAGGATCTGTATTCAACTTCATACAATTAGAACTTATGGTAAAAAAAAATACCCTTTTCAAGGTTTTTGGTCAAAGGTCAAGGTCACAGGTTGTAAATATTTAATATGGATTCCCTGTAAAAACCTAAAAAAGCTGGCCACAGCATGTCATGGATTTTGATGAATATAACTGTAATTATCAAACTTAATCTAAAAACAATGAAAACAAACTATATTATTTGAACCATGGTTACCATGGCAATGGGGTCTATCTATTTGACACCATCAGATATATGAGAAATAAGACATATTGTGGCATTCTGTTGTTATGGAAACCATGTCAAAAATAAGGTCTATTTTTAGGGTCCTTTTGTGCCTGTTTTTGACTTTTTTGAAGGTTGAAAACCATAATTTGGCAAATGTTATGGGTATTCGATGTCACCTTGACAAAATTAATGTCCATTGCTGAAAAATTCAAGAAATAAAATTTAGGATGAAACTCACCATTTTGCCATGAATACTAATCAAAATCTGTTGCTATAGCAACTTGGAATCAATATTTCGGTGTACTGCATATTCAAAAACATTGTTTTTTTTTCATTTTTGAGTCCTTTGATTATGAAATAGGATACCTGTATACAAATTGCGTTTATCATTATCACTTGACATTTTAATTATTTCAAGGTCATCTTTCCAAAGCTCAAGGTCATTTCTTACTTTAGACTCAAATTAATATAAAAAACAGGATTTCCAATTATTTTGAATTGATTTCTCTAACTTGTTTCATTAGATATTTTGATTTTGAATATTCACAGTTGAACAATCTATCAAAAGAAGTAGAATTCATCACAGTTTTGTTAAATTATATTTCACTTATATGTATGACATAATTTTGATAAGAGCATAAAATTGAGATTTTCTAAATTTTTCTCATAAAATATGTGACATTTATTTGGGTCGTCAGTGGTATTGGATAATTTTGATACTCATCCCAACAAATAATGCAGTTATCATACTTTGACCCCTTTATTGATTGGTCCATACCGTTTACTGTTAATCATGTCTTTTTAGCTCGACTGCACTTTAGTGCAAAAGAGCTATTGTATACCCCCGGCGTCGGCGTCAGCGTCGTCCGAACTAGATGATAAGGTAAATGTTAAGATAACACAATTTCCTTTCCTATATACATATCCTGGGTTTTTTTTTTTTTTTTTTTTTGTTATGTTTAATTATACTTTGTTTAATATTACTAGATGGGGATGTAGCCCCTGGGGTGGGGATTTTTAAAATTATTTCAAATGATAAGGCAAATGTTGAGATGATAAGGTAAATGTTAAGATAGCAATATTGCCTATAATGACCAATATTAAGCAAAGTATTAGTGCTACATGTTCCAAACTTACATGGTGGATGTATCTTTGATCAAACTTTCATAAAATGACCTTGACCTACTTTTTCCACTTGACTGATTTTGCCTTTAAATTTCAATATTGAGCAATTCGAAAGTATAAGTGCTACATGTTCCAAACTTACATGGTTGATGTATCTTTGATCAAACTTTCATAAAATGACCTTGACCTACTTTTTCTGCTTGAGTGATTTTGCCTTTAAATTTCAATATTGAGCAAAGTATTAGTGCTACATGTTTCAAACTTACATGGTGGATGTATCTTTGATCAAATTTTCATAAAATGACCTTGACCTACTTTTTCCGCTTGAGTGACTTTGCCTTTAAATTTGAATATTGAGCAAAGTGTAAGTGCTACATGTTCCAAACTTACATGGTGGATGTATCTTTGATCAAACTTTCATACAATGACCTTGACCTACTTTTTCCACTTGAGAGATTTTGCATTAAAAGCCAATATTAGCAAAGTACAGGTGCTACATGAGTATTTTGTGTATAACTATATATAAAGTCGGTAAACTCCGTACGGCGGCTTCGCCTAGCATACAAAGCATGCAATCAAATTCAAATAACAACATATAATTATATAGATTCGAGAAAAAAGTGAGCTAGAGAAATTTGCTGTCATTAAAGACATTATGCTATGCAGTCGAGCATTAGGTGACTCTGGCAACTTTTTTTTAGTCAAAAATCACAACATTTGGTCTGAAAGTAGCAAATATATTTCAATGACCATGAAAATTGATCAAATGACCATGACATTCTCTTAAGGTCGTGTTAGCATCAAATTATCTTTAATACATCTACATACCAAGTTTTGTAACGATAGCAGGGATATATCTTTAGAAATTAGCTTTTTAAATCTCACTTCTACATAAATTTCCTTCGATTCCCATGAAGTCCTAGGATAGTACTACTCAGGAAATAGGCAACTGTAATTCTAATCTTGTGCAACTGCATTATTACTCATGTCAAAAATAAGTGAAGTACAGGTAAAATTAGGTCTAAATTGGCCTAAACTGGCACATTTTGAAGGCCTAAAATGGCACATTTTGAATAAGCAATTTTCTTTAAATTGAAGTTTATATGGCGTACATTAAGAAGGAACCTTGAATAATCAAATTATATTAACTTAAGAGGGTTTAAATAATCTGTTTAGATAATTGCATATATACATTCAACATTCATTTCCATGGTAAAGGGAAACATTAAACTGCCTTATTTAAAGGGTCTTTTTTATACAAAACCTTGGTTAACATGGCAATGGAACGTCAGAGAAAGAAATGGAAGGTCATTTCGTTCTGAGGACATCATATACACCTTGTACATGAAAAATATCCAAAATCTGAGACATGTCGTGGCTAAACATGTCAGATTTTCTTTAGGTTCTTACAGAGAATCCATATTAAAATCCTTGTATACAGCCCAAAGGTTGAAGTTTTGATTGGCTCTTCACCAAACTTCATACAATAATTGCTTAGGACATAGAAAGAACCCAATTGATTTTCAAGGTTAAAGGTTAAGGTCACAGACTGCTAATGTTTAAAATCTTTGTATACTACATAGAGGGTACATTTTTGAATGGGTCTTCACCAGACTTCATACACTTATTGCTTATAACTTGTGTAAGATACCTATTGATTTCAAGGTCAAGGTCACGGATTGAAAATGTTTAAAATATTTGTATACAGCCTTGATGGCACAATTTCGATTGGAGCTTCTAACGAGCCAGTAAGGCTCGTCCTGGAGTTCTCTGAAGCATATCCTGAAGAAGAGGAGGATATGCTTCAGTGATCCCCGGACCATCTTATATCTGACACTATTTCTATAAAAGATATCGATTGGGAGGCCTATATTTCCCATTAAAATGTGAGGGGCTCGTGGCGCAGAACTGTTCTTTCCTATTAATCATCAAGGTAGACGAATATTACCATACAAAGATATTTCTTTATTCCATTCATCATACAATAGTACACATAAATTACAAAAAGGAAACACTTTACTTTTGAAAATTCCATCTGATGGTGCTTAGCAGAAAAATGAAAAATGGATGCTAAGGTAAAAAGTTAGTTGCAATGGAGAATTTTGTAATCTGCCAATTATTGTGAGTCTTTCCATATATAAGTATGGAATAAATATCCATATTTGGTAATATGAAATAAATCAGTATTATACATTTATGGAGCTGAAAGGTATGGTAACTAAGGTGTATATCTCGTTGCTAGGTAAAATGGGCAATTTCTGTGACATTTTAGATAAAAGATAAGCTCCATCTAAAAAAATCACACATGTAACTAGATAAAGACCCGTCATAAATAATCAATTTTCAATTATTTCAAATGGTTGCTATGGAATACAATTGGTTGCTATGGAGGATTTTTCTCATCTTATATATATAATTTCTCATGTTTCTGCATATCACTGTAAGTCTTTCCATTAATGAGTATACAATAGATATCCATACGAGGGAATATAAGTAAACCTGTATCATGCATCTACTGAACTGAGAGGTATGGTAATTAAGGTGTACATCTCGTTGCTAGGTAAAATGGGCAATTTAATTACTTTTTTGATAAAAGATACATTATTTGCAACATAAGAAAATATCCTATTATAAGCCAAATGAAAAATTGCATACATAACTAGATAAAAGCCAGTAATAAAATGAAAATTTTAATTAACGAAAATGGTTGCTATGGAATAAAATTGGTTGCTAGGGAGGATTTATCACATCTTATGTATAGAATTTCTCATGTTTTGTAATTTGCGTATTATTGTAAGACTTTCAATACATTAGTATGGAATAAATATCCATACTTGGTAATATAAGATACACCGGTATTATGCATCTACGGAGCTGAAAGGTATGGTAACTAAGGTGTATATCTCGTTGCTAGGTAAAATGAGCAATTTCTCTGAAATTTTGGATAAAAGATGAAATATTTGCAACATTAGAAAATATCCTCATATGAGCCAAACAAAAAATCATATACATAACAAGTAAAAAACTTGTCATAAATAATTAAATCTAATTATTGAAAATGGTTGCTATGGAATAAATTCGGTTGCTATGGAGAATTTTTTCCATATTACATATAAATATGTCTCCCTTGGTCTATTTATACAAAATAAGAGGGAAAATTCATTTGTAAATAAGAAAATTTATTTAAAATTACATGATATTGAAAATAATAAATTTTGAATTTTACTGAAAAAACGGACTTTTTTAAACAATTTTTTCCGAGTTTCCTCAAAAAGGCTTCCCAATTTTTTTCATGATTATTATAAAGCTATAGTTCGTTCATCAAACGCAATCTGTATTATATATCCTGGCTGTTGCAGATTTGAAATATTGAATTATGTTTTAGAGACATATTTTCATTTTTTCAAAATATAAAAATTAGGCCTACTTCAGGTTACCATAGCAACGGAGTCACTTCAATTTATTGAATATTATTCAATTTTTCTCTAACACTATACATGAGACATTTGTTTGATACTGAATTGAATTTAATTGAGCAGTGGGAAACATGAAAAAAATACGTTGGAAATCTTACAAATTTATAGATTTTTTTGGTCTCACTGGCAGGTTTCCATGGTAACAACTAAAACACAGGCAAATATTCTTTTAAAAAAGTTTAAAAACCTTTTTATTGCTATAAATGGTCAAGGAGCATCAAAATGATTGCAAAAAAGGTGAAAAAAGGAAAATCAAAATTTTGAAGTTTCCATGCAATGCTCGATGGTTAGTGATTTTCTCTCTTAATGTTTCTCACTATCTCACAAGGACTTGATGTTGCAGAAATATCATTACCACCTAGACATATAAACACAATCTCAGGCTGAAAATGTAGCATCTGTGACTTCAGGAATAAATGTGGATGTCCTGCTGTCATACCACCTTTTCCAAAGAATTTCACAGTATGTGGTATACCAAGGTCTCCTCCACAGAATTCATCAAGTCTTCGTATGTAACTTGATCCAAAAAGAGCAATTCTAGACATGGTGACAGTATCAATATTTCTTTTCAAATAAGAAAGACGTTATTGATTTCATTAATATATATACAGAAACCTTTAGCTAATTATAACAATTAAATATATTGATCAAAGTGAACTCTCATGCCAGTATGCGTTTTCAAAACTAATCAAACAATTAGTAAACTGCATATAACTATAGAAATATGTAATTAACATACATACCTAGCAATTAAGTATATAGAACAGAACAGTTCTGTTCTATATGACAACCAATTTGTTTCCTTTCGATAATTATATCAGGTGTATTTATAAGGACGTAAATTTTAGGGAAATAATGAAAATAATTGTCAGTGTCAGAATGATTGAATTGGTCATATTTAAGACGGAGAAGGGTGGGGGCCCGGGCGGGGAGTCAGCCAATTTAAGATATTTTTTTCAGAGCTGGATAAATGCGGCATAAATGTCAATCATAAGTTGAAAATTATATATTTTCATATTAAATAAGAGAATTAATTACATAAATATCAAATTTCAAAATAGAATTTATCCGAGTTGAAACTTCATTTATAACATTTAACTGATAGATAAAACATTCTGGAGTCACTGATCAGTGGCCTTCCACCCCGAGGGCAGTGGGGGGGGGGGGGGAGATGTAAGTTAATCAAATAGCATTACCTATGCATAAAGTAATAATTTATATTTTAATGATATTGCAATGAATTCTTCCTTGTCAATAGCAATCTACAATTAGACACATCAAAAATGAATGCGATGCAGAGGAATTTCGAGCTATAATTTCTTTCTTTCTTAATTTGCTGAAATATTTTCATGAAACATTATGCTGAGTATGTATTACACCAATTATCACTACATCATGCCACTTTCTCCTCAAATTATGCGTCATTTCGGTTCATACAGGCGTCATTTCGGTTATTACCCCGTCATTTCGGTTAATAGGTGTCATTCCGGTTATTCTATGTACCGCCATTTAACGCAAGTTACTAAAGGTATTTCCGAACGATTTGCATTTTAGTCCCTCATGGGGTCAAATATAAATCAAATGTTTCAAAACTTTGTTATTTTATCCTTTTATCCTTATTGAAGAATTCTATGTCAACACATATCATAAAACTTTTACAAAATTTATTTCTAAAGCGACTTTCTGAACCATGATGAGGTACGTTTATTTCTTACTTATTTCCAATGATTTTGGTATTCTAACACATGAAATTTGTACACTTTTTCGTGAATATCCTGCTCTGGGCCCCTCTCAATGCAGGTTTTCATCGATCAGTTGACAAGAATAGATTTTTGGAAAATAGATGACTCCGAAACTAGGTCAAGATATGTTCTTAACACAATGACGTCACTTTCCCCAGCTCCCAAACAGACGAAAGTTACAAACAGCAGGAGAAACAAACGTTAAAAATATACTAAATAAAGTTATTTTGAGATTTCCTTTTGCATGTCAGCTATTTTTCTGAATATCTAAACCTCTGTATCATCAAAATTGTGAAAAAGTAACCCCAAGTAACCGAACTAGCGTATCGTTCGGAAATACCTTCAGTTCGGAAATATCTGCTCGACCA
>VSWD01000009.1:3819590-3851998 GCA_033119305.1 Pinctada imbricata | reverse complement strand
CGCTGATGTTGTAGCCCCAAGAACGACTGCTAAACCAGTCTTTATTAAAGAATATGATTTCTTTGGTTCGGAGAAACCTAACCAAGAGCAATATATTACACATGTAGAACTCTATGCAATTCTAGGAACCATTATCCCTGCAGAACAGATAGCTGGAATCCAGAGGGTTAGAGGCCTCTGGCGTATCTATACTGACGACAATGACTCTCGATCAACATTGCTTAGTGAAGGTAGTTTGGTTATTCGTGACAAAAGCATACCAATCTATGGCAGAAACCCTGGAAGCATGTACCCAGGGGACGACGACCTCCTGAGAGTAAGGGTTAAAATGTCCCTCTATCTGCGGACGACGGCCAAATTAAAAGGGCCATTAGCCTCTTTGGTTGTGAGGTCGTAAATTTGTACAGGGAAAGGCTCAGGTTTCAAGGACGCCTTACGAACTGCGAAACGGGCGATCGACTGCTCTTTGTCAGTGAATTGCAAGGTCATCTACCAAGGTCCATACAAATTGGAAAGTACAGAGCTATTGTCCTTCACCATGGTCAACCTGATGAGAGAAAAGAGTGTACCAAATGTCTCCAAAAAGGACACAACACCAGGGACTGCACAAATGACACTGTATGCAGAACATGTCATGAGACAGGTCACATTAGCTCTGAATGCCCAATGCCACTTCAGGATGATCCATCCCATTCCCAAGATGAGCTATCAGAAGATGAGAGTGATACTGAGCTTGATGCTGTTTCTACACAGGTTAAGGCATCTACCACACAGGAGAAAGCTCATGACACCATTGTACATCATTCACAGACAGATCAGACTCCAACACCACAACAACAGACACAGAGTGATAGCAGTACTACTTCAGAGACCAGAAAGTCCCAGAAGAGCAATGCCAGCCAAAATACAAAGAATACGAAAACAACTATAACACAATTCTTTAAAGACAACAATACCCCACAAAGGAAATCTGGAAATATCCCAGTCTATGTAAGATCCCCACCAACCCCTACAGAACAGATCCAGTCCAAAGCAGGAAAGAAATCAAAAGAGCACAAAGCTTCTAATAAACCCAAATAAATGATATGTTTGCATAAATATAATTCCATGTCATCATCAGACACTGACCCTTGGACAGTCTATAAGGTGTCAGGTGGTCACATGGTAATCACAACAGAACTCAGAAATTGTCTAGCATATATATATTGTAAATATTAGAATCATGAATATGTTACATTTATTGACATTAAATACCCAAGGTCTTAGAGACAAACATAAAAAGGAAAGAGTATCAACATATATAAATCAACAAAAGGCAAATATTGTGTTTATTCAAGAGACACACTTCACTGATGAATTACATTATGATTTTAGTAATACTTGGCAATGTTTTCATTCATATGGTTCATCAAAAAGCAAAGGTGTTAGTATCTTAATTAAGAATAGTCTGAATGCAGAATTAATCAATACTAAAACAGAGTCTGATGGAAGAATAATCTTAGTAAATATCCGAATAAATGAAATGAATCTTTGTCTCATAAATGTTTATGGGCCAAATGATAAAATCACACGAAATAAATTTTTCAAAAAGCTATCAAAATTTGTCAGGAATAATAGTGAAGGGATTAACATATTTGGAGGGGATTGGAATGATATCCAAAATAAAGTAGATAGAAAATCTAAAACTAATGTAGGAAAACCTGTTAAGAATTTAAAAAAAATAATAAAATCATATAAATTACTAGATCCTTGGGAAATCAAAAACTCAAACAAACATCAGTATACTTGGAAAAGGAAAAATAACTCAAATGAAGCTAGCAGAATAGATTACTTTTTGATTGGTACAGAGTTATTACAACGCATTATAAGTTCAGATATAAGACCTGCAATAATTAATTCTACAGACCACATGGCTGTCAGTTTGAAAATTAACATTGAAATAATCACTAGAGGTCAAGGGTATTGGAAACTCAATAGTATGCTCCTACAAGATGACAAATACAAAACAATGATCCGAAACTGTATACGCAAATATGAAACTGAAATAAATGACAAACCTGAAAAAGCTCAAATGAATTGGGAATTATGTAAAATTGAAATTAAGGAAATGTCTATAAAGTATGGTAAACTGAAATCTAAAGAAAAGAAAGATAAAATAAACCAATTAGAAAAAGAGTTAACAGAAAGAAACACAAATTCACACAGGACTAAAATCATAGAAGATGAATTAGAGAACTTATATGCAGCAAAAACCTATGGGGCGCAGATAAGGTCTAGAATAAAGTGGGTTGAGGAGGGTGAAAAAAGTACTAAGTTTTTCCTAAATTTGGAAAATGACAGACAAACAAAGAAAAGTATAGTAAAATTATATGATAAAAATGGGAACATCCTTACAAAACAAAATGAAATACTTCAAAGGCAGATGGAATTCTATGAGAATCTCTATAAATCAAAAAACCCAGATCAAATTGAAATAGAAAACTACATAAAACAGGTTGAAGCACAAACTTTAAATAGTGAGGATGTTAAGCTATGCGAAGGACTATTGACAGAAAAAGAATGTTATGATGCAATCCGAAGTATGAAACAAAATAAATCGCCAGGAATTGACGGATTGACTCTGGAATTTTATCAGACTTTTTGGCCTGAAATACATAATTTACTAATTAGTTCTCTAAATAGTGCTTATAACCTAGGTAAAATGTCAAACTCACAAAGAAAAAGTATCCTATCTCTTATGTTCAAAAAAGGTGATTCATTAGACATAAACAATTGGCGACCTATATCCTTATTAAATGTTGATTATAAAATTGCTGCCCGTTGCCTTGCTGATCGCTTAAAATCTCTTTTACCCAAAATAATAAGTTCTGACCAAAATGGATTTATCAAAGGTAGGAACATTAACTACAATATTCGCTTAATTAAAGACATAATCGATTATTCTGAAAAATTTGACATAAATGGTTTGATTCTTTTTCTTGATTTCGCCAAAGCATTTGATACAGTGGAATGGGGGTTCATGTTCTCTACTCTGAAACACTTTGGCTTTGGGGATTCTTTCTTAAGATGGGTACATACTTTATATACTGACAATGAATGCTTAATGACAAATAATGGTTGGGTATCATCTCCATTCAAAATATCTCGAGGCATCAAACAAGGATGCCCTCTTTCTTCCCTACTTTTTGTCATCACAGTCGAGATACTAGCTCTAAAACTAAAACAAAATGCAAATGTTAAAGGTATCAAACTAAATTTCAGTGACAAAAGTTTCAAAATATCTCAACTTGCAGACGATACCACTCTGTTTCTTAAGTCAAAAGAAGATGTTTCAAAAGCGCTTAACCTTATAGAAATATTCGGATCACTATCAGGGCTTGTTTTAAACAGACAAAAATCAAATGGTTTTATATTAGGGAAAACATCTAATATTCCAGACAATTTTGAGCAAATCAATTAGGGCTCCAAATTTATAAAAACTTTGGGAATATCCTTTTGCAAAGATCATAATGCTATGTTACAAAAAAATTGGAATGATCGAATAGCTAAAGTTAAGTCTAAGATATTGTCATGGTCTGGTAGACAACTAACTATGATAGGAAAGGTACAAATTATAAAATCTCTACTAATACCCCAATTAACCTTCATGTACTCAGTACTCCCTATGCCTCAAGAAATTTTAAAAAAAGTAAACAAAATTTTGTATAAGTTTCTCTGGGGAAATAAAAGTGAAAAAATAAAAAGAAAGATATTAACTAATAAATACAAGGATGGTGGCCTAAATATGACAGATATTAGCATACATATTAAAACAATAATGGTAAAATGGGTTTCAAAATTAACAGATAATTCAAATTCATTATGGAAAGAAATCCCCAAATACTATTTTAATTCTTATGGAGATAATTTTAATGTTTTCAGTATGAATATTGGCAACATCAAACACCTACAAAAAATCAAATGTTTACCTGAATTTTACCAAAACATTCTCCAAGCATGGGTACAGATCGGTGGGGGAGAAATAACTTACCCAAAAAATAACCTTGAAATTTTAATGCAACCTCTGTGGGGTAATAAATTTATTCAAAACAAGGGGAAAGTTTTAATTAATAAAAACTGGATGGAATCAAATATATGTTTCATTAGAGATATTGTTGATCAAACAGGAAAAATCTCAGAAACGAAAATTTTACAGAAGTTAAATATCAAAAGAAATTGGATTGCAGAAACTAATTTGATAAAGCAGGCCGTTCCTACTGAGTGGAAAAATAAATTACGTGAAAACCTCGAGTGGATACATTATAAACTAAATAAAAAAGTAGGTATAGTGAAAATAAAAATAGGTAAGAAAGAAATAAACATCAACCAGCTGACAAATAAAAACATATACAATGCATTGCACGAAAAATCTCAAGAATATCCAATTTCATTCATTTACTGGGAAGGTAAAATCCCACAAATTGCTGGAGAAACCGTCTCCAAGTTCACAAAATGCTTCAATTTCATATTCAACGAACTTTTTGATAATAAATACAAAATGTTCCGATGGAAATTAGCTCACAAGATCCTTACAAATACAAGCATTCTTCACAAATGGAAAATAATGGATAGCCCTCTCTGTAAAACCTGTAACGAACTCGACGATTATCAACATTTCTTCTTGGAATGCAAATTCACTGATAAATTCCGTCAAAGAATAAATACTATACTCCAAGCACTCGGATTCCAAGAGCAAATGCTTACTCTCCATAACGTTGTTCTTGGTTATAAAATATACGATCCAAAATTCAAAGAATTAAACATCATTCTTACACTTGCTTCTTTTTCTATATACAAAGCCTTTTATTCCAGTGATTTCAAAGATAAGCAAATCGACATAACTCCAATTTTCAATTCGGAATTAAAATACTACATCCTGGTTGCCAAAAATCTGCATATTTCCTCTAATTTACTTGAGCGCGTTGCTTCGTTCCTTCAACACTGACCGCGAATTACACTGCAAAAGAAAAGAAAAACAACATTACTGGTTTTTATTCATAAATTCATAACATTACAGAATCAGTAAGTACCCGTATCTCTAATCAATCATTTTATCCATAATTAAAAGCAATAAAAACATACTTACCCTGTATAATCACCTGTCCATTTATACACTCCATTTCCCACGTCAGATACGTGCAGACGAAGATCTTGACCGCTGACCGATTTAAATAACTAGGCTACGTGACACTCTGCCGCACCTGCACCGGGTCAAATCGTTCCCTATCTAAATCGTTCTATTATATAAACATCTTCCAACAGTCTCCATGCATTGCACATTTTCACCGTACGCACTTAACCGTTACTATCCTTATAGACATATTATATGCTAATACTTGAATCTTTTAGATTGTACGTAGAACGACAATCTTTTACATTTTTGTACATTTATTTTTATTCTCACTCCAATACTACAATATAGAATTCCTAGTACATGTACGTGCGACAATATCATTTCTCTTCTTACTCCAATATACTGCTTATTACGTTAAGATTGATAAATTACTGTATCATGTATACACATTAAATCATGAAAATAAATACATATATATAAAAAAAAGAAAAAAAAAAAGAAAAAAAAATGTGCTATGATGATTTGAAAAGGCGATGAAGACTCATACAAAAAAAAAAACAACTCTATTCTTACTGACCACACACTGCACCATATTAATATATTAACAACTTCGTAATTTAATACGAGTCGGCCTTATTCTGAGCACAAAGAAAGAAAAAAAAAAAAAAAAAAAAAAAGACTCTGTTGTAGCATCCACAAAAAAAGTTTAGACCATAGATTATGTTTTCGTAAAATTGACTTGAAAAACTTACAGAAAAAAAAAACACTCAAACGCCCAAATACATTAATTTTCGATCCATTGTCCTTGCAAAATACATCGCCATTTTCGCTTATGAATTAATTTCATTACTTTTTATGATCTGATAAATGTTCCTATTTTTGAAATCAACGAAGAAGTTTAGACCATGGTTTTTCTTTTGTAAAATCAATGTGTACCTGAGTGTTTGTGTGTATGAGTGATGGTCAAACGCAAAACCCAAATCAAATCAGAATTATAGAAAAAAAACCCACAAAATCAATGGACACACGAATCCAGGGAAAGTACAAAGACAAACAAAACAACTAAACATTCTACATAAGAGCAAAAATGGACCAATTATTGGACCTAAATATCAAAATTGCTAATGATTTGCTTTTTGATGTTTTGGATTTTCATAGGAGAAATTTACAAATTACCAAGAAACTTTTAGGACAAGGTTTTCGCTTTCACAAACTAGTAAAGACTTTCTGGAAATGTTACAAAAATTATTGTCAACTTCTTCTGAAATTCGGACCAATACAGGTAACAGAGTATATTACTTTGGGTATTTCACAACATGCATTTTATGGTGACATTATTACCGTGGATATGATCCTAATGTCACCAGACGGACACTAGGCTTGGTACTTGACCAATCTACAGTCTTGTACAAGCACATCCTTAAAACTTGCACTCTGACTGACTGTGACGACGGGACTCCATGACGGGCCCTGTCCAAACCTCTTTAGAGAAGACAGGGCCCGACCACCTGTCCTCTCTGAATGTCAGTCGGACTCCTCGGGTGATAACATACATGAGCTCGAGGCGGCAGAGCTCGGATTGTATTACGTACGCCCTCTTTTTATATCCATTTACATATTCATCTGTGTTGCTTGGGCCCCTGCGTTTTGCGGTCTTGTTTGTGTGTGGTCATCTGACAGTGAGGAGGTTGTTTTACACCACAATTGTACGTTCTTCGAGACCTCTGGGTAATCGGAAAAGTGGGAGGGTTGTGCGCACGTAATCCAGGATAACCACACCTTCTGCTATTTCCGTGGCAGATGGCCGTCCTAAGTCGGCACCGGTTGCCCATTGGTCTCGTTGGTTTATGTGTAGTCCTTTGTGTTTGATGTTTCTGTGTTGTGCGTTGACGTTCCTTGTCCCTTATGCGTCTCTTTCTGTGCTTGTCTGCTCTGTGGTTTTGCATTGGGTGTTTTGCTGTGGGTGCTGCAGCCTGGTGTTGTTGGAGATCCCCTCCTTTGTTCTACATAAGAGCAAAAATGACTCTCAAACGAAAATACAAAGACAAACAAAACAACTAAACATTCTACATAAGAGCAAAAAAGACTCTCAAATGAAGATGTAAATGATCAAGCAACACCAGTCACCTTATCTGTTCCGAAAAGGTCAACACATCTTAATGTTTCAGTTCGGTGGTTTTGTTTACCCTCTGTGTATTTAGATGATTCTAATCCCCAAAATATATTTTCCAACATATCGGACAAAGAGTTGTTACATTCCGTACTTATGCATTATATATAACATATAATTGATACATAAAAATATAACAGGAAACTAAGAGTTCCCTCCGGCTTTGCAGGTTAAGATTAAATGGATCTTGCATGATATTCTGATAGGGGGGGGAATGTTTCATTTCAAGTATCCACGACGATTTATGCATGTCGAGGCTTGCAGAGTTATGGATCTCAACCTGCATCACCGCGTGGGATCAAAACGTATGATGTTGTGATTCCTTACCGAGGTTTTTGATTGTTTTCTCATCATTTAAGTGATACTGCACAAAAATGACGAGGCGTTGCAGTAGGGCTATGTCTATCAATGAAAGTCTATAGTTTTTGCAAACACTTCCAAGAGTTCTGCTAGGTCAAGAACGTTGCTGTCGTCAACAAACTATTGAAGTGTTTGAAAAAAAAGAACTTTTCATATACCTAGACTATTGATTGATTTATTAGGCATTGTAAAGTTTAACTTAGAAAATGAAAAATTGCCAAAACAACTGTCTGAGGAATCACAACTCCATACCTTTCGATACCACGCCATGGATTTCTTTGTTCCCCGAGAACGTCCTATATATGTTTGTACCAGCATAAAAAGGCTCCTGCCACAGATCGAACACGGTCACATAGTCAAATAGTTCTCGTTTGAATGCAGGTGTCTTGATACCCGGGCGGACTATGTTCTTTGATGATGAGTTCGAGTAATCCAAATGTTGATTAAATCAGGAATAATTTACGTCTCTATACAATACAATACAATACAATACAATACAATACAATACAATACAATACAATACAATACAATACAATACAATACAATACAAGAAACTATGTTCCAACTCATTACATGTACCTTCTTGAAGAAAATTTCGAACAAATTTTAATGTACCAAACACGTGCTTCTGATATAAGCAAAGGTGAATATCTGACACAGCCAAATGTATTTTAGAAGCACCCTTTTGTTTTAGTTTTTTATATGTAAGTTTTTGCATTTGGTTTGAAAAGAATGCGCGGCTCCAAATGTTGTGAAGGGTCGAATTCAGTAGCATGGTTAAATAAATCTATGGCCAAAATAGCAATTGGGGGATTGTGTTAGGATGTTAACCTCCTTTAATTTCGATGATAATATAGGATGTAATGACACGGTTTCAAATTAGCAAAGTGATTTCTAATGTCAAATTGATAAAAGGCCAAAACAAAGCTTCTATCGGGCAACAGGACTGGAAATGAAATACTTTAGTGATTTAATACACTTAAACATTCAGTGACGGGGAGAATGTTTAACAACAGCAAATAAATAACACGATCATTATTTATTATTTGAAAGTATATTCTAAGATATTTAATCAAATCGAACTTCCTTTCGTTAGTTTAGTTTCATAGTTTTTTTTGCACTGATTTGATTAATTTTCATTAAATTTTATCAAATACCCTGCACCTAAATTTATAACATTTTCGAAAACTAAGGGCATCTCTCCCAATGAGTAACCGGACAAACTCAATATAAATAGAAAATCTCGAAAGTCCATCTCCTTAGTTTTTTTCTATATATGAAGTTTTCAAAAAATTGATTTTATGATACTATTAGGGGAGTATTTCAAATACAAGTTGATACAATGTTATACCTCATCAATTGTTTCTTATTTATAACTTCATAAACGATTCTTATAGGCATCAAAAGATGATGGGCTCCTGGAAACTTTCATATGGAAACATTCATATGGATTCACCATGCTGAAAACCCGTCTTTGGTAATCTTTGTTTTTCCATTTGTCTGTTCGTCTCGAGTTTATTTTTTCCCATATTATGGAGTTTACAATCTGTGAATGACTGTGACCTTCAACAATGAATGTCCTTTATCCGGTTTTTCCATTTAATCTAAATATTATCGAATTCAACCGACTTCTCCTTAAAAAACGATGTTGAGTTAAACTCGTCGTTTTCATATCATATATCATTGAAGAAGCATTGTCAAAAAGAGACTAATTATATAAAAATTAATTTAAGATGGTTTGGAGGGGTTCCAGCATATGATTTGAGAAACGGGGGAAACTGTCTGCATTTTTGGCTATTTCTGTGGGGTTCCGACAGAAAGATATGCCCTCAACTAGATACAAGATCTAAATGTGTCTGGCCGATTGTTTTAAAAAGAGAATGGATCGCTGAAACTTGCTGTCAGTTCGATCGGGTTTTTATCCTCTCTTATTCTCTTACTCGAGCAATTTCAGGCTTAGATCTACTTGTCATTTTTAACTTTCCTTGAAAGTGATTTATAAATCCATGATTATCTGACTATTTCAATGTCAACCATTCGTAGGAGATAGGTATCAAATTAATGTTCGGGTACCCATGTACCGTAATATACCAAACAAATCCTTTATACTTGAGTGAATTGACGAAGCATTTTAACTGTTTATAAACCCCATAATTAAGCAGTAGTCGTCTCACATTTAAAAGATACGCTCTACTTATTGACATTTTTGTTACTGATATATACAGAAACAAACGACTACCCGTCATTTGTCTGTGTTTTCATGTTTGTGTCATGCGCATTCCTCATCCTGGTCGATTTTCTGTCGTACGTGGAGTCTAACATACTCTGTAACACAAGATGAATCATTTAGAAGCCAATGAGCTCCAGCGTCAGAGAAGGGAGAAAACGCCATTTATCTACTGTAGACTAGTGGCCAATCACCCTAAAATTACATTTGGTAAGTGTTTATTTATATCTATTAATCAGCGTATTTGATGGTTTTACCTGCGTTTGCCTTACAGTAACACAAGCTTTGAAATACCGAAGTTTTTTTTTAAAATTACTTTAATCGATTAATACTTCTGTTATCCCGTTATATAGTTGAGTATTGCATCACTCGTGCGTTTTAACATTATGGAAACTATCAAAAATCCCTGTCGTTTCTTATATTTCTTCCTTGTATAAAAGGAGTATGATAGTATAATGTTGAGCGTCCAGACAACCTTTATGAACACGGAAGTAAGTGTAATCATTATTATCTACTTGTCTGCAGACATTCCTTTCGAAACACGTATATATTTACAAACAATGTAATTCGCAGAGATAAAACTTTATTAAAATGGAATATGTTGCACATTACAAAGCAAATACCTCTGTAGCAACGTATTACAGCTGATTACATATTTTCAAAATGTCTTATGACACGAAATGCTATTTCAGAAAACAAGAATGACATTAGAAATTCAATGAATGGTATTTGCTGTGAAACTAAGTCAATCTCAAAATATAAAAAGATAACATTCATTTCACATTTTAGCTCACCTCGACGAAGTAGAAAGGGGGGGGGGGGGCTTATGCTATTGTCCGTCGTCGGCGTCAGCGTCGGTGTCCGCACTATAGGTAAAGCAAAACTGGGGAGGTCCATTCCCGCCTTACTATAAGTCCTGCTTCAACCAAAACTTGCATGGGTGATGAATCTAAGGATGCTCATTAAAATGCATGGTACGGAGGCGGCATCTGATCATTTCACGCTTAACTGAGCAGGATAAGTAAAATGGGACAGGTCTATTAGTCCTACATCAACCAAACTTGCGTGGATTGCTCACTAAAATGCATGGTACGATGGCGGCATCTGACCCACATTTCACGCTTAACTGAGCAGGTTAGCTAAATGGGACAGGTCCATTCCTGCCTATAAGTCCTACATCAATCAAACTCGTATGGATGATGCATCTAAGGATGTACACTGCAATGCATGATACGGATACTGCGTCTGATCTACATTTCGTGCTTGAGTGAGCATGTTAGCTAAAATGGGACAGGTCCATTCACGCCTTACTATAAGTCCTACATCAACCAAACTTGCATGGATGCTTGTGGACTGGCTGTTCATCTAAGTTTTTAACCTATAAAAAAGTGTAACATGAAAATGTCCATTTTACAGATATAACACAGAAGAAAAAAAAATTTAAAGGTAGTTCTGATGAATATGTGCAACACGCTTTGTTTTTCTACGATTAAGGAGCAAAGTTCAAACATGACGACATTGCAGTGATTACAGCGGAACACACACATGAGACTAGGACAAATCGAAAGGAGGGGGGGGGGTCGCGTAAATTTAGCACGCTTATGAAATTTTAGCTTCCCCTTGATTTTTAAAGGAAAACGGATTTTCACTTAAAGGAATAAAGAAATGATATTGACACAGGTAAATTGCCTCTCTGTCAAAACGTATCAAAGAAAGGAGGAACAAATAATACGATTCACAGAATAAGTCATTCCTCTCAAATGAAAGCGGGGACAAAGTTGTAGAATTATAAAAACGATGAAAGATATAATTCACCATATAATATTTCAGTCTTAAAGGTTGAAATGATTATAATTCTATTTCAGCAATACTTGTTACTGCGATATATAGAGATGCTTTAATTTTGCCTTTCAGCAACAACGTTGTCACTTCACATTCTGACTTTTATCATTGCTGGAATATTATTCGCTACTGGATATGAACTATTCCCGACAGATTTTCAAAGGCTTCCGATGTCTCTTAACTCTCTGAAGTACCGTCTTAGAGACTACTCTTGGCGCGACAGGAATACCTTCTCACAGAGAGAAAGGAGAAGTTTAACCAATACAGGTTTTGCTAGGTATGAGAGAGGACTCTATGACAGCCGGGGGACTGTGACACTATACTATGATACCAAGGAGGGGAACATCTTTACAGCCACAAATCTACGGAAGATACAAGAGATTGAGAGGGATTTGGAATCAACTCCCGGTTATAAATCTCAGAACTGTATGACACATAACTCATCCCTGACTTGTAAACCTGTTAAGTCTATCATTAGATACTTCGACGGTACTTTCCAACATATTGATAATGTTTTCAATGATCCAGAATTTGAAAATATAACGAACGTGCTTTACGCAGCGAAAAATAACAATGTAACAAGAGCAGATTTCGAGTTCTTTATCCCGAAGTCTCACGTGATAAATGGCGCGGTTGCATCTGGCTCCATAACAAGAAGTGAAATATTGTTTGGTTGTTCCTTAGATGGGGATTCAAAGTGTAATTCTGATATTTGGAATAATAAAAATCAGGATTATGTTAAAGCAGAATTCGGTGACAAACTCGAAAAATATATGGACACAGATAACTTTGATTTCTACTATTACTCAGTCAATCTTTGGTATGAAGACGTTTTTACTCAGGCTATAAAGGACATGCTTTGTGCCGTTGGAAGCATGCTAGCAATATTTATTCTCATCATATTACACGTAAGATCCCTTTTCATTGCACTACTGGCTTTGATGAGTATTTTCGCATGCTTCATTGGAACAGAGCTTTTGTACGTCGGAGTGATAGGGTTTCAGTATTTTGGATTCTTCCATATCTTATCCATTTTCATCATACTTGGAATTGGAGCAGACAATATATTTGTTTTCTACGATGTTTGGCGTCTTACAGCATTTTCGTCTTACCCAAGTCTTGCACATAGACTTTCGGATGCGTATTCAAAATCTACATTGAGCATGTTCATCACGTCCCTCACAACCTCCGTTGCCTTCTTCAGCAGTGCCATTTCTCCACTATTAGCCACGCGGTCGTTTGGAATATTTTCTGGAATGCTTATTCTGTACAATTATATATCGGTCATTATATACTTTCCGACTGTTGTAGTCATGTATCATCTTCATTTTGAGAACTGGCATTGGCCATGCTGTAGATACTGTATGAAACCAAAAGACGATAACATGAAGGTTGCCAGTGTTCATCAGAACGGAAAAGAAGTATGGAGTGTAGAGGGTGCAATTGAAAATATGGATAGTAAGCCTGTCGTTAATGGATTTGTGCCGAATGGAAATAGCAAGCCTGTGACCAATGGGCATGTATCGAATGGGATTGCAGGGAAAAAGTATCACATCACTTTTGAAGACTGGAAATTAAAACTTCAAAATGAGCAAAATGGGTATAATCATACAAACTCATCTGAGGTCTTGAAAACTTCAACCAAAACACAAAATCAGTATACTCCTACTCAAGAGAAACATGTCATGAGACAGAAAAAATTGGTGATATTTTTCCGAGATTATTACTTCAAGTTTGTTACTCACAAAGTAATTCGGTGGTTGATGCTGCCCATTTTCATTGCGTGCGTGGCTACACTAGGATACCAAGCATCTAAACTGGAGCCAGATAACGAGGAGGTAACGTTATAGATTTAACTTCATTAAAAACATTAAAACTCTGACTTCAAATAGATTAATGTTGAATCAAAATATCAAACCCCAAAAATGATATACTTTCTGTGATTCTTATTAAATTATGTGAACTATGGCCATCGAAAACGACAATTACTTCTAATCTTTTGAAACATGCGATACATTTTTGCCATCAACAATCGCACAAAGTCTCAGTTGCCGTTCATAACCATACATTAGAACTTATCTTTATCCAGTGCTTACGATGACCGATCACAAAGACTTTTCCACTTCTTGCAAACAGAAAGGGTTGTTGTTTATACAAAGATATATCATTATATGATTGTTTTTGCTCATGATACCGATACATATGTTATGTGTTGTAGTTGTAACTAGTAGTTTCATCGCGCTATATTACTTTAGCGTAATTTTTCATTGTCTTCAGAATTAATCTCATGCGTGGGCTAATATTTTCATATTTCATATTTTGTATTTCCTTGAACGTTTGTCTTATCGATGTGCACTATAAAGATGATACTACAATCCTTTTCTTAATCTCATAACATTGGATTGTTTTTCAATTCGACATGTATGTGGTATTCCATGGGTTTTGAATTTATCATTGATATTTGAAAAATAATGTATACATGATTTTATTATAATTATTACAGTATGTCATAACGAGAACTTTCAATTTTGTTGCAGCTTAAAATATTCAAAGACTCTCACAAATATTCCAAAAGCAATACTGCTCAACTTTACAAGTTTGTTCAAAGTGCTTCATCAAATCTTGTAACAGTCTATGTGGCTTGGGGACTTGGATTAAAAGATAAAAGTGACTGCCACTTCTCAGCAATAGAATGCCGTGGGAAACAAGTGTATGATGACAATTTCAATCTGAATCCTGAAGCCAATCAGTTGGCATTGAAGGTAAAAAAAATTATGAAAGTATGAAACTATGATAACATTTCCATGAAATACTATTATTTCATTTGTTCAATTTCAAGATATTAAAGTTTGCTTGTAAAGAATTACGTTAGATATGTATGACTGTCGGGAAGATCTTAAAACTTTTTATATTTTTACAGGCTTTCTGTGATAAGCTGTACGGGTTATCTCCTGCTCAAATCCAGGAATACAGAATAAGGGTAAATGCAAATGGACGGCCGGAAATTGCGTGTTTTACTCGAAGTCTTGAATCGTATCTCAAGGTAATTTTATAGACCTAATATGTAAGTGATTAATTACAAAAAAAGCAACAAAGAAGGGAAAACATATTTTTTGTGACACCGAGATATGTTAAGTATTTCTCGTTTTAATATTTTTCATTTTAAGGAAAATTGTAAGGTCAATTTAGGGGTCTCGTGGCCCTACCCCTGTTTGTTTTTCTGCAAAATAGGTCAAACTTAAAGGTCAAGGTCACAATTAAAAAAGTAAGATACCCAAAGGAAATTTAATTTTAAAAGTAAGCAAAACGCTAAGGTCACTTTTCAAATTTAAATACCAATATTGTTCTACTCATAAGGAATCCGCATTAACAATATATAACAACCCAATCACCATTGAGTTTTTTTTTGCGGAAATTATCTTTTTTTTTAATCAATCAATCAATCAATCAATCAATCAATCAATCAATCAATCAATCAATCAATCAATCAATCAATCAATTTATTCTCATACCTTTTTACAATGGCATAGAGGATTTAGGTCAAATGATAAGGAAATTAATATCGAGATTTTGCAACTTTGAATACGAATGACAAATTATGATGTCCTTGACTTTTTCATAGAGTTTACCATTTGATGTAAGCCAGGGAGGGACACTTAACCTCTCGTTGCCTTGGAACCATAACACCCTGAGGAATTTTATGTCCGCACAACCTTCTATCTACAACATAACGGGATTTAACAATAGCCATGGAAGCATTTTATCGGTGAGTTCAATTTTATGTTTTATTTGGAAATTTCCTGTAGGAACAAGAAGAATTATAGTTTCATAACACAGTTAGTGTTTAATGCAAATTTTATTTTTCAAGCATTTAACATAATTTTGACATTGTGCTTTTGCATTGTACAAGCAATGTGAATTGAGAATATCACTTATTGTAAGTGGTATTTTAAAACGATTTATGGAAATAAGAAGTGACAAGTTTAAAGTTTTTTGTCAATATATTGAATATTTATATCCTGTAAAATGGATGTTGTGAATGTTAAAACATGTATTGCAATAAAAGCAGCGACTGTCTCTTTGTTCTGTTGTGACAGTCATGATCTCTATGTAAATACAATCCATACGAAAGTTTAACGTCTTCTGATCTTCATTTTTGAAAAAGGTTTACTCCAAAAGATGCTTGCTCTTATTTGGCACCTTATATCATCGTCATAATTGATTCACTTTTGCTCCTTTGCTTAATTGTTCACTTGTTTTGTGTAGTTTGTTTTGTGTTTTCCGTGGCCTTGTGTGTCCAAATGATTTGTGTTGAGGATTCTGATTTTGAATTACACTCACTGAGCTACCGAGCGCTTTATTGGGCGTCATGAAACATTATCACTTCAAAGATTGTTTTATATGGAAAGCACAAGCCTGATCGCATTGTTCTGCACAGATCTGTTTAATGACTACACTACTTCCAGGTACCAATGCAATACTGGATGTATGACGGGTACACGGACTCCTATACAGGGGACTACGGAATGTATAACGATCTGTATGGAGAACAAACGACATCAGACTCCAGGAACATACCTAATCACAGTAAGAATGTTATGGTGGCAATATATTATTATGATAGAGAAATAGTTTATTTTTCGTATTTTGCCAAAGGTTCTTTCTCCCTTCCTGGAACTAGTACGACTTCTAAAGAACTTTTCCTTGGTTTTAACCCAGGGTTTATTTAATGAATTTGCTAGCTCGAGACTCTTGGGTTCTGCTTGAGAAACAAAGAATTACCTGCAACAGAGTCAGAGTTGGAAATCCCCTCCTTTCTTCTATATTCTATGTGAGTCTTGCGGGCGGAAAGATAAATGCATTTCATATTGTGACAGAACCAATACTAGAATAAAAACAATCCCCCCAAAATAGAACCAAAATAATCCGCCTCCTAACCCCGACAAATCTATGTTGCTATAACAACTTGGCAAATTCAAACATTACACCTTACCTACAACTTGATTGCCTTGGAAATTAAATATTCTAATACAATGCAGCTATAACGTCGATTTCATTGGTTGTTTGTTCCTTAGTTACGGCTGTAAAACGAGAACATGCTAGGCTTTGACGTTGCTAACGTCACATTTTTCTTTATATTCACAAAAATACAGATTGCATTAGAATTGGAATAACTAGATATTGACGTTATGTTTGTGGACGGTAAATGCTGATTTTACGGAGCAAAAATCCGAGTTTCTGTCTCCGGTAACGCGTCGCCAGAAAAAAACTCAGTTTGCGACCGTAAAATCAGCATTTACCGTCTGCAAACATAACGTCAGAAGCTAATTATTCCCTAATTATGTATTTATAGATGTACATTACGGGAACAAATTAATGTATATTGGAGTACAAATAAACACCACGATCAACAGAAGGATAACAGGCTACTCCGAGGGTATTCCTATGATAGAGAAATGGGAAAGCCTGGTCACCTCTATGGTAAGTCCGTATATTCCAATGAGATAAAGAAGATCCTGACGATAATCTCAAGAAACGGAAGTGTTCCAACTCCTTCCCTTCTTGAAGAATAAATCAGACAAAACGAAATGTATTTTTGCGCCCTCTAATTTGATTTTATGAGTGTTGTGTATCTCGTGACTTAACAAAGAGTTCGTGGCTCTAAATTTCCTGTAGGGTCGATTCAGTAGCATAGTTAGATAAAATATATGACCGAAATCGCATTGGAGGGATGGTCCTAGGTAGTTAACCTCCTTTATTTTCGATGTTTATTTTTTCTTTTTTTTATCCATTTGGCTTAAAGAATCACAGCTTGAAAATCATTATTTGAAGTATGCATGCTTAATTCACCGCTGCTGGAATTTTCAGACGGCTGTTCTCTGGAAATGGAGTACCTAGGACTCTTCGTTTTTCTTCCCACTATAAATAACCATACTTATAAATCATATGTTCAAACAGCTTCCCTTTACGAAAGAATCTGAAATAGTCAATTATAAAATTATTGACAAATTAAGCTCTTCCTAATATGTGATGTGTTACTACAGATGTCGGATATGCCAGAGGGTGTTGACAAAGGATATCAGCTGACCAGATATATTTGGCACTGGTTGTATGTTCAAGAGGTAAGGTATTATTTTGCCATAAACTCTCAATTTGAAGAAAAGTATGAAAGCAATAGTAAAAGCAAAACCCATTTCATGTTCAGATTTTAGTTGTTTGAATTCGATAACTTTGATGACATGCACAAGTACATATCATTCGATCTTTAGAAAAACCTAAGTATGTTAAGAACACAAAAGTTTTCTTAAGTTCTACTACAAGAATTATTTCATAGATTTAAAACTACATGTATTATCATTTTTCATTACCTTTTTGATGATGACATCGACGTATTTGTAATCATAAGCATGTACTGCCCTTGCTGGCAAACAAGCACGGAGCATGAAGTTTAGTCTTGCTCACTGCTCACAAATAATCAATCTTTATTGTTCAGGCAACATTTTTTCTCTCAGACTTTGGCTAACAATGCTGTACTTGGTATCATTATTGGTGTGAGTCTGGCTTTCCCTATTCTGACCATCTCCACTATGAACATCGTGATTGGCTTCCTGGCGACCCTGTCAATGTGCTGCACTACGATATCTGTGATTGGCGTCATACCGACAGCAGGGTGGAAACTAGGGGTGAGAATCATTATAGATATCGAAGAATTACTGACCCCATTCTGCAGCCGAATAATTTCCATATGCGCCAAATGTACGTAGGTCACTTTAGGGATGTACGGTTTTTAGGAATAGATGTCTAAATTAAGCCAAAACCAATTTTAAAAATGAGGAACAGAAGAAGACTTTCATTTCATATTTAAAATGTACATTAAAGTACAGAGAGAAATAAATAATAGCAAGATAGGGGTTTAGATACCAGAGGAACAGAAATTTAGTCATATGCATGATTAACAACCATGGTTTGAAGTAGTCCTATTGTAAAAACCATTCCTAACAGAAACGCAAAACTGTCATATATATAATTGACCGAAAGTCCCGGTGAAACCAAAAAGGTCTAGACCACTATTGATCATGTTGATACTAGTATACATCAATCCATGGACCGAAAAAAAGACAAATGAACTTACTGTAGTAGAGCTCTACACAAAAACAAGGAGACAAATGACGGATTTATTTCTACATACTTTATTAGATATATAAAACATGTCTACATGCTTAAAATCTTCCATTTTCTATATTTTCAGCTACTAGTATCATTGAACATGTGTTTGGTGGTAGGACTGTCCGTGGACTATGTTGTACACTTGGCGGAAGGATATCACCTATCTCTACACAAGGACAGACTGAACAGGACACGTGACATGCTTGAAGAAATGGGAATGTCGGTGTTTTTAGGGGCGTGTACCACACTAAGCGCATCATTATTCATGTTTTTATCTCAAGTTCAGTTCTTCCTACAGTTTGGAATATTCCTATTTTGTACGATAGGGTTTTCCTTGTTTTTCTCGTTAGGGATGTTTACAGTCCTTATGGGGATTATTGGTCCACAGAATGAAGTTGGAGATTTAAGGGTGTTGATTCGTTGGTGCAAACGAAAATGTAGCAGGAATTCTAACTGATATATTAATTTATTGCTTATGAAGCGAACAATGCAATCTGTAATACAATCAACACTTTACCGGAGGACATCGTCCCTTTTTTCAGATGATAATCATTTTGATGGAGTAAACTTTTGTATTTGGTACGAAATCAAAGACAAAAAAATCCCAATGATTCAATCACAAGATATTCCAGCGTACTCTTAGCCTCCCATAATATAATTACCCAGTCAGTGTTTCTGTACAAATTTCACATTCTGACAATATGAGAAAAATGAGAAATATAATCACATGCTTAGAATACAATCATAATGACAAATTATATTGTGAATTCTACTTGTGACATACGAAAACCATAAATGTATAACATTTGGAGATCCACTGCATTATGGAGCATTTTTCTTTTATTTACCATTACATTAGACTACCATTCATTGGAAGATAATGTGTTTGCTTATAATGTAAAAACAATATTTATTTGTCAGGAAACATTTGTTATCCTTGAACAATAACTTCATTTTCTATTCATTTCAACAAAATATATTGAAGCGTCGTGAATTATTTTATGTCTTTCATCGCTTTATTTTAATCCAAGTTATTTATCATGCAATTAAGCTTTAATAATGACAAAAATAATTGGTATATGTAAACATGTATGTCTTGTACTATATATTTGGTTGTTGTCACATTATTAAAAAAAAATGTCAAATTTTGAGTAGAATGAAATTTGTTGTAGATTTAAGTGATCCGTCTTTTTAATGAAACTTTCCAGCATACTTTCAATATCACAATAAGATTTTCACACTGGTATAGACAGAGCAGTTCATTTTCATTATTTCCTTCTTAACCACTTCTTGACGTGTCTTTGTCAATAATAATTTGCAAACATTACTACATATCAAGTTCAGTTTCGGAACATACTTATATCAAAAGCAATGAAAGTGTCCCTAACAACTTAAGCAAACATAACAGTGAAATATCCCTATTTCTAAGTTCGATCTTCCTACAATATACTGCATACCAAAACGGCACAAGTATCCTTACCAATTCCGATACATTGCTTATTCTAGCAATTGCTCAACTACAAATTTGTCTAAAAATCTGACGTCAGCACTCACGGCGATAAAGGAACACATGGCAAAATATTGTGAACCTGTTCTAAACAGGAATGATGTAAACTTATTTTGGTCCATTAAAAATTTAGGGGATGTGATTAACAAAATGAAATCTAGAAATGTTCAAGCCAATATGATTTTTTTCATACGACTTTTCTAATATGTACACCACGCTTTCTCATGGCAAAATTAATGATCGATTGTCCAAACTCATTAAGTGGTGCTTTAATCGAGAGGGGAAAACTTATATTTGTACGTCTGAATCAAAGGGTTTCTTTTCCGCTACAGAATACGAATCATACAAATCATGGACGTGTAGTGACCCATGTATTACCTTGTCCTTCCTTTTGGACAACATGTATGTAAGTTTTGTTGAGAAATCTACAAGCAAGTTGTAGGGATCCCTATGGTTATTAATTGTGAGCATCGGGTTGCAGATTTATTTTATACAACTTTTACAGTAAGTGTTTTAAATGTTTCTCCCTGACACGGTTGCCATAGCACCTGTAGCTTGCTAGGGGTCCGTCGATGCTCAATTTGGTGTTTTATTGTAGGTGCTGTTGAGATTGTCGTCAGGATCTTCTTTAACGCACGTATCAAAAAGAATTTATCCAAATTCTTCAAGCGCAAGCAAAGAAAACATGATAATTTGAATGTTTCATTGGTACTTCTAGGTACCTAGATGATATTCTTACTATCGACAATCCTGTTTTCGAAAAGTATAAAAATGTTAATTATCCACAAGAACTGACTCTAAACAGGGCAAACGTTACAAACACAGAAACACCATTTTTGGACCTAAATATCAAAATTGCTTATGGAGATATTCATACAAGTGTGTATGACAAAAGAGATGATTTTGGATTCAACATAGTAAATTTTCCCTGACATGACGGTGAGGTTTCTAGATTACCGTAATACGGTATCTACATTTTACAGTTCATCTGGTATGCTAGAGCAGTTACTGATGTTTTTGATTTTCATAGTAGAAATTTACAAATTACGAAGAAACTGTTAGGCCAAGGTTTTCCTTTTCACAAACTAGTAAAGACTTTCTTGAAATTTTACAAAAAATATTGTCAACTTCTTTTGAAATTCGGATCGATATAGGCAACAGAGTATATTACTTTGGGCATTTCACAACCTGCATTCTATGGTGACACACACAATCCATTGGATCGGAACTAGATAAGACAAATGCTCATATCTATATTGACTTATGTCAAATAAACCCAGAGGATGTATTGCGTTATAAATATAACTGTACATCTCTATTAATTTAATTGACATGAAACAGAAATATATGAAAATATATAAGGTAAGGTAGAGCTTATACTATGGACACATAATTGAAATTTGGTTGGAAATTTTGGAAATTGAAAAGAAAATTGACTGTATGAAATTAATCCAGAGAATGTATTCCGTTAGAAACATAATAAGTAACGGTTATTCTACTGTCTCCGAGGGCGTAGCCCGAGGAGCAGTTGAATAACCCACTTGTTGCACGGCAATTGTTAGGCCATCAAACAATTATCACCAATGATTTGATAATTCTCCATTGCTAAAGAAAACTACTCATGGTAGTCAGTCAACGACTCGGTCATTCATTTAATCATTACTTCAATCATTAATCGAGTCATTGCTACAAATGAAAATAAATGCACCGTCTGGAAAGGTGTAAATGACCGTCTACAACGTAGGCCTTGCAACAAATGATAATATGCTCAATTCCAATTTAGGAATGATTAATCTCTCAGTTCTCGATCTCTTTTGAGAACGAAATTCATCGTTGGAGTTGCGACCTAAATGAATAAATAATAACCTACACTATCATTTAAAAGTGTAACTCCTGTTATTTCAAAGTTTTGGGTGGTTCTAACCTGAAATCTGTTCCAACATGGAGTCCAACGGGGTGCTATATATAATATCTTATATTTTCTTTGTAGCGTTCGCAGTATATTTTGTAATGACAAAGTCAGTCGCTCACAAATGTACCATTGTTTCAATAGGTTCTCGGTTAATCTCCTTGTCCTTGAACGAAGTCGTTGCAGTTTGAGCTTGATCTGGAAAAGCATATCATTTGCAATATGAATGAAACTACTTATAGGAAAGAGAAATTTGTAATTATTAAGTTGAAGTCACATGTTGATGTATGTAGGTGACCATTGGTATAATATAAATATAACACGAGATCTAAATACAGTATGAAGCAGAGTTTATGCTATCATTGGTTTCGCTTACCTCTAGTTCGCATGGATAGATTGTGCTAAGATAATCACAAAAAATTTGGATTATTTAAAATTGAGAGCACGCCATCGATATATCTGTAAGTGGAATTGTGTTGAAGTGTTATGTACTTCTTTCCAAGAGGGAGCTAAGACTGAAATCGGCTTCATATGAGTATAGGAAAATATTAGCAAGAAATTGAGCACAGTTAGTTCCAATTGGAATTCCCAAAATTTACTGAAAAGAAAATCCTCCAAATACAACAAATATGTAATCGATCAGAAGGTTAAACGGTTTCATTACCTCATCTTCTATGTTTCTTTTACTTGATTCAGAATTTTCACTCACAAAATTAATCTTGTTATAACTCACAACAATGTTCTTGTATTTGCGATAGCCATTTTTGCTAGTGAAGGTATTTTTGATAATTTGACAGACTCTATCTTTTAATTTAATATAAGGAAATGCTGTATAAAGAGTCGATAAATCAAATGATTCGATGGAAAATACATTGAATTCAGGTGTTCTGAAAGTTCTTTTGAATTTTTCATTATATAAATTTGTCGATGACGCTTCTAGAGTGGATTATGTACGTAGGTTTAGATTTCTGAAAGAATGTTCTTATTAGAATGGTCGATACAGATTTAGTTGGATTTGCATAATCCAGCTATAAAGCGTTGTTTGTATGATATAATGTACCCAATGACGTATCTTAATATGGAAATAAAAGTACATTATTACAATATGTACATCGAGACAATCACCAAATTTGACAAGTTTACATGGAGCTATTGCGACGGGTGTTGCATGCAATCAGGAGACGCCGACTCTCCCCAGGCACCTGGTCTCACTTCGGAATGTTATTCATTCCGAGTTTCGCAACCGTTCCTATGGAAATTCTAATGATTTTGCCCTGTCTTCTCGACTTGAACACCAAATAACTTCTTTTATAGTTATTAGAATAAGCCCAATATCCACTAGGAGTTATCTTTGCTAAAACATTATGACAGGTACGGTTATCCGGATCACCCGTATTACTCCGTCCAACTTATATCGGTGTTTGTAGTCTCGTTCATTTACAGAAACTCTCCAAATTACGTTGCTTGTGATGTTGTTTTAAAAGAAGCTGTATTTTTCAATTCTGTTTAAATCACTTTTTAAACTGTAAGACATATTGTATGAAAATTAACTCAATAAAACAAAGGAGGGGATCTCCAACAACACCAGGTTGTAGCACCCACAGCAAAACCCCAAAACACCCAATGCAAAAACACAAAGCAGACAAGCACAAAAAGAGACGCACAAAGGACAAGGAACGTCAACGCACAACACAGAAACATCAAACACAAAGGACTACACATAAACCAACGAGACCAATGGGCAACCGGTGCCGACTTAGGACGGCCATCTGCCACGGAAATAGCAGAAGGTATGGTTATCCTGGATTACGTGCGCACAACCCTCCCATTTTCCCGATTACCCAGAGGTCTCGAAGAACGTACAATTGTGGTGTAAAACAACCTCCTCACTGTCAGATGACCACACACAAACAAGACCGCAAAACGCAGGGGCCCAAGCAACACAGATGAATATGTATATAGATATAAAAAGAGGGCCTACGTAATACAATCCGTGCTCTGCCGCCGCGAGCTCATGTATGTTATCACCCGAGGAGTCCGACTGACATTCAGAGAGGACAGGTGGTCGGGGCCCTGTCTTCTCTAGAGAGGTTTGGACAGGGCCCGTCATGGAGTCCCGTCGTCACAGTCAGTCAGAGTGCAAGTTTTAAAAATGCGCTTGTACAAGACTGTAGATTGGTCAAGTACCAAGCCTAGTGTCCGTCTGGTGACATTAGGATCATACCCACGGTATAAAAGGCGTTTGATGATTCTGACGCATTTTCGATAATGATGTTGTCTATCTTTGATCCTTCTTATCTTGTTAATAATGTCACCATAAAATGCAGGTTGTGAAATACCCAAAGTAATATACTCTGTTGCCTGTATTGGTCCGAATTTCAGAAGAAGTTGACAATAATTTTTTAAAATTTCCAGAAAGTCTTTACTAGTTTGTGAAAGCGAAAACCTTGTCCTAAAAGTTTCTTGGTAATTTGTAAATTTCTACTATGAAAATTCAAAACATCAGTACATGCTTTAGCATACCGGACGAACTGTGAAATATAGATACCATAGGACGGTAATCTAGGAACATCACTGTCAAGCCAGGGGAAATTTACTATGTTAAATCCAAAATCATCTCTTTTGTCATACACACTGTATGGATCTCTCCATTAACAATTTTGATATTTAGGTCCAAAAATGGTGTTTCTGTGTTTGAGACGTTTGCCTTGTTTGAAATCAATTCTTTTGGATAAATAACATTTTTATATTTCTCAAAAACAGGATTGTCGATAGCAAGAATATCATCCAGGTACCTAGAAGTACCCATGAAACATTTCACATCATCATTTGTTCTTTGTTTTTGAAGATTTTGGATAAATTCCTTTTCATACGTGTATAAAAATAAATCTGCAACAAGAGGCGCACAATTAGTACCCATTGGAATCCCTACAACCTGCTTGTAGAGTTTCTCACCAAATCTTACATAAATATTGTCCAAAAGGAAGGACAAGGCAATACACAGGTCACCACATGTCCATGATTTGTATGATTTGTAATCTGTGGCGGAAAAGAAACCATTCGATTCAGAAGTACAAATATAAGTTTTCCCCTCTCGATCAAAACACCATTTAATGAGTTTGGACAATCGATCATTTATTTTGTCGTGAGGAAGCGTGGTGTACATATTAGAAAAGTCGTATAAAGATATCGTATTTGCTTTAAAATTTCTTGATTTCATTTTGTCAATCACATCCCCTGAATTTTTAATAGACCAAAAGAAGTTTACGCCATTCCTGTTCATGACAGTTTCACAGTATTTTGCCACGTGTTCTTTTATAGCCGTGAGTGCTGACGTCAGATTTCTAGACAAAATTGTTGTTGAGCAGTTGCTAGAATTAGCAATGTATCAAAACTTGTAAGGAGACGTGTGAAGTTTTGGTATACAGTATATTGTAGGGAGATCCAATTAAGAAATAGGGATGTTAATAGAAGAAATTTCACTGTTATGTTTGTTCAAAATATTGGGAACACTTTCGTTGCTTTCGATATAAGTTTTAGTAGAGGAAAGTTCCGAAACTAATGTTGATATGTAGTAGCGTTTTCAAATAATTATGGTGTTGTTGGCTGCTTTGTCTGCAGGCGCAAATCCATATTTTTCATGTAAATTACGTAACTTGGATTTGAAATATCTTTCAGATTTAGAAATTTGATTTTCAAAAAGTTGAGGATTTTTGTGGTAGTTATCTATTCGAATATCGGTAATATCCAAAATGAGGTTTTTCCAGTCATAATGTTTTCGATCAATTTCGGTTGATCGTTTCTTCAACGCAATCTAAATTTCTGTTATCAAAATTTCTTGAAATTTCTAAAAAGTGGGTCCTGTAGCATCATATCCCACCCATCCTGCTACGTCTTTCGGTACCCTTTTTCGACATAGTAACTTTCATACTTTTTGGCATATTACATTGTTTAGATTTAGGATTTAGGATCACTGATGAGGGTTAAGTACCCGAAACGTGCATGTCTGGTCCACGTTGCCAATTTATTTGTTCTTAAATGATGCTATTCAATTTGAAGACGTTTACATTTATACCACTTGGTGAGTGTCACTGCTGGTGGACCAAGAGTCCCCGAGGGCACATGTAGCCAAGTTCGATCAATTTCGGTTGATCGTTTCTTCAACGCAATCTAAATTTCTGTTATCAAAATTTCTTGAAATTTCTAAAAAGTGGGTCCTGTAGCATCATATCCCACCCATCCTGCTACGTCTTTCGGTACCCTTTTTCGACATAGTAACTTTCATACTTTTTGGCATATTACATTGTTTAGATTTAGGATTTAGGATCACTGATGAGGGTTAAGTACCCGAAACGTGCATGTCTGGTCCACGTTGCCAATTTATTTGTTCTTAAATGATGCTATTCAATTTGAAGACGTTTACATTTATACCACTTGGTGAGTGTCACTGCTGGTGGACCAAGAGTCCCCGAGGGCACATGTAGCCAAGTTCGATCAATTTCGGTTGATCGTTTCTTCAACGCAATCTAAATTTCTGTTATCAAAATTTCTTGAAATTTCTAAAAAGTGGGTCCTGTAGCATCATATCCCACCCATCCTGCTACGTCTTTCGGTACCCTTTTTCGACATAGTAACTTTCATACTTTTTGGCATATTACATTGTTTAGATTTAGGATTTAGGATCACTGATGAGGGTTAAGTACCCGAAACGTGCATGTCTGGTCCACGTTGCCAATTTATTTGTTCTTAAATGATGCTATTCAATTTGAAGACGTTTACATTTATACCACTTGGTGAGTGTCACTGCTGGTGGACCAAGAGTCCCCGAGGGCACATGTAGCCAAGTTCGATCAATTTCGGTTGATCGTTTCTTCAACGCAATCTAAATTTCTGTTATCAAAATTTCTTGAAATTTCTAAAAAGTGGGTCCTGTAGCATCATATCCCACCCATCCTGCTACGTCTTTCGGTACCCTTTTTCGACATAGTAACTTTCATACTTTTTGGCATATTACATTGTTTAGATTTAGGATTTAGGATCACTGATGAGGGTTAAGTACCCGAAACGTGCATGTCTGGTCCACGTTGCCAATTTATTTGTTCTTAAATGATGCTATTCAATTTGAAGACGTTTACATTTATACCACTTGGTGAGTGTCACTGCTGGTGGACCAAGAGTCCCCGAGGGCACATGTAGCCAAGTTCGATCAATTTCGGTTGATCGTTTCTTCAACGCAATCTAAATTTCTGTTATCAAAATTTCTTGAAATTTCTAAAAAGTGGGTCCTGTAGCATCATATCCCACCCATCCTGCTACGTCTTTCGGTACCCTTTTTCGACATAGTAACTTTCATACTTTTTGGCATATTACATTGTTTAGATTTAGGATTTAGGATCACTGATGAGGGTTAAGTACCCGAAACGTGCATGTCTGGTCCACGTTGCCAATTTATTTGTTCTTAAATGATGCTATTCAATTTGAAGACGTTTACATTTATACCACTTGGTGAGTGTCACTGCTGGTGGACCAAGAGTCCCCGAGGGCACATGTAGCCAAGTTCGATCAATTTCGGTTGATCGTTTCTTCAACGCAATCTAAATTTCTGTTATCAAAATTTCTTGAAATTTCTAAAAAGTGGGTCCTGTAGCATCATATCCCACCCATCCTGCTACGTCTTTCGGTACCCTTTTTCGACATAGTAACTTTCATACTTTTTGGCATATTACATTGATTAGATTTAGGATTTAGGATCACTGATGAGGGTTAAGTACCCGAAACGTGCATGTCTGGTCCACGTTGCCAATTTATTTGTTCTTAAATGATGCTATTCAATTTGAAGACGTTTACATTTATACCACTTGGTGAGTGTCACTGCTGGTGGACCAAGAGTCCCCGAGGGCACATGTAGCCAAGTTCGATCAATTTCGGTTGATCGTTTCTTCAACGCAATCTAAATTTCTGTTATCAAAATTTCTTGAAATTTCTAAAAAGTGGGTCCTGTAGCATCATATCCCACCCATCCTGCTACGTCTTTCGGTACCCTTTTTCGACATAGTAACTTTCATACTTTTTGGCATATTACATTGTTTAGATTTAGGATTTAGGATCACTGATGAGGGTTAAGTACCCGAAACGTGCATGTCTGGTCCACGTTGCCAATTTATTTGTTCTTAAATGATGCTATTCAATTTGAAGACGTTTACATTTATACCACTTGGTGAGTGTCACTGCTGGTGGACCAAGAGTCCCCGAGGGCACATGTAGCCAAGTTCGATCAATTTCGGTTGATCGTTTCTTCAACGCAATCTAAATTTCTGTTATCAAAATTTCTTGAAATTTCTAAAAAGTGGGTCCTGTAGCATCATATCCCACCCATCCTGCTACGTCTTTCGGTACCCTTTTTCGACATAGTAACTTTCATACTTTTTGGCATATTACATTGTTTAGATTTAGGATTTAGGATCACTGATGAGGGTTAAGTACCCGAAACGTGCATGTCTGGTCCACGTTGCCAATTTATTTGTTCTTAAATGATGCTATTCAATTTGAAGACGTTTACATTTATACCACTTGGTGAGTGTCACTGCTGGTGGACCAAGAGTCCCCGAGGGCACATGTAGCCAAGTTCGATCAATTTCGGTTGATCGTTTCTTCAACGCAATCTAAATTTCTGTTATCAAAATTTCTTGAAATTTCTAAAAAGTGGGTCCTGTAGCATCATATCCCACCCATCCTGCTACGTCTTTCGGTACCCTTTTTCGACATAGTAACTTTCATACTTTTTGGCATATTACATTGTTTAGATTTAGGATTTAGGATCACTGATGAGGGTTAAGTACCCGAAACGTGCATGTCTGGTCCACGTTGCCAATTTATTTGTTCTTAAATGATGCTATTCAATTTGAAGACGTTTACATTTATACCACTTGGTGAGTGTCACTGCTGGTGGACCAAGAGTCCCCGAGGGCACATGTAGCCAAGTTCGATCAATTTCGGTTGATCGTTTCTTCAACGCAATCTAAATTTCTGTTATCAAAATTTCTTGAAATTTCTAAAAAGTGGGTCCTGTAGCATCATATCCCACCCATCCTGCTACGTCTTTCGGTACCCTTTTTCGACATAGTAACTTTCATACTTTTTGGCATATTACATTGTTTAGATTTAGGATTTAGGATCACTGATGAGGGTTAAGTACCCGAAACGTGCATGTCTGGTCCACGTTGCCAATTTATTTGTTCTTAAATGATGCTATTCAATTTGAAGACGTTTACATTTATACCACTTGGTGAGTGTCACTGCTGGTGGACCAAGAGTCCCCGAGGGCACATGTAGCCAAGTTCGATCAATTTCGGTTGATCGTTTCTTCAACGCAATCTAAATTTCTGTTATCAAAATTTCTTGAAATTTCTAAAAAGTGGGTCCTGTAGCATCATATCCCACCCATCCTGCTACGTCTTTCGGTACCCTTTTTCGACATAGTAACTTTCATACTTTTTGGCATATTACATTGTTTAGATTTAGGATTTAGGATCACTGATGAGGGTTAAGTACCCGAAACGTGCATGTCTGGTCCACGTTGCCAATTTATTTGTTCTTAAATGATGCTATTCAATTTGAAGACGTTTACATTTATACCACTTGGTGAGTGTCACTGCTGGTGGACCAAGAGTCCCCGAGGGCACATGTAGCCAAGTTCGATCAATTTCGGTTGATCGTTTCTTCAACGCAATCTAAATTTCTGTTATCAAAATTTCTTGAAATTTCTAAAAAGTGGGTCCTGTAGCATCATATCCCACCCATCCTGCTACGTCTTTCGGTACCCTTTTTCGACATAGTAACTTTCATACTTTTTGGCATATTACATTGATTAGATTTAGGATTTAGGATCACTGATGAGGGTTAAGTACCCGAAACGTGCATGTCTGGTCCACGTTGCCAATTTATTTGTTCTTAAATGATGCTATTCAATTTGAAGACGTTTACATTTATACCACTTGGTGAGTGTCACTGCTGGTGGACCAAGAGTCCCCGAGGGCACATGTAGCCAAGTTCGATCAATTTCGGTTGATCGTTTCTTCAACGCAATCTAAATTTCTGTTATCAAAATTTCTTGAAATTTCTAAAAAGTGGGTCCTGTAGCATCATATCCCACCCATCCTGCTACGTCTTTCGGTACCCTTTTTCGACATAGTAACTTTCATACTTTTTGGCATATTACATTGTTTAGATTTAGGATTTAGGATCACTGATGAGGGTTAAGTACCCGAAACGTGCATGTCTGGTCCACGTTGCCAATTTATTTGTTCTTAAATGATGCTATTCAATTTGAAGACGTTTACATTTATACCACTTGGTGAGTGTCACTGCTGGTGGACCAAGAGTCCCCGAGGGCACATGTAGCCAAGTTCGATCAATTTCGGTTGATCGTTTCTTCAACGCAATCTAAATTTCTGTTATCAAAATTTCTTGAAATTTCTAAAAAGTGGGTCCTGTAGCATCATATCCCACCCATCCTGCTACGTCTTTCGGTACCCTTTTTCGACATAGTAACTTTCATACTTTTTGGCATATTACATTGTTTAGATTTAGGATTTAGGATCACTGATGAGGGTTAAGTACCCGAAACGTGCATGTCTGGTCCACGTTGCCAATTTATTTGTTCTTAAATGATGCTATTCAATTTGAAGACGTTTACATTTATACCACTTGGTGAGTGTCACTGCTGGTGGACCAAGAGTCCCCGAGGGCACATGTAGCCAAGTTCGATCAATTTCGGTTGATCGTTTCTTCAACGCAATCTAAATTTCTGTTATCAAAATTTCTTGAAATTTCTAAAAAGTGGGTCCTGTAGCATCATATCCCACCCATCCTGCTACGTCTTTCGGTACCCTTTTTCGACATAGTAACTTTCATACTTTTTGGCATATTACATTGATTAGATTTAGGATTTAGGATCACTGATGAGGGTTAAGTACCCGAAACGTGCATGTCTGGTCCACGTTGCCAATTTATTTGTTCTTAAATGATGCTATTCAATTTGAAGACGTTTACATTTATACCACTTGGTGAGTGTCACTGCTGGTGGACCAAGAGTCCCCGAGGGCACATGTAGCCAAGTTCGATCAATTTCGGTTGATCGTTTCTTCAACGCAATCTAAATTTCTGTTATCAAAATTTCTTGAAATTTCTAAAAAGTGGGTCCTGTAGCATCATATCCCACCCATCCTGCTACGTCTTTCGGTACCCTTTTTCGACATAGTAACTTTCATACTTTTTGGCATATTACATTGTTTAGATTTAGGATTTAGGATCACTGATGAGGGTTAAGTACCCGAAACGTGCATGTCTGGTCCACGTTGCCAATTTATTTGTTCTTAAATGATGCTATTCAATTTGAAGACGTTTACATTTATACCACTTGGTGAGTGTCACTGCTGGTGGACCAAGAGTCCCCGAGGGCACATGTAGCCAAGTTCGATCAATTTCGGTTGATCGTTTCTTCAACGCAATCTAAATTTCTGTTATCAAAATTTCTTGAAATTTCTAAAAAGTGGGTCCTGTAGCATCATATCCCACCCATCCTGCTACGTCTTTCGGTACCCTTTTTCGACATAGTAACTTTCATACTTTTTGGCATATTACATTGTTTAGATTTAGGATTTAGGATCACTGATGAGGGTTAAGTACCCGAAACGTGCATGTCTGGTCCACGTTGCCAATTTATTTGTTCTTAAATGATGCTATTCAATTTGAAGACGTTTACATTTATACCACTTGGTGAGTGTCACTGCTGGTGGACCAAGAGTCCCCGAGGGCACATGTAGCCAAGTTCGATCAATTTCGGTTGATCGTTTCTTCAACGCAATCTAAATTTCTGTTATCAAAATTTCTTGAAATTTCTAAAAGTGGGTCCTGTAGCATCATATCCCACCCATCCTGCTACGTCTTTCGGTACCCTTTTTCGACATAGTAACTTTCATACTTTTTGGCATATTACATTGTTTAGATTTAGGATTTAGGATCACTGATGAGGGTTAAGTACCCGAAACGTGCATGTCTGGTCCACGTTGCCAATTTATTTGTTCTTAAATGATGCTATTCAATTTGAAGACG
>VSWD01000009.1:3626142-3819090 GCA_033119305.1 Pinctada imbricata | reverse complement strand
CTGACTAAGTCCGAAAAGACGTCAAAAACGCGTCAAAAATTTGACTTCGAAGTGGAACCAAAAAACAACACTTCTTAAGACATCTCTCTAGATCATCCTGATGCTTTCGGTTTGTCGATACATGCTTCGGTTCTGAAGAAGAAGTTTGTCAAAGGAGGGTACCCCCCGTGACCTACTTTTTGCTGTGGTGGCGCCACCTGTTGACAGATCCGGACGAAAAACAACAACACTTGTAGGGGACCATGAGTACTTCATACCTACCAAGTTTCATCAAAATCCCTTCAGCCGTTCTGGAGAAGAAGTTTAAAATGTGAAAAGTTTACGACGACGACGACGACGACGACGACGACGACGACGACGCAACACTATGACAATAGCTCACTTGAGCCTTGGCTCAGGTGAGCTAAAAAGGGAAAAAAATTTTTCGGGATCCCGTCGGGGTTTGAAGCCAATCCCCATGGGTCCATTGGGCATGGAAAACATACATTATACCTATGTACAATCTTAAAAATATTCCTTAAAAATCTAAAAGTGGATATCTTGACAAAATTCTTTCCACTTGTAGGGTACCATGCAGAGTACCCTCATATCTACAAATGTCATGACAATCTGAAGAGTGGTTATAGAAAGAAGCAGAAAATGTATGAAAATCACCCCCCCCCCCTTCCTTTTACATAAGAAAAAAATTCATAAAAAATCAAAAAAATAAAATTTAAGCATAAATACATATCAAAGCATTAAGTAAGTTAAATATGATAAATATGCAGTAAATGAGTGTGCAAAATCATACACTTATGAGTTATTTAAAGAAATAGTGTAAGTGTGCATTTCTGACTAAGTCCGAAAAGACGTCAAAAAACGCGTCAAAAATTTGACTTCGAAGTGGAACCAAAAATAACAACACTTCTTAAGACATCTCTCTAGATCATCCTGATGCTTTCGGTTTGTCGATACATGCTTCGGTTCTGAAGAAGAAGTTTGTCATAGATGGGTACCCCCCGTGACCTACTATTGGCTGTGGTGGCGCCACCTGTTGACGGATCCGGACGAAAAACAACAACACTTGTAGGGGACCATGAGTACTTCATACCTACCAAGTTTCATCAAAATCCCTTCAACCATTCTGGAGAAGAAGTTTAAAATGTGAAAAGTTTACGACGACGACGATGACGACGACGGACGACGGACGACAGATGCAACACTATGACAATAGCTCACTTGAGCCGTTGGCTCAGGTGAGCTAAAAAGGGAAAAAAAATTTTGTCGGGATCCCGTCGGGGTTTGAAGCCATCCCCATGGGTCCATTGGGCATGGAAAACATACATTATACCTATGTACAATCTTAAAAATATTCCTTAAAAATCTAAAAGTGGATACTTGACAAAATTCTTTCACTTGTAGGGTACCATGCATGAGTACCTCATATCTACAAAATGTCATGACAATCTGAAGAGTGGTTATAGAAAAGAAGCAGAAAATGTATGAAATCACCCCCCCCCCTTCCTTTTTACATAAGAAAAAAATTCATAAAAAATCAAAAAAATAAAATTTAAGCATAAAATACATATCAAAGCATTAAGTAAGTTAAATATGATAATATGCAGTAAATGAGTGTGCAAAATCATACACTTATTGAGTTATTTAAAGAAATAGTGTAAGTGTGCATTTCTGACTAAGTCCGAAAAGACGTCAAAAACGCGTCAAAAATTTGACTTCGAAGTGGAACCAAAAATAACAACACTTCTTAAGACATCTCTCTAGATCATCCTGATGCTTTTGGTTTGTCGATACATGCTTCGGTTCTGAAGAAGAAGTTTGTCATAGATGGGTACCCCCCGTGACCTACTATTGGCTGTGGTGGCGCCACCTGTTGACGGATCCGGACGAAAAACAACAACACTTGTAGGGGACCATGAGTACTTCATACCTACCAAGTTTCATCAAAATCCCTTCAACCATTCTGGAGAAGAAGTTTAAAATGTGAAAAGTTTACGACGACGACGGACGACGACGAACGACGACTACGACGACGGACGACGGACGACAGATGCAACACTATGACAATAGCTCACTTGAGCTGTTGGCTCAGGTGAGCTAAAAAGGGAAAAGAAATTTTGTCGGGATCCCGTCGGGGTTTGAAGCCAATCCCCATGGGTCCATTGGGCATGGAAAACATACATTATACCTATGTACAATCTTAAAAAATATTCCTGAAAAATCTAAAAGTGGATATCTTGACAAAATTCTTTCACTTGTAGGGTACCATGCATGAGTGCCTCATATCTACAAAATGTCATGACAATCTGAAGAGTGGTTATAGAAAAGAAGCAGAAAATGTATAAAATCACCCCCCCCCCTTCCTTTTTACATAAGAAAAAAATTCATAAAAAATCAAAAAAATAAAATTTAAGCATAAAATACATATCAAAGCATTAAGTAAGTTAAATATGATAAATATGCAGTAAATGAGTGTGCAAAATCATACACTTATTGAGTTATTTAAAGAAATAGTGTAAAAATGTGCATTTCTGACTAAGTCCGAAAAGACGTCAAAAACGCGTCAAAAATTTGACTTCGAAGTGGAACCAAAAATAACAACACTTCTTAAGACATCTCTCTAGATCATCCTGATGCTTTCGGTTTGTCGATACATGCTTCGGTTCTGAAGAAGAAGTTTGTCATAGATGGGTACCCCCCGTGACCTACTTTTGGCTGTGGTGGCGCCACCTGTTGACGGATCCGGACGAAAAACAACAACACTTGTAGGGGACCATGAGTACTTCATACCTACCAAGTTTCATCAAAATCCCTTCAGCCATTCTGGAGAAGAAGTTTAAAATGTGAAAAGTTTACGACGACGACGGACGACAGATGCAACACTATGACAATAGCTCACTTGAGCCGTTGGCTCAGGTGAGCTAAAAAGGGAAAAAAAATTTGTCGGGATCCCGTCGGGGTTTGAAGCCAATCCCCATGGGTCCATTGGGCATAGAAAACATACATTATACCTATGTACAATCTTAAAAAATATTCCTTAAAAATCTAAAAGTGGATATCTTGACAAAATTCTTTCACTTGTAGGGTACCATGCATGAGTACCTCATATCTACAAAATGTCATGACAATCTGAAGAGTGGTTATAGAAAAGAAGCAGAAAATGTATGAAAATCACCCCCCCCCCTTCCTTTTTACATAAGAAAAAAATTCATAAAAAATCAAAAAAATAAAATTTAAGCATAAAATACATATCAAAGCATTAAGTAAGTTAAATATGATAAATATGCAGTAAATGAGTGTGCAAAATCATACACTTATTGAGTTATTTAAAGAAATAGTGTAAGTGTGCATTTCTGACTAAGTCCGAAAAGACGTCAAAAACGCGTCAAAAATTTGACTTCGAAGTGGAACCAAAAATAACAACACTTCTTAAGACATCTCTCTAGATCATCCTGATGCTTTCGGTTTGTCGATACATGCTTCGGTTCTGAAGAAGAAGTTTGTCATAGATGGGTACCCCCCGTGACCTACTATTGGCTGTGGTGGCGCCACCTGTTGACGGATCCGGACGAAAAACAACAACACTTGTAGGGGACCATGAGTACTTCATACCTACCAAGTTTCATCAAAATCCCTTCAACCATTCTGGAGAAGAAGTTTAAAATGTGAAAAGTTTACGACGACGACGGACGACGACGACGACGGACGACAGATGCAACACTATGACAATAGCTCACTTGAGCCGTTGGCTCAGGTGAGCTAAAAAGGGAAAAAAAATTTTGTCGGGATCCCGTCGGGGTTTGAAGCCAATCCCCATGGGTCCATTGGGCATGGAAAACATACATTATACCTATGTACAATCTTAAAAAATATTCCTTAAAAATCTAAAAGTGGATATCTTGACAAAATTCTTTCACTTGTAGGGTACCATGCATGAGTACCTCATATCTACAAAATGTCATGACAATCTGAAGAGTGGTTATAGAAAAGAAGCAGAAAATGTATGAAAATCACCCCCCCCCCCCTTCCTTTTTACATAAGAAAAAAATTCATAAAAAATCAAAAAAATAAAATTTAAGCATAAAATACATATCAAAGCATTAAGTAAGTTAAATATGATAAATATGCAGTAAATGAGTGTGCAAAATCATACACTTATTGAGTTATTTAAAGAAATAGTGTAAAAATGTGCATTTCTGACTAAGTCCGAAAAGACGTCAAAAACGCGTCAAAAATTTGACTTCGAAGTGGAACCAAAAATAACAACACTTCTTAGGACATCTCTCTAGATCATCCTGATGCTTTCGGTTTGTCGATACATGCTTCGGTTCTGAAGAAGAAGTTTGTCATAGATGGGTAACCCCCGTGACCTACTATTGGCTGTGGTGGCGCCACCTGTTGACGGATCCGGACGAAAAACAACAACACTTGTAGGGGACCATGAGTACTTCATACCTACCAAGTTTCATCAAAATCCCTTCAACCATTCTGGAGAAGAAGTTTAAAATGTGAAAAGTTTACGACGACGACGGACGACGACGAACGACGACTACGACGACGGACGACGGACGACAGATGCAACACTATGACAATAGCTCACTTGAGCTGTTGGCTCAGGTGAGCTAAAAAGGGAAAAGAAATTTTGTCGGGATCCCGTCGGGGTTTGAAGCCAATCCCCATGGGTCCATTGGGCATGGAAAACATACATTATACCTATGTACAATCTTAAAAAATATTCCTGAAAAATCTAAAAGTGGATATCTTGACAAAATTCTTTCACTTGTAGGGTACCATGCATGAGTGCCTCATATCTACAAAATGTCATGACAATCTGAAGAGTGGTTATAGAAAAGAAGCAGAAAATGTATAAAAATCACCCCCCCCCCCTTCCTTTTTACATAAGAAAAAAATTCATAAAAAATCAAAAAAATAAAATTTAAGCATAAAATACATATCAAAGCATTAAGTAAGTTAAATATGATAAATATGCAGTAAATGAGTGTGCAAAATCATACACTTATTGAGTTATTTAAAGAAATAGTGTAAAAATGTGCATTTCTGACTAAGTCCGAAAAGACGTCAAAAACGCGTCAAAAATTTGACTTCGAAGTGGAACCAAAAATAACAACACTTCTTAAGACATCTCTCTAGATCATCCTGATGCTTTCGGTTTGTCGATACATGCTTCGGTTCTGAAGAAGAAGTTTGTCATAGATGGGTAACCCCCGTGACCTACTATTGGCTGTGGTGGCGCCACCTGTTGACGGATCCGGACGAAAAACAACAACACTTGTAGGGGACCATGAGTACTTCATACCTACCAAGTTTCATCAAAATCCCTTCAACCATTCTGGAGAAGAAGTTTAAAATGTGAAAAGTTTACGACGACGACGGACGACGACGAACGACGACGACGGTCGACGGACGACAGATGCAACACTATGACAATAGCTCACTTGAGCTGTTGGCTCAGGTGAGCTAAAAAGGGAAAAGAAATTTTGTCGGGATCCCGTCGGGGTTTGAAGCCAATCCCCATGGGTCCATTGGGCATGGAAAACATACATTATACCTATGTACAATCTTAAAAAATATTCCTGAAAAATCTAAAAGTGGATATCTTGACAAAATTCTTTCACTTGTAGGGTACCATGCATGAGTGCCTCATATCTACAAAATGTCATGACAATCTGAAGAGTGGTTATAGAAAAGAAGCAGAAAATGTATGAAAATCACCCCCCTTCCTTTTTACATAAGAAAAAAATTCATAAAAAATCAAAAAAATAAAATTTAAGCATAAAATACATATCAAAGCATTAAGTAAGTTAAATATGATAAATATGCAGTAAATGAGTGTGCAAAATCATACACTTATTGAGTTATTTAAAGAAATAGTGTAAAAATGTGCATTTCTGACTAAGTCCGAAAAGACGTCAAAAACGCGTCAAAAATTTGACTTCGAAGTGGAACCAAAAATAACAACACTTCTTAAGACATCTCTCTAGATCATCCTGATGCTTTCGGTTTGTCGATACATGCTTCGGTTCTGAAGAAGAAGTTTGTCATAGATGGGTACCCCCCGTGACCTACTATTGGCTGTGGTGGCGCCACCTGTTGACGGATCCGGACGAAAAACAACAACACTTGTAGGGGACCATGAGTACTTCATACCTACCAAGTTTCATCAAAATCCCTTCAACCATTCTGGAGAAGAAGTTTAAAATGTGAAAAGTTTACGACGACGACGACGACGACGACGACGGACGACAGATGCAACACTATGACAATAGCTCACTTGAGCCGTTGGCTCAGGTGAGCTAAAAAGGGAAAAAAAATTTTGTCGGGATCCCGTCGGGGTTTGAAGCCAATCCCCATGGGTCCATTGGGCATGGAAAACATACATTATACCTATGTACAATCTTAAAAAATATTCCTTAAAAATCTAAAAGTGGATATCTTGACAAAATTCTTTCACTTGTAGGGTACCATGCATGAGTGCCTCATATCTACAAAATGTCATGACAATCTGAAGAGTGGTTATAGAAAAGAAGCAGAAAATGTATGAAAATCACCCCCCCCTTCCTTTTTACATAAGAAAAAAATTCATAAAAAATCAAAAAAATAAAATTTAAGCATAAAATACATATCAAAGCATTAAGTAAGTTAAATATGATAAATATGCAGTAAATGAGTGTGCAAAATCATACACTTATTGAGTTATTTAAAGAAATAGTGTAAAAATGTGCATTTCTGACTAAGTCCGAAAAGACGTCAAAAACGCGTCAAAAATTTGACTTCGAAGTGGAACCAAAAATAACAACACTTCTTAAGACATCTCTCTAGATCATCCTGATGCTTTCGGTTTGTCGATACATGCTTCGGTTCTGAAGAAGAAGTTTGTCATAGATGGGTACCCCCCGTGACCTACTATTGGCTGTGGTGGCGCCACCTGTTGACGGATCCGGACGAAAAACAACAACACTTGTAGGGGACCATGAGTACTTCATACCTACCAAGTTTCATCAAAATCCCTTCAGCCATTCTGGAGAAGAAGTTTAAAATGTGAAAAAGTTACGACGACGACGACGACGGACGACAGATGCAACACTATGACAATAGCTCACTTGAGCCGTTGGCTCAGGTGAGCTAAAAACAAGTTTACGAATAATTTGTCGAAAAAATAAACAGGAAAAGGGAAGTAAAGTGTGTAATTCTAAATATCCCTGGTCAAGCGTTATTCGCCCTTTTCCTTTATAAACTCACCTTTCGTGTTTTGTTAGTGTGATTAAGTTAAGTGAGTTTTGTCAAAAAAGTTCAAATCAAAGCTTAGAAAAAAAGTTTTGTTCCAAATTTCATCTCTGGTTCCATGAATCTATTTAAATATGAATAAGAGAAATAGACCTAAAGTAAACGGAAGCGTTTTTAGACATTTTGATGTTCCATGTCAATAAGTGGACGTCAATCACCTCCCTCGTTCTCAATAATGCGTGTAATTATCTGTAAAATGGATATATCTTTGAACAAAGCAGGGTTAAAACTAAAATTCATTCGCTGAAATTTTTCAAGTAGGGAAAATTAATTCGATAACAGGTCAGACCATGCAAATGACAAACTTGGACAATGACCATGACAAATATGGATAATGACCATTTCCCTGCTTACAGCACAAAATCGATAATTCAGAAAATCAGAAACCGAAGGCATACAAAATCAGGATAAAACAGGAACCAAAGCAAACAAACAAAAATCTCCACCATATGAAAAGAAGCGAACTCCCGATATGAGAGTGAGACCAGGTGCCCAGGAAGAGTAAGCATCTCCTGCTTGCATGAGTTAAAGAAGATCCTGACGATAATCTCAACAGCACTCACAATAGAGCACCAAATGGAGCATCGACGGACCCCTAGCAAGCTAGAGGTGGGACCAGGTGCCCGGGAGGAATAAGCATCCCCTATTGGCTAGCCGCATGCAACACCCGCCGCTTCAATTCGGTAGAACTGTTATAATCGGTTACTTCCATTTCGGAAGACATAGAGTGCACTCGTTGGTTGGATGGTTCAAATGGTCTATGACAGAATATCATCCACCATTCTGGAGACTGGGACATTATAGCGTATGACGAGTTCCCCATATCGACCGTAGAACTTCCTCAGTGACGATGTTAGTCGGTCACAAACATATCCCTGACTGAGAAGCTTATCTGAAAGAATAGCTCTCAGAACAAAATCCGTATATTTGGTACTTGCTCTGGCATAGCGTCTCTGTAGTTTCTTTGACTTCAAGCTCCGAAGGATAGATACTGCTCAGGTAATCCGCGAATTTTGGATTATTGATGGACAACACATCATCTATGTATCTGTAAGTGAAGTTAAAGTCAGAAGCTAAGTATCTTTCCCCCTCAGAGACCAAAGATTGAATGAATTCAGGTTCGTACGAGTAAAAGAAAATGTCGGCAAGGAGTGGGGCACAATTGGTCCCCACTGGAATTCCGACAATTTGCTGGAAGGCCTTTCCTCCAAACACCACAAAACTGTTGTCGATCAGAAAGTTTAACATCTGAATAATATCTGTTTCAGTGTACTTATTTTCAGAATCGGACTTTTCTTTTACAAAGTAGGTGTTGTCATAATTAACAACAATAAATTTGTATTTGCGATTACCGTGCTTACTTGTAAACGCATTACTTATAATTTTTGCGAGTCTTTTTTTCAATTTAGAATGTGGAATTGTAGTGTAAAGTGTCGAAAAATCAAAGTCTTTGATCGAATGGACTCTACTAAAATGAGTGGATTTCAGATGTTCTAAAGGTTCCTTCGAATTCTTTAAAATCCACATCTGGTTGATACCACTGCGAGAATATACTGTCGAACAATATTTTTGAAGCCCAGATTTGATTTCAAATAAAACTTTGGTGAGTAAAATCGATACAAATTTGGTAGAACATTTTGAGGAACCAGCGATGAAACGTTGTTTGTACGGATTCTTATGCATTTTAGGTATGCAGTATAAGTATGGTAAATCTAAATCGAAATTGTTAGTGTCGAAGCCAAAGGAAGCAAGAGCTGATTTGTGGTTATCTATTATTTCAGAGGCAGAAAGGTTTGTTGGGGTGTAAGTGGGATTTCCAGGTGTCGAATTTAAACCCAACTCTTTAACTAGATTGTCGAAATAGTATTTTTTGCAAGTAAATGTGTAATTATTTAAGGCTTTGTCCGCTGGTGTGATGACATAATGTTCTTGGAGGTAGGTAAGCTCTGTGATAACATCAGGGTCTTTAAATATAGACACGAATCTGGTGTTACAGTTAATTTTAATCGGCTAATTCTAGATAAAAGTAACCCTCTGATGGATTTTATCCATTCGGAAAGGGTGTCGAGCTGTACATCCTCTTTCTTTGCCCAACGTCTTGCATATTCCTCACAAGAGTCCATGATAATTTTGATATTTTGGTTCCATGTTAAGGACATACTTTCTCTGTATTTGGGACCCTTTTTAACAATTCTCTCAACTTGTCGTTCTTGACTATACTAAGGTCACCAGTGATAACATGTTCACAAGGAGAGTAGTTGAAATCCGATGAAGAACATTCGCAAGGAAGTGGATGTAATGAGGGATTACTTAAATCAATACACTGCAGGAATCGTTTGTAATTGTAAATTTTAGATGCAACTGTTGGTGTGTAGCTATAGGAAATACAAGGAGTTTCTTTTTTTTGAAATATGGTGGGATTTTTTCTGTGACAGTTTTGTGATTCAAAATTTGACCAAGATTCAATTTATCAACACCTTTGTTTGCAAATCTTACTTTAATGAAAGGACGGTTTGTTTTCTCTTCTGATTTATCTGATCTAACTGCTTGAAATAAACGAAAAGTAGAAATGTCCAAGATGACTCCTTGTTGTCTGTTTTCTGGGGAACGTGTATCGGTATATGCGAGGTCCTTCGTATAATCCTAGATTTCGTGTAACTTCCGTAAAGGAACAGAGTATAATTTGGTACGAATATAATGCAGGCCTAGAGGCTCATTCAAAAATGGAACCAAGTTATCGAAGGAGAAACTATGTATCTCAGGCCTATTATATTTTCGAATGCCATGACTTCGAGGTCTTCTTTGTGGTCTGTCATATCACAATACACAGAACAAAATCGACAATTCATGAAATGACAAACCGAAGGCAAATAAAATTAGGATAAAAAGGAACCAAGCAAACAAAAAACACATCCACCACATGAAAAGAAGTGAACTCCCAATATAGGAGTGAGACCAGGTGCCCAGGAAGAGTCAGCATCACATCCTGTTACTTCCATTTCGGAAGATATAAGTAAAGTATGTGGTAGGATGGTTCAACGGTCTAATACAGAATGTCATCCAACATTCTGGACAATGAGTTATCATAGTGTATGACGAGTTTCCCGTATCAACTTCGAACTTCCTCAGTGACGATGTTAGTCGATCACAAACGTATCCCTGACTGAGAAGCTTATCTGCGAGACGTCTAGCTCTCAGAAGGAAATATGTATATTAGCTACTTGCTCATTGGGAAATGAACATGCCATAAGCAGGCGATGAAGGGATGTTGCTACTCAGGAAAGGAACGTTTGGGATGCTGGAACTGTAGTCGTCACGCTTGTCATAGAGGGAGGTGCTCATGTAACCATCAGTGTCATAGGACAGCATTATGTCGAAATAGGGTGCTGAGTTATTTGACTCTGCTTTTTCTTTGACTTCAAGCTCCGGCGGATAGATTCTGCTAAGGTAATCCGCGAGTTCAGGATAAGTGATGGAGAGCGCATCGTCTACATATCAATAAGTGAACATTGCACACTGGTCAACCGTGACGACGGGACACCATGATGGGCTATGTTGAAATCTCGTCAGAGAAAACTTAGTCTTGATTTTCTGTCCTATCCGAAAGTTGGTCAGACTTCTCGGGTGATTGATCTTGAGCTCGTTTCAGCCAGCAGAGCACAAACTGTTATACGCATGCCATAGAATTTTTTTTAAGATCCATTTACATAGAATCTGTGTTACAAGAGGCCGCTATCTTGTTTGTGATGTCACCTTACAGTGAGAAGTTGTATGTTTATACAACAATTGTGTGTCTATGGAAACCTCTGTGTATCCGGATAAGTGAGAGGGTTGTGTGCACGTTATCTGGATAACTACACCATTTGCTAAAAGCAGATGGCCGTCCAAAGTCGGTGCCGAGTGCACATTGGTCGCCTTCATTCTTTTTGTTGTCATCTATGTTTAATGTTTCTGTACGTCTGATGCGATTGTTTTATATGATGTTCTAGTGAATATTGTTGTATCATTTTGCGATTTGGCGTTTGTATGATGTAATTTATGTGTCACCTTCTTGTGAGTTTGTTTCGCTGACTGAATGCAGGGTGGTCATTCTGGAGATTATTCTCTTTTCGTCATATTAGAGGAGAGGCTTTATGTTAATCTGCATACTTTTGATATTACTTTTGTCATAGAGTTTTCTCTGATTTGAACATAAACGCAAATTGCTATGGCTGATTCCTTCTCATGGAATGTTTCTTAAATAAATGTCTGTGTTTCATGGAATATTTCTCAAATAAATGTGTGTGATTTCAGAAATCTTACTTCCTACAAATATTTTTTTGCATAGTTCACCAATTGCAAAGCTCACGAATGGTTGAATTCGGGAATTTAAATGAATTATGAATATTATGGAAACCTTTTTTTGCAGCCTTTCTTTATGGTCCAGGATTCTCTCCTGATATGCTGACTTAGCCTTTGTTGAATATATCGAACTGACAACAAGTACGCGAATACGCCTAATTTTGATTCAGAAGTTTTGAGTTTTTGTTTCAAATGACTTGATTGTACGGCATATATTATCCTTCAATTTTGAAAATGTCGTTTTATCATCAGATGTCTGTACATGTACTTCTTCTTTTCAGATACTTAACTGATGCTTGGCATGTGATGTCATTCAGATAAAATTCGCACGATATTTAGGCCCTTCAACTAACAGTTCTTAAAAATCATGTATCCTCCGTATCCTATTTGTATTTAAACAAAGTATAGGAGGGAGACATTCTTATATCTTTTTTTTCTTCTTACTCATTGTTTTATAAACGAATTTGGCCACTTTTTGTATAATGTCCTTGAATAAATGTATATTTTTGTTTTAAAACCTTCTTATAAATATTGATTGGTTTGTCACAATAAAGTACATTATTCTTTTCTTGCCTAACACTGCTCTAATAAAGGATTCACCATCTCCTCCTGAACAAAATCGCGAGGAAGAACAGATGGAAATAGATGCAATTTCCGGGAAACCGGAAAAGGGTTTCTTAGAAAATATAAAGGTTTCCCAACAGAAAACTGTTGAAAATGCATCATCTTTTGATTCCAAGCTTCTTATGAAAAATTTGTTTGAAATAACAAAGTATATGACCTCTAAGAACCTTGAAATATCGGCATCTTAAACAATACTCACAAAGTAAGAGGTATTTGTATCGGTAAAACAATATACTACTGAATCGCCCATCCCCCGAAGGAAAAAGTATGTAAAAAAAACACTTTTTTATCTTAAGACAGGGAGGGAAATATGGAAATGAAAATCAAAATAAAAATAAAATGAAAAAAAGCTAAACAAACTTAAAGCAATACATTCCGACTTCGGGATGTAAAGGGGTTATTACTTGTAATAAACATATTTTAGCATAGATTGTTCCATGTTATGGTCATTCATCGGTGTACCAAGTATCATATCCGATACTCCCCCCGTTCTAGAGATACGACCGTTCAAAATTTCAATTGTAGCCGCGCCTCCTTATGAATATTAATGAGCAGGAGAGCTCCGAGGAGAACCATGTACCGATTTAGTAGGCTATTTCGATGATTATTCTGAACAAAGAGAGGCGAAATAGACATCGCATGTTTCTTTCACACGTCATTTTAAACAGTAACGACAAAATAATGTGTGTATCAAACGATTTAGGATAGATTTTATCTAATCTGACTTACTTGTCCAGCAAAACATCAGGTGCTTCGTGGTGTGTGTCGAGATTTAAAGTATTTTTCACCGAATTTTATATATCCATTTGTTATCTAATATATACTTTCCATATTGCTCTTTCACACTGTTTACTTTTTTCTTCTTTCTCTATCAAAATCTGAGTATCAATACGTTTTCCCCTCTTATCCGTTGAGAGTGTACGCTACTCGCCATGTTTGTTTTGATTTGTACAACACGACGAGCCGTATCGCGCACGCGTGAGGGCTGGTCTATCCCAAACATGGGCAATTTTTGTGGCGCCACAAAAATTCGTTTTTAATTTCATTTATTTTGATAACATCAAGGACCTTTGGTTAACAATTTTGGTATTAACAGAAAGTTTATAACTTCCACTATCCAGGAAAAATAGAGAATTGCCCTATATCTTTTTATAAAGCATATTTTCGTCCGAAGGCGGAACGTGTTCTTTAAATTAATCAATATCATTAAATAAATCTGAATCTGTAAAAGTAAATCGATTCTGTAAGACAAAATGGATAAATACATTCAAATAAATAGATATAAAAAGGAAACCCTGGATATCGTAATATCGTTACACATTCTCACCTCAGGTTAGAGCGTAAAATGATATTGACCTTTGTTGTCGTGTTGGAGTTTATTTTGACGGTCGTCTCATGATGCAGGTTGCTAGCATCAGCTGTAATTTGTTTTTATTTAGTTTGCACGCAGACTATTGACATATACTGACGACGTCTTACAACAATGAAAAGAGCTACTTGCTTTAATATCGTTTTATTAATGCGTTTGATTTTTTATAAAAGAAAAATATCTTGCCTGCATTTTCAGTTAAATAAACTTCAGTAAATATTAAGACGTGAAAAAGAAAAAAAAAATTTGGGAAATTTTGGAGGCTTCTAACTATTTTTGTAAATTCAAAATTATGGTCAATAAGAGGTACAGAGAAAAGCCCGGCGTCACGTAACTACCAGAGACAATTAATCTCAAAATGCGGCCAAAACAGTGAAACAATGATGCAGACTATCCTGATAGATTTATTGCTGGGAGTTATATATATTAACAATTAGTTTCCAGATATGCAGTTTACCTTTGAACTTTTGATACCTGTTTATATTATGGAATCGCCTGCCGTGAAAAAAAGAGACGAATAAGCGTGTAGGGTAAATATGAAGAGAAGAAACCAGAAGTTATGACGTCAGGTGAACCAGTGCACGATGTTATACCCGTCTGGCCAGATGTGTAACCAGCCCGTCACTAACACATACGAACATTTTTCGCAGATAATGTCAGAGTGAAATCTGTCTTTGCGAAAAGAGGAACATGAATTACTTTTCACTTGTTACCGTCAGTCATGACTGACGTAACCTACTTGCACGGATAGAATACCTCTTGGTGATATGATTGGTTGACAATTGTATAAAATGCAAATATTAGTCTAGTTTATTCAGAATTTGTATATAAGATTCTCTCATTAGGTCGGCTTAAGAGTCTAGATGACCTGACAAATAAAAGTAATATCGCGCCAGTGTATTTTCTTCCGAAATATGCATCGAAAAGTCTTTGTACCGATACGTCCTATACCAATCGCAGAGTTTCGGAAATTTCCGTCACTTGAATCGGAAATAACCCGGAAAAGTCCGGAAATGTGCGATTGGTAAATGCATTTTTTCTAACTAGAATTGTACAATTTGTAAAGTCAGCTAACTGACGGCAAGCTTTTTGTAAAAGCTAATACTTGTTGACGTTCCTAATAGATGTTTTGCACGTAACGCGCCGCCATATTGAATTACCTAATTAAATATGCAGGTCATAGGTCAAAGGGGAAAAAGAGAGTTCTCTTCACTTGAATTCCTTCCTTAACAACTTAAACAAACATGGACGCACACGCAACGAAAAGCTGTGCTACGCTGTAGGGGTAACTACAGGAAATAAAAACCTTTGTATGATTAACGAATTAGCTCGATTTGACTGACTTAAAATGCCCGGAAGTTTGTAAAGTTGGTCTTTTTCGCTTGCAACATCTTTGGCACGCATAAAAATGAAAAGAAACAGGGGGAGGGGTGGAGGTTATGCATGTCATTTTTTCGCAAATTTCAGTTTTTTACAGGACCCCTCCGTCCTCATCGAAAAATTTCCAATTTTTACGTATTTTCAAATCGATCTGTAGATTGCATAAAAGACAAGATCAAGTTCAAAGTTAAATTTATCACGACTACTGGTCACATTTTATTGATTCTATATGCTATAAATGCATTTCCAACATTTTTGACCAATGGTGTGACACCTTTTATTCAGTACGGTTCACCAGTCAAAACGGAGGGGAATCCCCATGAAATTGATTTCCTGTAGTTACACCTGTAAATTCATCATTATTATTACAAAACATTCATATTTTGCTATTCTATTTATATATTCTTCGTTTCCACTATGGATCCTGGTGATCAAACACTTGGTTTGAATGTTTTCGGACACTGGAAAGTCGAAGCTTTGAAACGTTTTTTGTCATGTCGCGGGTTATCATCCAGTGGGAATAAAGAAGAATTAATAGCAATTCTCTGTAAGCATTTAAACAATTTCGGCACGCATGGTCTCCGATTTTCATGAAATTTCACACATAAGTAGGGACCAATGAAAAATGGAAAATTTGACAAAAAAATTAATTCGAGGTCATCTGGTTACCATGGCAACGGCCTTTAAAGTTGAAAAATTGGCAAAATTGAGCTAATTTGAAGCTCTATAATTTGGTCTGTATGTGTCATCAATGAAAGATTTTTTATGCATCCTAAAGATTAGGACATAAAATTTTGAATAAGCTCATTAGTAGTGTCTGATATTGTAAAAAGGCAGGTTACCATGACAACATAATTAGCTAATTTGGATATATTGATTTCAAAATGCTGTTTGTATTTTCCAATTTTTCTTCTCTCTTGATGGGTATATAATAAGGAAATAGGATTTATTATATAAAATGAGCAAATTCAAGATAAACCCACTTGTTACTATGTACATAAGTTACCTTGGCAACGGTAACTATGGTCTTGAATATTACTTATTTTGCAACTTCAGAGTCATTTAAAAAAAATTGCATCATGATGAACAGATAAAAATTGTTGGGAAATATCCAGCACAAAGAGCTCTTTCAAAAACCGTGAAAAAGCTATGGGGAACATATGTTACCATGGCAACCATTTTTTATTATTTTCATAAAACAGTAATTATTAATCCCAGGAAGTTCAAATTTAATAACAATAAAGCTCAAGTAAGCCTCTATCTAAATATAATAAAAAAAGTTTCAAATAATTAATGGTTGCTATAGTAATTTGGCCATACATTACAAAAATAAGCATTTTTTGTTGTTTTTCGAAGTCTTTTCCTCAAAAAACGAAACAGGCTTACACAACCTTTTTTACATATTAGATAAAGCAAAGTCTAAACTTTATTTTAGATTTTAAAAATTTCAGATTACTTAGTTTTTGATGCCCGTATCCAAGGACTCAAAGTGGGTCTGTGTGCAATTTTACACAATCGTTCCCATAGCAATGGGCTATTTCCTGAACATTTTTAAAAAAATTTTCTTTCGTGTAATGAAAGATCTACTTGAATACATTAATTAATTTTCATCACTTTGAATTAAAATTTAATGATCTAGTAAAAAAAGGACTCTAAATATTGTCCAAAATTGCTTTCATTATTGCGATTTGAGGTCATGTTGCCATAGCAACGAACAGAAACTTTGTCCCAATGTAAATGCTTATGTTTCATTTGCATAAAAAAGTCAAAAATGTAAGCAATTTATCGCTGAATTTTGAAAATATGCCAAAAATACTATTCTGATAGGGTACCTGTGTTGTTGCTATGGAAATATATAGATAAGACCATAAACCCAACATTATTATTACTTAACTTGAAAGAGCAATGATAGGGTACTGATAATTCATTAGTGTTTGTTTTAGATTATGCTGCATAAATTATGTATGTGACTTCAAAAACGCCCAAAAATGCATTTTTTCAATATTCAAAGTCCGTTTCCATGGCAACCGGATGTGATATTAAGAAAATTTTTAATAAGTTTTTACTTTTGGGTCAGACCCAACCTTATGTACAAAATTTATCAAAATCTGAGACATGCCGTGCCATGCGTCCTTCATAAAAGTGCAAATGCTTACAGAGAATAGCTATTAATAGCTCTTGCATTCGCCGCCCATACTATTAAAATCCCCCTAAACAATCAGCCCTGGAGAAACAAATATCCAACAATGACACTTATACGAATCTGTTGAAAATATCATAAACCAAATTACCTGACCCACTCCAACTGTATGAAAACTGGCAAGATGAAAAACAAGGGATGAGACATTCGCCACCAATTTTTATAACAGATCTCACAAAGTTTTTGATGAGCTATGAATCTGAGGATACAGCTAAGCAGCATTTAAATCAGTACAAAATAGGCAAGGCTTCAAGAGTGAATGGCTAAAGGAAGTGTACTATCATCCTGTTGATCGAGCATCACCTTACTGTTTTCTGCGAGCGAAGTGCACTCCATCCCAAAGTTTGAGGTCTGATGCACATACAGCATGGATCTGTTGTGAGAAAGTGTCGGGTGACATTAAGTCAGCATACTGCACATGCACCACAGGGTATGTATTATATACATTGCATGTGAATTGTTATGGTGAATCAATCAAGAAATAAGATATTAGAAATATTAAATTCATAACTTGATAAGGAAATATTAGTTTAAAATAATTTGCAAGTCTTATAAACATGGAATTTCTCTATCGAGTTGAGTCTGTACAAAGTGATGATTGATTAATAATGTGTACATAATTCATTCAACCTACCAGGTATACAAGCAACAAAGTACATTTACTGATCATGTAGATTACTAGATATGTAGATGCATTTTTACATAATGGGCATATCAAACTGAATTTACTGGTAATTTCATTTTACACTATCTAGATATGGAAAGACATGCAACCATGTAGCAGGATTGCTTTTTAGAGTATAATATGCTAATAAAATGGGATATACATCATGTACATCGAGCAAATGTGAATGGGTTGTGCCAAAGGAGAGAAGTTTGGAGCCTGCCATGATTAAAGACATGACTTTTGAACGGTCCCAGCACGGAAAAGCAGGTAACATTAATAATTTTATCATCACAAATTGTGTGGAAAAGTTCAACAGTATTTATAAAACTGAAGTAAATGAAATGCAACTAGAGCAAACTTAGTTGCATGCATTGAAATCACGATGAAAGGGAAAAAATAGTAAAAAATTGAAAATAAGAACAAATGTATCAAACTGTATTATTGATTGAAATATTACCTAAACATTTCATGTATGTACCATAATATGCAACAATGAAGTTTACTATTACACTAATGTGCTTTGAAGTCACAGAAAATGTATGTTGTTTTAGGTAGAGCTTAGAAATTATTTAAGATAGTAAAACGATCTTGTATATTTAGTAAATGAAAAATAAAACATTTTAGGGAAAACAAGGCCACCCTTGGGACACAAGAAGAGGGATTACAATCCGCTGCCACAGACAGATGATTCAAGACTTACTGAACATAATGAAAGTGAAGAGGATGAATTTTTTAGTACCTTTACTGATGAATTGAGAAAATCCTTACCAAATGCATGCCTATTCAAAGGTATTCATAATTTTATAATGAATATAAAAGAAATACACCAATATTTTCTTCAACATGTTCAACAACAAAATAATTTGTATAACAGTTGCCACAGAAACTTACTATTTGTTAAAATTGCCCAATATACAGGCTTACCTTAGTATCAAATTCTTTGCCTGAAGTTATTTCATGAATTCAAAAGTGCACTTTGTAGTACTCTATATATACACGTTTTAGAGTTCCATTTTATCATGTTTATGTAGAATATTGACAAAAAATTGTATAGCTGAACTGATCAATTTAATACAATTTTGTGTGTAGAGTGCTTTGCCCTGTACTAGAATAATTTCAAACCAATACCAGTATCAAATTGACACAGCTAAACAATGTTAAGATGATACAACATGATTTGATGATTCTTTTTTTTTTGTATTACTAAGGGATTGATATAAATGCCAGTCAAGGTAGGGAGGAGGTTCAACAGGTGTTGAAGGAACAACCTGATATCGATCAAGGAATTTATACCGAGTTACAAACCCAAACAGGAGAAGATGTACATGTAAATGATTTCTTAATGGAGAATGCTATTGATCTTTGTGTACAATCAGACTCGACAGAAAAAATCTCACCATCATTAATATCTATGATAAATAAAAGCAAAAAATGAATCTTGGCATGCAATGAGGAAAGGTCCGCATAACTTCATCTAATTTCTACAGTATTCATACTAAGGTAGCAACAATAAAGAAGAAAACTGCAATTACTCATGATGTAAAGCCCCTTCTGAAAAATATTATGGGATACAGAAAAATCAACCCCAACGTGAAATCATTGAAGTATGGGAGAGAAATGGAGCCAGTGGCAAAGTCAGTGTTTCTGAAGGAATTTTCTACAAAACATAAAAACGTGAATTCAGAGGAGTGTGGTATAATTGTCGATGCTGTCCGTCCATTCATTGCAGCCAGCCCCGACCTTTTGTTATCGTGTGCATGCTGTGGAGATGGCTGTCTAGAAATCAAGTGTCCTCTCATTGGAAAATGTCAATCATGTCAATCTTTCTGCACTTGCAATGTACCACACTGTTTAAGATTAAGGAATGATTGCTTGTCTTTGAAACACGAACATTCATACTATGCACAGATTCAAGGGCAAATGCATGTTAGCGGACGAAGATGGTGCGATTTCTTTATATATACTTGCAATGGAAATTATACAGAGCGTGTATATTACGATGAAACATATTTCGCAGGAATTGTTCGTAGTCTTGATTTCTTTTTCTTTTCATATGTTTTGCCAGAAATTAAATCAAATTGTCTCAAGAATGAGAATGACGAAGAAGAAATGGATGTTGATGAAGAAAAGGAAAATATTGTTGGTGACACATACTTCTGTCCATGCTGCAGTGAATTAAAAAGTTTAAGAGAGAGAAGTGTTTGTTGCAATATTTGCGGACTGTGGTACCACTACAGATGTGTAAACTTAGCGGAAGCCAAAGTCAAGAAAATATCGTCATGGCACTGCGAGGAGTGCAGCATGTAAAGTAATCTGACAATACAGGTCAATGGACATTCATAAAGTTACATACATATTTCACTTTATTGATCAGAACGTTTGTTAGTTAATTATTGTTAAATGTTATATATATTTGGTCATAAATAATAAAAGATTTTCATGGAACAGTTAAACAGTATTTTAATATAATACTAGTTTTTGGTATGTTATTGTCAGCATCTAAAAACAATTATCAAGATATAGCTACAAGGTTTACAAAATGGTTTTATTAAATATGGGATAACTTATTTCCATTTTGAATGCCTACCATGTAAGTTATAATGCTGATACATGCCGACATACAGACTGTCAGACATTACATAATAAAATGATCAAAATTCATTATGTTTTCTAAAGTACATGAGCTAAAGTTGATCACAACAATATGAAGTCAAGATCATGATGTAAAAGGCTTTAACGAAAACACTGATAAACAACTCGTGGCATTGCTCAATTTACATGTATTAAAGACAGCACAGTGGCCCTTGCCTTTCCCTGTGTTAATTACTTTACATAACATCATAACGTGGTAGGGGTGGATAGAGGTTACATATGCCACATACTATCCTGAGGACATCGTCCAAATGTTGACAAATTGTAACAGGCACTTCAAATTTTAACATGCGAAAAAAATGTATTCTACGGATAGCCTGTTCGACATATATCCGTCTGTTTGCAATATCTTTTGTCTTTTGTACGTCACATGACGTCATCTGTGCCATTCCATGCCTTCCAGGTGGAACCAGCAAGTGTACACGCAACAAAGTGACTTCTTCTATGAGGCTACTGAATCCCTTATCGGCCATAATAGCATCGTAAGGTTCAATAATATCAAGGAAGCCTGATTTTAAAGTCATACATTTGTCACTTACTCTTCCACCCCAACAATTCGACACAAAGTTTATCATCCCTGCTGGAGTGATACTGACCAAAAATTTGGCTGTATGACAAATATGGATAATGACCATATTTCTGTCTACAGTACAAAATCGATAATTCAGAAAATCAGAAACCGAAGGCATACAAAATCAGGATAAAACAGGAACCAAAGCAAACAAAAACAAAAACCTCCACCATATGAAAAGAAGCGAACTCCCGATATGAGAGTGAGACCAGGTGCCCAGGAAGAGTAAGCATCTCCTGCTTGCATGCAACACCCGTCGCTTCAATTCGGTAGAACTGTCACATCCGGTTACTTCCATTTTGGAAGATATAGAGTACAATCTTTGGTTGGATGGTTCAAATGGTCTATGACAGAATATCATCCACCATTCTGGATAGATGGACATCATAGTGTATGACGAGTTCCCCATATCGACCGTAGAACTTCCTCAGTGACGATGTTAGTCGGTCACAAACATATCCCTGACTGAGAAGCTTATCTGAAAGACGCCTAGCTCTCAGAACAAAATCCGTATATTTGGTACTTGCTCTGGCATAGCGTATCAACTGAGATATGAACACGCCATAAGCAGGCGATGAAGGGATGTTGCTACTCAGAAAAGGAAAGTTCGTAATGCTGAAATTGAAGTCGTCACGTTTGTCATAGAGTGAGTTGTTCATGTGACCATCAGTGTCGTAGGACAACATTATGTCCAAATAGGATGTTGAATTATTTGTCTCTGTAGTTTCTTTGACTTCAAGCTCCGAAGGATAGATACTGCTCAGGTAATCCGCGAATTTTGGATTATTGATGGACAACACATCGTCTATGTATCTGTAAGTGAAGTTAAAGTCAGAAGCTAAGTATCTTTTCCCTTCAGAGACCAAAGATTGAATGAATTCAGCTTCGTACGAGTAAAGGAAAATGTCGGCAAGGAGTGGGGCACAATTGGTCCCCATTGGAATTCCGACAATTTGCTGGAAGACCTTTCCTCCAAACACCACAAAAATGTTGTCGATCAGAAAGTTTAACTTCTGAATAATGTATGTTTCAGTGTACTTATTTTCAGAATCTGACTTTTCTTTTACAAAGTAGGTTTTGTCATAGTTGACAACAATAAATTTGTATTTGCGATTACCGTTCTTACTTGTAAACGCATTACTTATAATTTTTGCGAGTCTTTCTTTCAATTAAGAATGTGGAATTGTAGTGTAAAGTGTCGAAAAACAAAGGCTTTGATCGAATGGACTCTACTAAAATGAGTGGATTTCAGATGTTCTAAAAGTTCCTTCGAATTCTTTAAAATCCACATCTGGTTGATACCACTGCGAGAATATACTGTCGAACAATATTTTTGTAGCCCAGATTTGATTTCAGATAAAACTTTGGTGAGTAAGATCGATACAGATTTGGTAGAACATTTTGAGGAACCAGCGATGAAACGTTGTTTGTACGGATTCTTATGCATTTTAGGTATGCAGTATAAGTATGGTAAATCTAAATCTAAATTGGTAGTGTCGAAGCCAAAGGAAGCAAGAGCTGATTTGTGGTTATCTATTATTTCAGAGACAGAAAGGTTTGTTGGGGTGTAAGTGGGATTTCCAGGTGTCGAATTTAAACCCAACTCTTTAACAAGACTGTCGAAATAGTACTTTTTGCAAGTAAATGTGTAATTATTTGAGGCTTTGTCCGCTGGTGTGATGACATAATGTTCTTGGAGGTAGGTAAGATCTGTGATAACATCAGGGTCTTTAAATATAGACACGAATCTGGTGTTCACAGTTGATTTTAATCGATTAATTCTAGATAAAGTAACCCTCTGATTGATTTTATCCATTCGGAAAGGGTGTCGAGCTGTACATCCTCTTTCTTTGCCCAACGTCTTGCATATTCCTCACAAGAGTCCATGATAATTTTGACATTTTGGTTCCATGTAAAGGACATTCTTTCTCTGTATTTGTATAGTGATGTTTGTAGTCACTCCAGCATTGATTCTGTTCCATCATGCTCTGGGGTTTTTCAATAAATACCTCAGAACAATCTATTATGTGCCTTACCTTGGAATATTGTTGAGTTTTAAACTTTGGGGGCAAATTGGAGCGTACTACCTCCTTGGGAGGATTGAACACAAATTCTTCTAGAAATCTACCAAGAATTTTCACCCATGTAGTAAAAATCCTCGATACATTTGAGACAGATATGTCAAATCTGTTGGCAAGATCTTCATCTAAAAGACATAAACGAATCTTCATCAAAGTGATTAAGATTTCCTCTTTCATTGAAAGATTCCTGTGATTTCTTTGTTTCCTAAATACTTTATGTCTCAACCTATTGCATTGAAATGTTGGACCTCTCCAATACTTAACTCTGTTTGCCTTAGGATGAAGGGCTTTGGCCAAGGCATTGATTGACTGAAGTGTTGGCATTCCAGTATAAAACCTTACCTTTACATAAGATTTGAGCAAATTGATGGGTTTGACAGAAGTTTTTTTTTGCTTAGCATTACATTTTCCTCCCTACATTTGACCAGCTCAGACTGAAGCATACTAATCTTAGATTTGAGACCTGCAATTTCAGTTTTCTTATATATACATGCTTCACAATTCTCTAAATAATGATGATCCTGCAAACAAACATAACGTAACTTGGTTTTCGTGCGTGAACATCGACGGCGGGTGCGGCTAGCCAACAGGGGATGCTTACTCCTCCCGGGCACCTGGTCCCACCTCTAGCTTGCTAGGGGTCCGTCGATGCTCCATTTGGTGCTCTATTGTGAGTGCTATTGAGATTATCGTCAGGATCTTCTTTAACTCATTGGTATCAATGTCATGAATGTCACTGTTCTCAGATTTTTTCAATTTACGTTTCTTGCTCGGAGTGACACTGACAGTTTGCCTATCTTTTGGAGGTGCTCTGCCTTGTGTTACGGGGTTCGAGTGGCCAATCTTTACAGTGGGGTATGGATTTGATGAGGACGGTTTTCCATCCACAAAATGAGCACTACATATCCTGGAATATGGATCTGGGAGCCAATTTTGATCTCCTTTAGAACGATTAACATTTTTTACCCAGACTGCCCGTGAATGACCATCCTTTGCAACAGTTGGAAATGGTATTAAAGTAAATGGTGGGTCGCAAACACATCTTCCAGTACCATAGTTGATACCATGGGTTTCACAGAACTGACTTTTCCATTTTTTTAGAGTGTACCAACTATTAGAGCAGTCTTTCACACAGCAACTGCGTTTTGACATTTTGCAATTCAAAGTAAAACTTAAAGAGGAATTCAATTGCTATGAGCTGTCAGATACTTTGATGAAAAATGTTAGTGCTAAGAAAAATCCAGAACACAAAAATGCTGTTACCGACATTGATTAAGCTACTGAAAGAAAATATAAAAGAGAAAGGATTGGTTGATATAGTTAGTGGGATGAAATGTTAGAGTTTATATAAGGTAGGGATGGTAAAAGCTAGGATAAGCACCATAACCATAACAATCAACATGACAAAGCTTAATGTACATTAGTAAAAATTAGCATTGTTATTGTTATTATTAGTCTTGCAAATACATTATTGTCTATGAAGTAATTATTAGTATATTTCATGAAACAAATAAGACGTTAGGCTACCAGGATCACTGTCCAGCGCGGCTCAATCTGTCAATATCATATGTTGTGTACCAAAGGGGGGAAACATTTTATCAGTTCGTTTAGATTTATATTTCTAATTAATGACATTCTGATTTCAGGCGTCAGAATAATCATGAGAACTAGTTCCAGATTATTTTTGCAACTTACCTTGCATGTTAAAGTAAAAAAATCCATTTAAAAAGACATACATCATACAAGTACGTGCACTTTCTCTTTGCGACAGAACCCGGATGTTGATTTTTTCCCCTATGACCTTTGATCCAGTGCGATGCGCGAAGTGTGCAAAACATCTATAAGACGCTGAATGTATGAAAATATGAATACCCTGTCGTTTTTCTTGGTGCATGGCGTCATCCGGATTGCGGGAAGATCTTGGTAACGTCACAAATGCCAAGATGCGTCAAAGGAGGTCGAGGATGGAGAAAAGACGAAATGGGTCCGGACGAAGAAGACGAGACCGTCATCTTTAGACGAAAACGAAAGAAGAAACCGATGATTAACAATTAATTTCACGATGACATCGAGGTCCAATTTATTCGTTTTACTCCTCAGAGGTTATTCATTTCACGAAGAAGGACCAGACACGAACCATAGATGGAGAGGAACCAAAGAAAATGATGTCATACCGTGAGGATGGCCAGAAGAAAATAAGTGAATCCATGTGATGTGTTTTTTAGTGAAAAAGCAGAGTAAATGTGTAATGCTTATAATGTCATATGTTATTATAATATTGCAATTATTGATGAAAGGTCATTGGTGTTTGATGCATGCATTTGTACAGTAATACAATGGTGTTTGACTCTATGATGCGATTGGCATTGGAAATGTGTTTCTTTTACAGGTTATGAACATTTTGATAGAACAGATATTATGATGAAAATGACGGGTCATTCCTGATGAACAATGGAACTGAATACAATGACTTTTTATTGCATGCGTTTTATTATATGTTTTTGATTAATATGTACCAAGTGATACTGGTAGTAAAACGTTGAATGGTTCATTATTGTGGTTTCAAGGTCATGCGTTTAGAAAATAACCAAGTATCAGCGAAATTAAGTTTTTGTATTTGAGAAAAAGCCTTTCGAGATTTTAGAAGGATTTGATTAATTGTGGATAAATCTTAGTTATTTCCTTAAGTAGGGGAGTATTGTAACCATATATAACAATAATTTTGCAAGTTGTGTATTTAGATCATTAATTAATTTCCATTTATTTTGTTTATGGGATATTTCTAATCGTCTAGGAGAAGATAACTCTAATTTCAAACGTTAACTTTACGATCACGTGCTAAACTGATATAATTTGAATGATTATCATTCCCGCCAGTGTGTAACCCTATGTATGTCAATACGAGGTGTTCTAAGGTCACTTGACAGCAACAGAAGCTATAATGGTTCGCCTGTCACAGGTCTTGATGGGTGCAATAGACGAAATGGCGAGAATTTGTTCTCAGTTTAGGCAACTTTGTTTATACGTCTGAATTCCAATTAAGTCATGAATTTCGATGGCAATTTCCATATGATTGTGAAATATCCAAGGCTCCTAATATAAACTGTGCGCATGATTTTGAGTGAGAACGATTCTCATACTGCTTTAATCAACATGTTACTTTCGTATGTTAATAAACGGTAAAATTTATAACCAGGACTTTTTATTTAGAGTTATACAAAATGACTAAGTAAAATACACAACGCAAAGTTAAGGATTTGTAGACCCGAGAGGGCTACACTACGATGTTATTTTCTAACTGGACTTTGAACTTTTCTTTTTGTTGTTTTGTATCATTTTTGTGTGTGTTGTGTGCGTCAGAGTCATCAAACGCATTTTATACCGTGAATATTAGGGCTGGGTCAATATATCGATATACCGGAACGTATCGATATTGGTCATCAATACGAGTGTCGATATTTTTGCTCCGATACATTAAGATATATTTTTTTTTAGTACAAAACATGCTTTTCTTGTGAAATCTCAAGAATTTGCATAAAAATGTATTTTTGATCATGGTTTTTGTTTGTTTGCAGATATGTTCTTGATTTTATCGATCAAATTTGTCTTTCATTCTGGCTATTCATATCATTTTATGATTCATACTCTACGAATAATAACAATGATAGAGGAATATCACATGTAAGTTTAAGTAGGAGGTCCGCATTTAGGTTATATTTTTGTCATTCAACATGATTTATTGAAACTTCAAAGTAATATCGACTTAATCTTTAGTTTTTTTTTATCCAGAAACTTTCGAATACGAACAGATTATATAGAGAATAGGTGTCTTAATTTGTGTTTTGTTACGGGTATACAACACACAGCAAGTGTATTTATCGTACATGTAATGCGCGTTAGCGCATTTCATGCGATAAATGCACTTGCTGTGTGTTGTATACCTGTAACAAAATACAAATTATGACATTTATTCTATATATATGCACTATAGTTGTCTATTTCATACTTGTTTTCTGAAATTTCCTTTTCTAGGCAAAAGACTGACGTCAAAATTCATCTCACCGCGGGTTCAGTTTGCAGGTTAGAACAGCCGTCGCGGCATGTTTCTTTAGATCTTATGTATTGTGACGTCACGAGTGTTAATACACGAATTGCAGCACGTTCCTTTCAATAGTAACATCTCAGGGAATTACAAAGGTTGTGCATATATATGTGTTTGTTTTCTCTAAATCACATTTCTGAAATTTCTGAAGAGGGCTTGACGGTAAACTTGCGACCGAATGAAAAGAGGATTGATCTATGACTACATGTACAGGCAAAATAAAGATAGCAAAAAAGGACCCACCAGGGAATGTAATCGTAAAAACATAAAGAAATGCGCGAGAACTATAAGTAAGACCTATACACCAGGAACCCGTTTGACTTTGTGGTGGGGGAGGGGTATTAAAACTGTTAGTTCGTGTGTTTTACAAAATAAGAAATTAGATACGATATATCAGATATCGGTACTATTTGTATTGTATTGTATCGTATCGAAAATTTGGTTTCGATACCCAGCCCTAGTGAATATGATCCTAATGTCACAAGACGGACACTAAGCTTGGTAAATGACCAATCAACAGTCTTGTACGAGCACATTCTTAAGACTTGCACTCTGACTGACTGTGGCGATGGGACTCCATGACAGGCCCTGTCAAAACCTTTTAGAGAAGACAGGGCCCCGACCACCTGTCCTCTCTGAATGTCAGTCGGACTCCTCGGGTGATAACATATATGAGCTCGCTACAGCCGGCAGAGCACGGACTGTATTACACACGTCCTCTTTTTATATCCATTTACATATTCATCTGTGTTATTTGGACCCCTGTGTTTTACGGTCTTGTTTGTGTGGTCAACTAACAGTGAGAAGGTTGTACCATAATTGTGCGTTCTTCGAGACCTCTGGGAAATCGAAATATTGGGAGGGTTGTGCGCACGTAATCCAGGATAACCACACCGTCTGCTTCTTACGTTAAGGTATTTGTTTTATAATCGTAAACGTCATGCCAAGATAATCCATAATAATTCTACTAATTGTTGTTAATACTTCTAATTGTTGGAATTGATGGTAATTCATTTTCAGTGCATATCCCATGTTCAAGCAATTTTATACGAATTTCCTTTGCCTGAATTGAAGGAGATTTTTTTTCTTGAGATATTCGATGAATTTAACAACTTGATGTGAGCTAATACTCCTTGGTTTACCCCTGGGTGACAGCTTAGAAACTTCAATTCAGTTCTTAATAACATTGTGACATCCACTTTTTTAAAAAACCCAGTCCTTTCTGAAATTATACGAAAACTCAGGCCCTCTTAAAATAACCGAGAACCATTTTCTCTGATTTGGCGATGCCTTAACTGAGGTAGCCATATTCCTTTGGCACCTTTGCAGTTAATTGAAAGAAAACTACTCAAATTCAATACTACTCTTTTCTCGTCCCCTTGACATACTCCCTCGCTTCGCTCGGAACCATATCTCGGGGTACTTGAAAATCGTGTACCAATCAAACTTATCTGCAGCATAGCAGATAAGTTAAGTTATCCGGTCGCACACAGCTTTTGTACGGTAAGAAAGCTAACTCGCGTGCGAGTAAGACACGACATTGAACAGAAGGAATTATGCCTCTTTGGCTGTTAGCTAGAAAGATAGTGTTAAACCGTAATGCGCGCGCATCTCACTGTAAGCTTCCTCTTTTCTCCGCTCGGGAACAGAAATCAACACACAAAAGTATTCTCCGCCTTTTTTCTTCATTTTTATACAATTTGTGGTGGGTCGGAGTGTAGAATTTGGTATGTATTGGCTGCATGGTTCCGGGCGGTCTTATACACAACGAGCAACTCTAACCCAGCCTCCTATTGTCTTCTCCGGCCCTCGATGTTTGGTCGAATTTTACAGTCGATGCCTTGCCGCACCGGCCATACGACGCCAAGAACCTTATGAATATGCATTATGCTAATTACCTGAAATAGCCCATTGCTTGGTATAGGCTCTGGGCACAATTGCTCCACGTGTGGCTATGTTTTCGGCTTTCTTCGCCCGACTTTTTTGAGCAATATTTATGAAGTTAACATTGGGCTTGAATTAAAATTAATTGTAAGCTAGCAAGGGAATATTAGATCATTATTAAATCTTACGTCACAGATCGATATAATATATTTCTACAGTAATATAATCAATAATCGTAACAATAGAGTTATGCAAGTTAATGTACTACATCTAAAAAAAAAAAAATAATAATAATAAAAAAAAATAATAAATAAATAAGTAAATAAAGGCTAATGTTTACCAGTTCTGCTCATGTTTATAGATCACAAAGTTTCTCCCTTAGGACCTAAGCATGCTGAGAAGCTCGGCGAGACGATCGACATCGCAGTACGCCCGGGGCCGCAGTCGTGGTACCCCGAAGGCCCCAGCCGCAACAATGAAGGCCCGCTCAGCGACAAAGCGACGTACATCCACTGTGGTCACTACATGCCCCCCCCCTGAGACTGATGTCAATCCCACACCGCCCAAATCACGAGCCACGTTGCCTGCGAGCTCTCTTGAGGAGGCGCCCACAAATATTCAGGATAATGATGTCATTGATGCTATGCCTTTGTCTCCACCCCCGCAGAGTACTATTACTGCGGCTCATGATGCCTTGGCTGATGCTACTAGCAAAGGAACATGTACGCTAAATGATGGTGTATCAAATTATGCATTCCCAATTCAACCAAATGCTTTAGTAAGCGTCACTGACGCCCTTGGGGCTCATGTTGCTTCCTCACTTAAATCTTCTATTTTCAACAATGAATTTGTCCATTTGCATAAACTCATACCAAACAAAGCTAACGAGGAACCCCAGCAACAGCTTACGCTAGTAAATGAGGAGCTCGTAATAAAACCTAAACTCAAAGAAGTTCGCATTAATTCACTAGATTCTTGGACAAATGCTTTTCTCATATACATGAGTATCTACCTTTCAAAATTTCCTGAGCATGCCCAATCCTTGCTTAAATACCTACATACCGTGCGCACAGCCGCACAACGCTCTACTAATTTAAGTTGGCTGGATTACGATGTTCAATTTAGACTAAAGCGGTCTCACAATCATACTATTCAGTGGGACTCTGTAGATGCTGAGCTCTGGCTCCTTTATGTTAATCCAACCTCCACATCTACACAAAATACCACACCAGCTAAAGCCGGCAAATGTTTTGACTTCAATTATAAGGGTCTGTGCTCTAAGCCCATTTGTAATTATCAACACTTGTGTATGAAATGTTCGAAGTCCCACCCTTTGATGAATTGCAGGGTTCAAACTTCTAACCGCCAAGATCCAAAAACTTTTCGCCAAGAATACAAACACACCCCCACCACCCAGTACGCCGGCCATCAGTACGCTGGCCACCAGTACGCCGCCCCCCAAGCTGCAAGTAAAGGCTACGGCAGGGGTCAATCAAACACAAATACAAAAGCTCTGGGATATGGCTCCTACCCCTATTAATACTGCAGTACTCGAAACTATGTTACAATATTACCCTGATAAACAAATAGCTCAAGAATTGATTTTAGGATTCAAGAATGGTTTCAGTATTCATTACACAGGCATACGGTCCCCCATTATAGCAAAAAATATGAAATCGGTAACAACTCACGCTGAACAATTGGCTGTCAAAATTTACCAGGAAGTCGAGTTGGGAAGAATTAGTGGCCCATTCTTGGAAAAACCCATATCTAACCTTCGCTGTAGCCCCATTGGCCTTATACCTAAAAACAAGGGGGTTGGCGTATGATTTGTAACCTCTCCGCACCTTTTGGAAAGAGCGTCAACGACGATATTGACCCAAAGCTTTGCTCAGTTCAATATTCATCTTTTGATAGCGCCACAGAAATGATTCAAAAATTGGGGACAAGTGCGTTGCTCGGCAAAAAAGATATCGCAAGCGCATTCAGACTCCTACCGATCCGTCCAGAGGATTTCTGTCTGTTAGGTTTCCAGTTTCAAGGAAAATTTTTTATCGACAAATGCTTGCCTTTTGGCTGTTCTATAGCTTGTGCAACGTTTGAAAAATTCTCGACCGCATTGCACTGGTTAATAGAACAGCACAGTTCCCTGGACTCTATAGTCCATTACATTGATGATTTCCTATTCGCAGGCCCAGCCAAGTCAGAAAATTGTAAAGAACTCATGGCCACCTTTGACTTTATCTGCGACCGGTTAGGGGTTCCTATATCTCAAGATGAAACCGAAGGGCCTTCCACTAAGCTAACATTCCTGGGCCTTGGCATTGATACGGATACTCAAACGATCTACGTTCCGGCCGACAAGGCTCAAAACTTGCAAACGCTACTGTTAGCAACTTTACAGTCCAAAAAAATAACTTTGAAAGAAATGCAGGCCTTGACTGGCTCCCTGGCCTTCATATGCAAAGCTCTGCCTGCAGGCCGAGCATTTTGCCGGCGATTTTATGACAGCCTTTCCTCGGCTTCCAAGCCTTTTAACAGGATTCGAATCACTCGGGAACTCAAAGAAGACAATGAAATATGGCTAACCTTTCTTGAAAATTATAACGGTTCCACACCATTTCCCGATCCTCTGTGGGTACCAAACAATGCGCTTTGCTTAGCTTCGGACAGTATTGGCTCGTTTGGCTGTGGGGTAATCTTTAAGAACCTATGGGCTTACATGTCTTGGCCGGAAGAATGGTCCTCTGATATCAGGAGAGACTTGACCTACCTAGAACTAGTCCCCGTTGCACTTGCGATTCATATATGGGGCGAGTCCCTCCAGTCCAGTAAAATTGTTATGCAAGTGGATAATCTGGCCGTTGTTTACATCTTGAATAATAAAACCTCAAAATCCCCCAGGGTCATGTCATTACTGCGCCCCCTGTTGCAGAAACTCCTGCAATTTAACATTCAACTTCATTGCATGCACGTTCCAGGCTACACTAACGTAATAGCAGACGCTATATCTCGATTTCAGTGGGATACGTTCAGACAGGTGCCCCCCCCCATGCGGACTTTTATCCGTGCCAGATACCATCCCAATTTTGGCCCAGTTTAAGCCTGTTGTAGAGAATCTCGTCAGAAGCTCTTTGTCAGCGAAATCGCAAGCGACTTACAGTAAGGGCCTCGATTCTTTTGTACAATTTAGAAAACAATTCTCCTTTCCTAATTATTGGCCACCCTCTGTGGACCAAATAGTCAATTACCTGGCCTTCATGGCCAGTAAGGGGCTCTCTTACTCCACTGTTAAATGCTACCTTGCCGGAATAAGCTTCAATCTGAAGCTTAACAATTTTACCGACCCTTGTCAATTCTTTATCGTTCAAAAGATGCTGCTTGGCCTTAACAAAAAATGTTAAAGATGTTCGCAGCCCTATCACCCTCCCACTCCTAAACCAATTATTAAACGCCCTTCCCCATGTTTGTCACAACTACTATGAATATATCCTGTTTGCTGCAGCATACTGCCTGGCTTTCTTTGCTCTATTACGGGTTGGCGAAATCACCCTCACGAATGCTCAAACCAGTTATGATCCACTGCGACTCGAAAATATTCTGCTCGAACCCTCTCACCTCATTATCAACATTCTCAGATCAAAAACTGACCAGGTAGGCAAGGTTACGCGTCTCCAAGTCAATCGTAATAGTGATAACCAGCCCCTATTTTCCTGTTTGCATGCATACATTAAAATTAGACCACAATGCGCGGGCCAGTTTTTATGCCATATTGATAGCACCCCTCTCACCTATTCTCAATTTCAAAAAGTACTAAAGAAAGCCCTAGCATTCATCAAAATAGATACGTCAACTTTTAAATCCCACTCCTTTCGCATAGGAGCCGCTACCCAGCTTTTCTTGAACGGTGCCACTGAAGCCGAAATAAAATCAAAAGGTCGCTGTCGTTCAAACTCCTACAAAACGTACATTCGCCCCGAGTCTATTATCATGTAAAGCATAAATCTTACAGTTACTAATTGTAAGTCAAGCTTTCAGGAAAGGACTCAATATGGATAGTTGGATCTTCCATTGTGGCCCGTGCAAAATCTTACTGTCAGATGAATTCTCCTGGTCTCAACCTCTCCCTAGAATGCAAGGGCGTCACAGTGATATGGCGGGGTGTCGGCGGCATGAAGTGGGCCAACTTCGAAGACAACATAAGGAAGTTGTTAGCAGAGTTTGACCCCCCTAAGATTATTGTTATACACTGCGGAGGTAATAGTATTGGTGAGCTGCCGCTTAAGCAGCTTCAGATTAGCATGAAATTTGTATTGGGCCGTTTGCACCGTCAGTTGAATGGAACCCTATTGGTATGGTCGTACATACTGCCTCGTTTCTATTGGCGGTCCATGTTGTCGAGCTCAGCGGCTGACGTGGCACGCAATCGGGTAAACAGTTTCATCGGTGCATTCGTCCGCAACCAGCTGGATGGTGCAGTAATTCGTTACCCCGATATAAAAACATCCCAGGGCAAATTATTCTGTGACTCTGTTCACTTGTCCAATTTAGGCAACTCCATATTTGTTGCGTCGCTGCAAGCCGCCTTAAATAAATTTCTATCATCTTCCGAACGCGCGTACCCTTTCTAAATAATAGACGTTATATCATGTAGGTCAAGCTGTCTGGTCACGGCTTTAAGATAGAATTTGAGCTTCAATTCCAAATCCTAGACTAACTATGTTACCCTTAGCAATTGCCATTCCAAGATACGATTGCTACCATATTGTTTATTTGATAATGTAAACCTGTATGGCTTTGTTGTTTTTCTGGCTTTGGATGCCAGGTATGTTGCTTCTCGATGATGCGATTGCCTTGTGCAAATTGACCGCCGTTGTGTGGCGGTTGAATTGTTTGGTTCAGGTACTGACCCAACCAATTCACTTGGCAGAATTGTGCATCAAGCCATCGCTGGTGACCTCTGTTTATCTTCCAGGGTACCCAGCAGTATATGGCTTATTGTGCTTTCAAATGTGCTGACAAAATGCCAGTGATGGTCGTCGCACAAACTCCGTGCTATCTTTGCATTTAACAGGAATTTGGAATATGAACATTTTGTGATTATCTACTTTGAACATTTAATGTAAATAACATCACTTAATCATTCAGTATTGTCTTATAATGACTCATGCCAAATTGTCAATATATAAAGTAAAAAGTAAAGCCATGACCAAACAGCCAAAACATGTATTCTCTGTGTTCTGTCAGGATAATCAAACTTATCTGCAGCATAGCAGATAAGTTAAGTTATCCGGTCGCACACAGCTTTTGTACGGTAAGAAAGCTAACTCGCGTGCGAGTAAGATACGACATTGAACAGAAGGAATTATGCCTCTTTGGCTGTTAGCTAGAAAGATAGTGTTAAACCGTAATGCGCGCGCATCTCACTGTAAGCTTCCTCTTTTCTCCGCTCGGGAGCAGAAATCAACACACAAAAGTATTCTCCGCCTTTTTTCTGAATTTTTATACACCCGCCCTCCCCCCCCCCCCTCATAGGTAGGATCTGATTTGTTAACTTTAAACCAAGTATTATTGTGTGAATGTATATGTATATATTGTTATTGTATGCCTTCTGCTGTCGCTTTTTCATGTATATTTTCAGTATTGGTTTCCCACTCGTCATGGCTTTACAAGTATCCAAGTTCCTGCGGATTGTGTTGCGAGAATCTTAACGTCTCCAAAAACTGTTAATTGACTTACAAGTGTATCTCGATCAGGTCAGCCAGAATTGTGCATCAAGCCATCGCTGGTGACCTCTGTTTATCTTCCAGGGTACCCAGCAGTATATGCTTTTTGTGCTTTCAAATGTGCTGACAAAATGCCAGTGATGGTCGTCGCACAAACTCCGTGCTATCTTTGCATTTTACAGGAATTTGGAATATGAACATTTTGTGATTATCTACTTTGAACATTTAATGTAAATAACATCACTTAATCATTCAGTATTGTCTTATTATGATTCATGCCAAATTGTCAATATATAAAGTAAAAAGTAAAGCCATGACCAAACAGCCAAAACATGTATTCACTGTGTTCTGTCAGGATAACCTTTACATAAAGTATTACAATGTTATTTTAAAGGAAGCGTGAGAACATGCTAGAGGAATTTAGGTAAAAGCTCGTTCACCGATTAATGAGTTTTGCAATAAATCATTGAACACGGATTTAGTTCATGATGTACATGTATGCGGATGAGTCAGAGGGTTGTGCGCATGCAATCTTGGCAATAACATAGCTCTGAATATGGCCTTTGTGGGAGATGATCTTCTTCATTCGGGGGTGTTTTCACATTGATCTCCCCCATTTTCCATTGTCTTCCCTATGTCATGTTTCAATATCTCTTTGCTTGGTCTATTTGATTTTTCACCCTATTACTACTTTTAATTTCTTCCTAGGTCTTATTTTATTTGACTGCTCATTTACGTGAATGTTTTTGATGTCCCATTCGGTGTCTGTTGTTTATTGCAATCATTGCGCATGGACTATGTTACAGCGTGGTCTACTTGGAGATATATTTCTTATTCTTTTCTTTCATAAAATAACCTAGATATTGCACTGTGGGTAACGTATCTGGATAAGTTTTGCATAAACATGAAAATGGTATCAATCAGGTATTCAGTCTCAAAGTCGAGAAGGCGATTATTAGAATTTTTTAAATCCGCAAGTTCAATGTACAAAGAATGACGTATCCGGTGCATGCGTGTCTGTGCAATGCATTTGACAACTTCTATTAGCAAGGCTGATTCCTATCATTAGTGTTGAGATATTATTTTTGTCTCATGAGGATTTTTAAGTTTTACATCAGACAATTCATAAAACAGCACATCAATGACTGTTTTGTTCTTCAATCATATTTTGGAACTTTGTATTGTATATGTATATAAGTTGCTTGTATATTCTGCAGGTGAATTCAATATTTCATTGGCTTGAAATTCCGAAGTATGATTTTTTTGTGCACCGTTACCGTATGTAACAATCAAAACACAAAGAAGCAAAACAGTTTATCATAAACTGGTAGGCCTCAAAGTTCAAACATTGACAAAGAACATGACTGTTTTGTGACATTATCATGTTATTCAACAACACAGATTTTTCTAGACTCTCTTAATCACCATCGAAAACTTTTTCATGGATTCGTTGAAGGTGCTCTTATATGTCACCCATGTTATTCCCCAGTTTGACTCGCTCATGGTGAAAGTCCCAGATTTCCGGTACGGGCTATTTGGTGTCGCCTTAACACAGTTATTGTGCCAGAAAGCACCACGGTAAAAGGCACAGTTTCTGCTTCCCTTGTCCTGGTCCTTGTCTCTGGTAGAAAATTTCATTCCATTGTGATATGCCAAAGAATCGCCTATAATACATAATTATGAAAATTAGGTACACGTTTGTAAATGAGTCCCTAGTATTAGTTACTCTTTTATTATGTGGCAATATTGAAATGGTGTCTAATATGCATGTATATAAAACCATGCTTTTAAGAGAAATAAAAACATTTTGTAGAGGATTAGAGAAAAATCTTTACACATTTTACATCTAAGCATTTTCTAAATGAAAGTTGGCTTTTATCTTGCATTATGTTTATACATGTTGCTAGGAAATGTGGGAAGAAAAAAGAATAGCTCTAATTTAATTATTTGGCATTTCTGTAGTGTCTGTATAACGCCTATACAAACGTACAGATCGAAATTTTATCTATAGCTTTACAGACAATGTCGCCTATAATGACGTCACTAACGGCGAGCGCCGCTACGTTAGGCCTGTTCAAATATCACGTCACCAGTTTTGAACTTGAAAATCAGCTATGCTAAAATGACATCAATTGCAAAATAAACTAAATAATTTAAAAATAGTAAGTGAATTAACTTATAAGAAATGAATGTAATAAGTTAGTAAACAGTTAGTGAATTAAATTATAAGAAATGAATGTTATAAGTGTTCTGTCTATCGACGTTTAGACAAAAACCGGTGCACAAACAACACATAATCCACTTCGAACAATTCCACGACATGGAGTTTCATTTTATTTCGTATAAATGGAGAAGTCGCTGAAATGATTCAAATTCAAATATTCTGAAGAGAAAAAAAGGGTATCCAGGAAAAATTTACCAGCAATTCTGACCTGAGGGATACTCTACCTTTAAAAAGTAATGCAGTTTGATATCACATCTTGCACATAAAAAAAATTATGTAGTAAACGAAAATGATAAAAAACAGTCATAAAATATGTCCCCCATTTAAAAATAAGTGAAACTAAAGAAAACTAAAACAAAATGCTTATAAGCACTTTGTGGTTACCCACTTTTGAATTTTTGTCATAGAAACAGCTAAAATGTTAAACGTCTTCAATTTAAATAGCATCATATAACAACAAATTAGGAGAAGGAGGTTCGGGTAATGGAAAATCGGCCTTATTTTTTAAGTGGTTCAGATTTCGATTATATTCATATTTTAGAAGCTAACTGTAAGATTGTTTGAAATATTAAATGAACATTTTGATTTTAAAGCATTGCACTGAAAAATACGGCTACAAAAACAACGTAAAGATGAAAAATGTCAAGAAATAAGCCGAATTTCGGTACAAATAATTGAAAATAAGTAGGGCGCGCAACCACAATCAAATAATTTCTATACTAAAAGATAGCATCTTTGATCTTGTTGACCATGAAATTCTTATTGATAAGCTTAAATGTTATAACTTTGATCATAACACCCTTAGTTGGTTCAAATCTTACTTAGAAAATCGTCAACAAAGTGTACATATTGGTAGTCACAAGTCTGAAATAAATCGCATTAAATCAGGAGTACCACAAGGATCTGTTTTAGGGCCAGTTTTATTTTTGATATACATAAACGATCTCCCATTACATGTTAAATATTCTCAAATTGCACTGTTTGCAGATGATACAAGTATTCACCAGTCCTCAAAATCACTTAAAACAATTGAAGATCAAATGCAATATGACCTAGAAATGATAAATAAATGGTGTGAAGAAAACAAAATGATAATAAATGAAAACAAAACAAACTGCATGCTTCTTGGCACCAATCAAAGACTTTCAAAGCTTCCAAACTCTTTGCTAAACCTTACAATTAATTCAGTTAATCTTACAAATGTCAAAACTCATAAACTGCTAGGAGTAGAAATTGATCAACACCTTGACTACGATAAACATATAGATAAACTTTGCAAAAACATAGCATCCAAACTTTCTCTTCTTAAAAGAATAAAGCACTACTTAACACTTCACTATCGTAAAATATTTTATAATGGATACATTCTCCCATTGATAGACTACTGCATTGTAATTTGGAGCAATACAACTAATCATAATCTTCTGAGAATACACAAACTTCAAAAGTATGCAGCGCGAATTATATTAGATGCACCATCAGATGCCCCCTCTAAGCCACTATTCGAAGAACTGAATTGGTTGAATATCTTTGAAAAAGTTGAATATCAAAAAAGTATTCTCTTATATAAAATCAAAAACCTACCATGTCCTACTTATCTTAAAGCTGAAAGCCTACATTAAAAACTTTGATGAAATAGTAAAATTTTTTTGGGACGGAGATTGTTAGATATAGACTCTAACTATCTCCGTCCCATGACATAGAAATAAGCTATAGCGACCCTTCACACCTGCTGACGTATGCATACTAATGAAGGTACGACCTAAAATCCAGGTACATCGCTACAGCGCCGGTATATAAGACGAGCTTCAAACTCGTCCACCGTGACATTCAGTGATGAGAAGTCTGGGAGTAAATACATTTAACACCTGAAATGAGAAATGGAGTTATCTGATGAAATAATCAATAATCGATTTCAAAAGCAGGCATTAATATCTATATCTTTGAATTATGAATATATTTATTACATACACTTAAAAAAACCCTCCCTCCCGACGTCTATAAAGTCAGTATTGTAAGAACGCCAATGTAAAAAGAAGCTCTTTATGCTACAAAGATTTACCTACGTTGAAGCATAAACGAATTACACGTGAAAAGACCCCATCTCTTTTCATGCCCCCCCCCCCCCCCCCCTGCCCTGCAAAACACATACTTCTTCAATAGCCCCCCCCCCCCCCAATCCTTTTAAAGTTGGTTTCTACTTGGATATCATACTAGTTTTGAATTCGGCCTTTTCGTCTGAAATAGTAACAAAAAACCATCTGAAATGTGTGCCCATTAATTGTTTTATCTTACCTCTAGAAAATAAATTTACTAGATTCCATGTCTGCCCTCCTGTATACAAGACGAATTCATCCCTTCCGGTATAACTGACATTTTGATGAGAGTGTTCGTTTGCATTGGTTAGAATTACAACGTGTCGTTCACTACATATTCGAGGCTGAGGAACTCCTCCCGCCTTGTTCTCGGTGAATACCAGTTAGAAATTAAAATATATAGGGTATAAGGTAAATTCTGACAAACAAATGCAGCTAAGAATATACAATTTAAGATTATGTTTTCATTGTTTTGTCGATTCTTAGTACTAAGGATGAACTCTTGTTGTCGAATTTTATAATACAATTAATTTAATTTTCTTTCCTCAAAATTTTCATTTTTCCATTTTATCCGACGTTCATGTATTACTTATTTTCCATGATTGCATTTTGTTTTCATTTTTTATTCAAGAAATACAGATGATAAATATATAATTTCATTAAAATATGCGCGGATCTAAATAGGGGAAAGATGGTAAGGGTCTTTTTCTAATGCTCATTTATCAATCGACGAATCCAGATTTTTTTCTACGGGTTCCTAGCCATTTGAGGAGGGGTTGTTCTAGCTATTGTGTTTGAAAAAAAAAACAAAAAGAAGAAAATCAGCATTTTGTACAAATTAAAGCTTAGGGGTTATTGATCCCTCTACTCTGGATACGCGCATTACAATGAGCTGGTCCCCTTATATAGAAATAAATCTGGGTAGAAAACAAGATTTGATAATTTTAAAAGCCAGAAAAACCAAACAAAACACAACACAACACAACACAACACAACACAACACAAAACAAAACACTGTGGTCCTTGATTATTATTTTCAAAAGCAATATATGGCTGCGATGGCGAGTCGGCTAACATTTGTATGCCAATTCTATCGGTTTTTTTCAACATGTTTAGTTTCATCGATCCTGGGAAATGTCCTTGTTACTGGACATGTTTAATATATGATATAGAGGATGCAATTATCAAACGCCAACCGAAATAAACCAAAAAAGAAATTCAATAAGTATTTTCATCAAAAATTCATTTTTTTTCAAAAGAATATGATAGCAAAAAAGAGATCGGGACTTGATTTTTACCAAATTTGTATCTTTTTATGGTTGTAAGATTCCAAGAGGAGGGGGTTAGCTCACCTTTCGACCCCTCGTAAACTGCATTTGGTACTCTCTCACCATTCAAACATCTGTAAAGGTTGTGGTCACAAGAATTAGTTATTTGAATGACAAATATAAGTACCTGGAATCTGGGGCATGGCACATGGTGTTATGAAGAAGGCCGCCGAAAATGAGACTTTGAAAATATTTTCCTCTGATCTTGTAAATAAATTAGTAAAACGATGTTCGACTTTCCCATCCTATCTAAAAGGAAATGAATCTTATTGGCACTTCCTTGAAACTGAAAATTTCATGGAAGGCTGTAAAGCTATTCTAAATATATATTGACCGACGGCAAAATGAAGAGAGAGAGAGAGAGACATCCTAAATGATACACACACACATATATATATATATATATATAGATTTGACAAAGAAGTAGGATTATATCTACATGAACATATGGGTGCCTTATTTCTATCATCTGATAACTTTTAGTTCTATGCAGGAAAATTACAAGTGAATGATGAATAAGATCGTACGAAATATCAAATTAATTTATTATAGATAAACTAAAAAAAAAAACATACTACCAATAATACCAAAAACTCTAGAATTATGAAGTCAGTATTCTTTACATGTGTAATAACTATGGTTTTTTTTCTTATCATAATACATAAAAAAGTCCAGATGGCAGTTCAATTGAAATATATATATTATTGTTTCCAAACGAACACTCTCAGTGCATGATAAACTAATACCGGAAGTAGCATAACAAGTGTCAGATTGATGATGCATCAGGATTTATTTTCTTATCAGGTGAGATACGATGTTATTTTTTTCTTCAATCTGTTCGTAATTTTCAATTTACCATAATGCTGTATATACATACCGTCTTCATTCATACGGCATATCAAAGGAAAAGTACGAATTTACATGGGCGGATCCAGCACTGTTTGAAAAGTTGAAAGGAAAGCTGAATCTTTTTTAGTTGGACAAAATTGCAAAATTTAGTCATCGAGCAAGGAAACTGGATGTACGACCCAATCCCTCCCCAAAGATAAAAACCTTATTGAAACTACTGTAAATAGTATTGACTTTATTCAAGAGCAAATGTACCCCCCCCCCATCTTTCCGTACTTGTATCCGCCCTAGATATGCACTGCAAGCTTTATTTTTTAAGTTTTTATTCAAAGTACATTTTTTGCCTTTTTCTCAAAACAATTATTGATTATTTCATCAGATAACTTCATTTCTCATTTCAGGTGTTACATGTATTTACTCCCAGACTTCTCATCACTAAATGTCACGGTGGACGAGTTTGAAGCTCGTCTTATATACCCGCGCTGTAGCGATGTACCTGGATTTTAGGTCGTACCTTCATTAGTATGCATACGTCAGCAGGTGTGAAGGGTCGCTATAGCTTATTTCTATGCCATGGGACGGAGATTGTTAGAGTCTATATCTAACAATCTCCGTCCCAAAAAATTTTTACTATTTCATCAAAGTTTTTAATGTAGGCTTTCAGCTTTAACGAATTGTTTCCGCAACCGAAACCATCAACACATTCTTTGCGATCCAAAACATGTGATAATTTTGATATGCCCAGGCCTCATATTGAAAAATATAAACGCAGTTTTCAGTACTCGGGTGCTCGACTTTGGAATAACTTACCTACTGAAATAAGGACTTCTAATAATATAAATGCGTTCAAAAACTCAATAATAAAATACATTCATTCAAATAGGGGAACTTATTGATTATAATATACAAATGATCGAACTTTATATGGACTCTATACTTTATATGGACTTTATAACTTTGAATATCTATTATTACCATCTTTTATAAAAATGTATATGCCTTACATATTTTGTACATATCTTTATATATATTTTCTGTAAATACGTTAACGAGGGCCACATGGGAGAATAGCGAAAATGCTAAATGTGCCACCCTCTTAAAATAAAGTATTATTATTATTATTATTATTATTATTATTATTATTATAGCAATGCAATTTACCTTTCTTTCTATATAGGATATATTGTGGTTGAGGGTTCGCGCCGCCCATGTTAATTTGAAAGATCTCTGCTTAACATACGGTGATTTTCCTTCTTTTTCTATTATCCAGAGTAAATGACGTCACAACTTGACGTCATATCTTGACCTTACAACTACTTGAAATATAAGCCTAATATATTCGTACATATTGTTATGAAATATTAGAGATAGAAAATCCAAGATTATGAAACAAATTAGTCTCGTATTTTGGTACTTTCATTTATTCATTTTTGACCAATAAAAAAAGAAAAAAAGAACAGGGTCAACTTTAGGGACAAATGGGCCTTCTCCTTTGCAGCATGGATCAGATATGCACGTTTCGGGTATTTTACCCTTGTCAGTGGTCCTTAATCTTAACAATATAATATGACCGAAGCGTGTGAAAGTTGTTACATCCACAAATGTACAAAAAGACGAAGCAGAAGGATTGAAATATGATGTTTAACGTCTTCAAATTCATTAGCATCATTTTAGAGCAGATAAATTTACAGCATGGACCAGACATGCACGTTTCGGGTAATAGCTACATGACCCATGTTTTAGAAATTTCAAGATATTGTCGATTGCGTTGAAGAAACGATCAACCGAAGATGATCAAACTTGGTTGCATGTACCCTCGGGGATTCCTTGTCTATCGGCAGTGACACTTACCAAGTTGTACAAATGTTAAATGTCTTCAATTTCAATAGCATCATTTAAGCCTCATGGACAAGCCATGCACTTTCGGGTACTTAACCCTCGTCAGTGAACTCAAATTTAAACAATGTAATGTTACCAAAGAGTGTGAAAGTTATGTCCAAAAATGTACCGAAAGATGATGAGTCAAAGAAGATCCTGACGACAATCTCAATAGCACTCACAATACAGCACAAAATTGAGCATCGGCGGACCCCTAGTAAGCTAGAGGCGGGACCAGGTAGAGGGGTGAAGCAGGATGGGTGAGGTGTGATGCTACAGGACCCACGCTTTAGAAATTTCAAGAAATTTTGATAACAGAATTTTTCGAATGCGTTGATGAAACGATCAACCATCGAGGTGAGGATAACAATCTAAAGAAAAGGTACTAGCACTAGTACTTAAGTCTTCGCAAAGAATACACATCTATACCACTAAAAAAAGGAAACTGTTTGAATTGTATCATACATGGAATGATTATAATTAAATGTTCTCTAAATTCGGATAACCTGGACCGCCAAAGATAGAAGCGTACTGAAGCAAAGCTCCGATGACCCTTAAAAGTAATAAGATTTTGTCACATAATTCAAGATTAGGGCATCAGTTAAACATATTTCGCACATCAAGGCTTTTCGCTAATCTCATATTTTTACTCCAACAGAATGTAGTTAGAATGAGTTAAAGAAGATCCTGGCGATAATTTCAACAGCACTCATAATAGAGCACCAATTGAGTGGGGTGAAGTAATAAGCGAATGAATGTCATACACAAGACTCGAGATGAGAATCCATAAACCAGAATCAAAAGGCACACGAATTCTCGAAAAAAGTAAAACACAGAACTTTCTGAAATCGGATATGTAACTTTCTTTAAATTTGTACATATCTCATGAAGAATGTGGAAAAAATCTCAAGCAAATCAGCCTTACTCTGACCACAGCAGTCATAAAAGGATGCAACATACGCTTTTTCGACATAGTAACTTTCATATTTGTTTGGCATTTTACATTGTTTAGATTTGAGGATCACTGACGAGGGTTAAGTACCCGAAACGTGCATGTCTGGTCCATGTTGCCAATTTATCTGTTCTTAAATGATGCTATTCAATTTGAAGACGTTTACAATTATACCACTTGGCGAGTGTCACTGATGGTGGACCAGGAGTCCCCGAGGGCACATGTAGCCAAGATCGATCAATTTCGGTTGATCGTTTCTTCAATGCATTCTAAAATTTCTGTTATCAAAATTTCTTGAAATTTCTTTAACGTGAGTCCTGTAGCATCATATCCCACCCATCCTGCTACGTCTTTCGGTACGCTTTTTCGACATAGTAACTTTCATATTTGTTTGGCATATTACATTGTTTAGATTTGAGGATCACTGACGAGGGTTAAGTACCCGAAACGTGCATGTCTGGTCCATGTTGCCAATTTATCTGTTCTTAAATGATGCTATTCAATTTGAAGACGTTTACAACAATACATACGGTCAAACAGCTTCAACAAACAACAGGAGTTACCGAAACACACAATAACACCAAAACTTAACAGTCCAACAAAAATATCGAAGCAGAAGCAATAAAACATTTAACACAAATGACAATTCAAAAATTGAGAAGTACAAATGCACATCCGGCGCCAACTTTGGAATTCTATCCGCTTAACGATAGTGAATGGTTTGAGTTTTCGAATTACGTGAATGCAAACCTCCCACTTATCTGTGTTCCGAGTAGCACAGTTAATGTGTAAACATATATATCTTCTCACGAAAAACAGTTATATGTAGGGGTCTATCAGTCATTCACAAAACCTAATATGAATTCAGAAGAAACATCAAAGAAGTACCTATCAGTTATTCAGTCTCAAGGTCGAGAGGGCAAGGCAAAATAATGAAATGTACGTAACACCAAGCTATGTTCAAAGTTTGAACTCACCAAGCCAAAACTCAGTCGACAAATTACCAAAGCCAACTTTATAGTCATACCATCCTCTTTTGAAATTCTTTGAACCGTCCATTCTGCTTTGAAATACCTGCGAATATTTGTAAATTTAAAAGTATGTCATATGTAAAGTTGAGATGAAGTGACTGTAGCTCAAACTTAATTTCATATATTTTGACTGGTATTCTAATGCCGTTAATAAGAGGACCAATGATTAATAAAATAAATAAAAATGTTATGTTAGAAGCAAACATTTTAAAGCTATTAGCAAAAATAAAAGAACCGCGATAGAGTGATTTAAGTAATATCAAGCATTCGAAAATTATATAATGTCATTCTAATAATCAATGTTGATTTACTAAAGACGAACTCACTTTCAATGTTACGTATATAGTACAAAATGTATGTGTTTATGACAAAATCATCTTTAAAAGCGATGACAGAACTCTTCATCATAAAATAACCCTTATAATATAGCAATTGATAACTTAATTTTTTTTTGTATATCATCAGACCTTCTATTATTAAATACAATGTTATCTCAATGTTTCATGCATATCATACCGTCCATCGTCCTCAATCGGTAGTCATGTCGCAAAACACGTTTACTTTTCCAATCCGGATGAAGTTCGTAGATACCGCTTTTAGCCAAAGAGTTAGCTTCTTTGATATCAGTGCAGTCTTTTACTATAATAAATGACAAAATTCAAAAGGGCAGAGAAAAAACCTATCAGAATATTCAAATAAGAAAATTAAAGTAAACTCAATATGATAGCACTACCCCATCATTGCTCATTGATCATAGATTCTTATTAAACTTCGCTATTGAATTGACCCTAAAGGAAATCTTTAGCCGTGCACTCTTGATAAAATAGATGCACAGAATTTAGAAATCATATCAGAGGGAGGTTCTGATATAAACTATACTTGCAGAACCACTTACAATGAATTACTATCATCCACTACGATTCGTACTTCTTCTCGGGTATACATTACTATCCAAAACACTTGTCTGGTGCATTAAAATTGATTTGAAATTTTGTTTAATAAGGCTACCAATTAGAAAACTTTAAAAAAATTTCGTAAGATGATATTGCAATAGTTTAGTTTATATCTTGTACATGTTAGTAGAGGACAATTATTGTCTCTTGCTTGAAATTGGAAGTAAACTTTTAAGGTTCATTAAGCCAGTAAAAGTTTGTTTCTACACTTTGTTATATATCATACTTTTTTGGCATATTACATTGTTTAGATTGAGGATTAAGGATCGCTGATGAGGGTTAAGTACCCGAAACGTGCATGTCTGGTCCACGTTGCCAATTTATTTGTTCTTAAATGATGCTATTCAACTTGAAGACGTTTACATTAATACCACTTGGTGAGTGTCACTGCTGGTGGACCAGGAGTCCCCGAGGGCACATGTAGCCAAGTTCGATCAATTTCGGTTGATCGTTTCTTCAACGCAATCTAAATTTCTGTTATCAACATTTCTTGAAATTTCTAAAAAGTGGGTCCTGTAGCATCATATCCCACCCATCCTGCTACGTACTTAACCCTCATCAGTGATCCTTAATCCTAAATCTAAACAATGTAATATGCCAAAAAGTATGAAAGTTACTATGTCGAAAAAGGCATATTACATTGTTTAGATTTAGGATTAAGGATCACTGATGAGGGTTAAGTACCCGAAACGTGCATGTCTGGTCCACGTTGCCAATTTATTTGTTCTTAAATGATGCTATTCAATTTGAAGACGTTTACATTTATACCACTTGGTGAGTGTCACTGCTGGTGGACCAGGAGTCCCCGAGGGCACATGTAGTCAAGTTCGATCAATTTCGGTTGATCGTTTCTTCAACGCAATCTAAATTTATGTTATCAAAATTTCTTGAAATTTCTAAAAAGTGGGTCCTGTAGCATCATATCCCACCCATCCTGCTACGTCTTTCGGTACCCTTTTTCGACATAGTAACTTTCATACTTTTTGGCATATTACATTGTTTAGATTTAGGATTAAGGATCACTGATGAGGGTTAAGTACCCGAAATGTGCATGTCTGGTCCACGTTGCCAGTTTATTTGTTCTTAAATGATGCTATTCAATTTGAAGACGTTTACATTTATACCACTTGGTGAGTGTCACTGCTGGTGGACCAGGAGTCCCCGAGGGCACATGTAGCCAAGTTCGATCAATTTCTGTTGATCGTTTCTTCAACGCAATCTAAATTTCTGTTATCAAAATTTCTTGAAATTTCTAAAAAGTGGGTCCTGTAGCATCATATCCCACCCATCCTGCTACGTCTTTCGGTACCCTTTTTCGACATAGTAACTTTCATACTTTTTGGCATATTACATTGTTTAGATTTAGGATTAAGGATCACTGATGAGGGTTAAGTACCCGAAACGTGCATGTCTGGTCCACGTTGCCAATTTATTTGTTCTTAAATGATGCTATTTAATTTGAAGACGTTTACATTAAAGTAGGAAGTTCGAAATTCAAACAGGACCTTTTTATAAAACACATGAAAACAAGACTCCATCGAAAAGGCAGATAATTTCTTTTTCAAGAACATGGCCCTTCGACTTTTAACCAGGTCTTTACAGCATATACCAGCCACGCATGTTTTGGGCATTTAACCCTCGTCAGTGATCCTCAATTTAAACAATGAAATATGACCAAAGAGTGTGCAAGTTATTATGTCCTAAAATGTACTGAAAGACGTAACCGGATGGATGGGATATGATGCTACAGAACAAACGTTTAGTAATGAAAATATCACTTGAAAGAAAGGAATGGATCGGTTGCGGCAGCATCCACAGCAAAACACGGAAACACAGAGAAGACAGACACAAAAAGAGACTCAAAAGGGACAAGGAACACCAAACACGACATCAAAACACTAAGCGAGACTACCCCGAACCGACAAAAGCGAACAAATATGACAAATATCTGACAAGAAATAAGACACACAACACCCAAATCGAGAAAATATACAATGAAGCAGACACATAAAACATGGAATACTAATGACAATACATACAGGTATCAATTCCATCTTGAGTATACTTTTTTCAGATTTCCAAAAAAAAGAGGATCTCCAACAAAAACTCGGTTACAGCACCCACAATAAACACCGAAACACTGCTATATGAAAACACAGAGTAGACAAGTATACACGTGAATAAAAAATGACAAGGAGCACCATTTGACACGACTTCAAACACGAAAGACCGTTGCTGATTGTTCGATGATATAACATTTCCATAACACTAAATTTTACCTTCTTGCTTTTTGCTTGACAGTTTTACGACTTTCGGCAACACAGAGAACGTTTTCTTCTCGTTCAGAACCACAGACACGGCACCATGTGTCACTTTAGCATCCCAAGTATGACTCTTCAGCTTAAGGGGTGTTTTGATACCATATATGGCATCTATTTAGAAATAAAATGTAAATGATATCAAGGTATTGTAAACGAATAGATTACAATAAAAAAATCGTCAGTGTCCAGAGTACTTCTGCAATGATAGTAGAAAAAAAAATGAAAAAGAAAAGTTGATAAGTATTCCTGGAAAATCTGAAAATAATATTGGTTTTAGTGGACACATTTTGACTCGAATTCTGCCCTATAGGAAAAAGGGGAATTGGTTTAGGAGTGAAGAATGTGGATGACAAATATGGATAATGACCATATCCCTGTATACAGCACAAAATCGATAATTCAAAAATCAGAAACCGAAGGCATACAAAATCAGGACAAAACAGGAACCAAAGCAAACAAACAAAAACCTCCACCATATACCTTAAACACGAAAAAAGTACATATGACCTAAAGAAGATCCTGACGATAATCTTCATAGCACTCACAATAGAACACAAAACTGAGCATCTACGGACCCCTAGCAAGCTAGAAGTTGGACCAGGTGCCCGGGAGGAGTAAGCATCCCCTGTTGGCTAGCCGCACCCGCCGTCGATGTTCATGCACGAAAATGAAAACAATTTTTAAAATACATGCACTGTTTAAGAATATGTCTATATAGAAAGTACCATGGCGACAGTATCAAGGAAAACATTCAAAGCACTTACTGTCAAACCCCTCGCGGGGAACTTTTTACATAACAAGTACATGCTATACATGTATAACTGCTGAAACGTGTTCTTAAACTTCTATAAGAATGTATTACTGTACCCTTTTTCGTTCGTTTTTGATAGGATGTTTTTAAATGAAGCCATAAAACTTACATGCTTTCCGTTGATTCACTTCTGAACTTTATGAAATATTTATGTACATACTTTACCAAAAGGAATTCAGATTTCCCAGTACAAACCGAGATATTGCTTTCATAAGAACGGTGATAAATGACTGCTTTGAAATCTTGTTCAGTACTTAAAAAAACCATCATATTCTACAGGGTAAGGATAGAATATTCTACCAAACAGTATGAATATAACAAGTTTTTGACTATCTCGAATTTTTATGTCAAGATTACAGTGCAAGCTGTGACAGATCTAAGCTTGAATGTCTAATTAATCTTTTTAAAGATAATTTGACATTTAATGATGAGAAGTGTTTACGTATGTTTATATTTTTATGATAAACTTTATCAGTATTAATACATTTATATAAAAGCGAGAAAAGAAGATGAAAAATTGGATGTCTTGATTGACAGCAACGTTTCCTGCTGGAAGTTTAAAGTCGTTCAATACATCATTTCTTTGAATGCAATTTTTGAATTAAAGAGAAAATGATGAAAATGTGATTTTCTTTTATCTCAATTAATGGATTTTGGATTTTAAAAAATGATATAAAAAAATGAAGATCTCTTATTATTAAGTGCGAGGCGGATTCAAACCAGCAACCTTTTTGCCATCGAACCGTTATAGGTTTTCCTTATACGCAGTAGTCTGCGTATAACGTTTTACAATGACTGGTGGCAAATGAGCCAGCGCATTGAAAAACGCAGACAAAAGGTCTTAAATGCCAAAAGAAACAAAATATAGGGCAATCTTTCAATAAGTGAAAGAAGATCATGACGATAATCCCAACAGCATTCACAATAGAGCACCAACTTGAGCATCGACGGACACTAGCAAGCTAGAGGTGGGACAAGGTGTCCGGGAGGAGTAAGCATCCCCTGTTGGCTAGCCGCACCCGCCGTCGATGTTCACGCACGAAAGTGAAAACAATATATAAAATACATGCACTGTATGAGGTTATGTCTGTATAGAAAGTGCACAATCTTCCACATCCATTCATATAGTATATATTCATAGTTGAAAATGTGATGAAATTATAATGGGGTACCCATATGTTTGGAGTCATATCTTGATCATTTATAAAACGGTATACCAGTATGTAATTTTTTCACAATCTGGTACGAAATGGTGCAATAAAGAAGAAATTCCAACTGTTCTATTTTGCAAAAAGTGGGATATACTATATATTACTAGTCGAAGATGTGATGAAATTATAAGGGGGTACCCTTATGTTTGGAGCCGTTTCTTGATCATTTATAAAACTGTGCACCTGCGTGTGATTTTTACTTCATTTACATACATAATCTGATGAAATATTGCAAAACGAAATGAATTCATCTGTTTTTTCTTGCTGTTGGATTTAGTATATATCATTGGTCAAAAGCGTGATGAAATTATAAGGGGATGCCCTTATGTTTGGAGACATATCATACTTAGATTTATGTTAGAATAACATTTTATGCAGTATATGACTTCTATTTGAATCGTTAATATAAAATAAAACAAAAGTAATAAACATATTTTTATCATTACTGAATTTGGAGGGTTCAAAAGCATTATGCTGGATATTCGATATTCTTCAATATTGATGTGCAAGGGTACCTTTCTAAAATGTACTGTCTATTAATTAATAGACATTTTAAATATTAATTGAATAATGTATTAATATCTATGCTCGTGCTTTATTTCTTATTTTGACCATTGTGTTTAGTAAAAAAAAAAATCTTAAATACAAATTTCACCTGTTAAATCTATGAGTAGGTACCAACCTTAATACTTACAAAATTTCTAAATTTTCGCCTACCAAAAATGAAGTATTTCATCGCTTATCTTTATATGAACATATTCAGAATAAAGTTCAAAAAGACAATATCTTCAATTCTAACCTTTATGAACTTCATAGCTTTATAGCTGTCAATGCAAATCTAAAAATATAATGCGCATAAGGCTAAATTGGAAATTCATTTTCATAATTCAGATTAATACTAATGTATAGATAAAAAGTAATTAACCTGTTACTTAACACATGTCTGGTGCATGTGAATTGGTTTGGAATTTTCTTCAAGAAGGTAGAGAGTTGGAACCCTTCGACATGATAAGTACCGTTTGTATACATGGATCCGTTGCCTATTTAGAATACATAGAGAAAAATCATGCCTATGTTTACTGTTCGTTAGTTTCGTTGTTTTCTTATTGGAAAGGCAAAACGTATGCTTCTTAGATTGTGTAGATCCAATTTCTCCAAAACAAGAATGAAATATTTGGACAAGAATTTGAAGAGAAATAAACTGTGCTACTAAACACAGCATAAGAGTATTGTTTCAAAGTATTATTTTCTTCTTTCGAGGGAAAAGGAAAATGTTATACATTTATCTTTCTTTATCGTGACCAATAACACATCTTCAATAATAATATTAATATTAAACATTTTCAAAGAGCAAAAAATATATTTCATTAATACAATTAAAATACTTACGTTTTATTGCCATTTTGGGATCTCTTTCCATTTTACATGAAACTACATGTATCACAATACACAAAAGAAATATATCAAAACGCATTTCGTCTGAATAATTCTTCCACCTTGATGAAAATTTATTGTGGATTAACTGATTCAATGTAGATACCGTTTAGTTTTATACATTGCTTCTGTTTCAAACAAATGTTACATGGAACATGCTAAATGAAAATGGTGTGCGGTCACGCAAAACAGAAGTTACACCAAACAAACAGGTAACACGTTTTACAAGGGTACCAAATAGTGCAAAGTTAAAAATATAACTTATAAAAATTGCAATCTGCTATACATAGGTAGATAAAAGTGCTCGAATATTTAGGCAAATGCGATAAAGAATATCCTGACAACAATCTCAACAGCACTCACAATAGAGCATCACATTGAGCATCGACGGACCCCTAAGTTACGGAAATTCCAAATAGTTTTCGTAAGTATTTTTGTAAAACAGGCTCCTGGACCCTTTTTTTCTGACGAAATTTGGACAGTGCCCGGCACAAAGTAAGGTAGTCACGCTTGGTATCATGTTTACGTTACAGTAAAGATTTTGATGATGAATCTTTATCAACTATAACAAATTATATAGAAATGGCATTTTGAAAAAGAGATGAAACTTTGAACAAGTCCTCATTGCAGCAGTAACACTGATACAAAGAAGAAAAAAAAAAAAGGAATTCAAAAGATAAGTCTACCATTGATAAAAAATTTCCTTGTTCATATTGAATCACTTAAACATTATTTATGATTAGATTCAAATCAGCAAAGCACTTATATGGAAATACCTCAATCCTTACACAGGGAAATAAAATGCGCCAATAAAAACACATTTAATATTTGAAAAGGAAGTTTTCGCTTTTTTGAACAATGTAGCAGAGTTACATTCAGTCTTTTCAAATAGTACATAATAGAAAAGAAACTGCGAAACTACAAAATGAATATATTCTATGCCTTTTGTGTTTCTTTAATAGATATTGCTATAAGTGTGATCGTGTACAATGTAATGCACTGTCCAAACAACAGCAAAGAATGGAATCTACGATCGAAACAGTTAAATTGTTCTGCAGTTCGACCAAAATTGCGATACCACTGTTTAAGGACGACAAAAAACTTTCTGGCAGAAGTATGCATAGCAAGTCGAGCAATAACTGCAGAAGGTAACTTTTCAAAAATTAATTTTCCTTGATATAAATACTGCGTTTCAAGTAAAGTCGAGCAATTACTGCACAAGGTAGAAATTAATTTTTCAATATACTTTGAAGAAAAACTGCATAACATGTATGATTTTAATTGAAGATAAAACTAATTTTGCAATATTCCTTGATATGAATACTGCATTACATGTATGATTTTATTTTATATAATATTCATTTGTTCTACATAGAATATAAATTTTGTAAAAATAAAATGCGAACACACACACATTAACTAATGAGAATGTCGAGCAATAACAAAAATAATTACTAAAATCTTAAAAAGTACATACGAAGTGCAAAATCTTTTAAGATTTACGAATAAAAAAAATGAAGATATTACATAAGAAACTTGAATACTTTTTTACATTTTAAAAAGTGTACAGAAATTATTTTACTTGTCCACAAATTCAAAGAATTATAGTATAAACTTTATGTTGAATTTTGCCGTTTTATGGAATTCTTTTCGCTATCATTGGGGTCATGTGATTTATCATGGTTTTACAAATCTTCGACCTACGTTGAATCTACAGAAAATTTGAATACAAATGTATTTATTTCTTACGATTTTTACCATGAAATAAGGAAAAATATGTGTCAGCATGATAAGAAGTAGATTTCATTAATTGAAGTTAGGATATAGTGCGAAGGGCTTTCATCTTATTTTGGTTGTAAATAGCGGACAAGTAGTTGTAAACTTTTCTTAAAGGTAACCAAATTACTCAAGTAAAGTATGTTAAGTTTTATGCCAAAAGTACTATAAACTATAAACATTTTGAAAGGAAATGATACCCTGAGTACAGATATAAGGCTTACTGGGCTGAATAAACAAGGGGAAAACTCTTGCAACACTAAGTTTTTTTTAGATGTTTTAGAATGTTTTTATATGTTGTTGAAAAGTATAGATAATTCATCTTTCATTAGGTATTCTCTTTGACTTTTCAGCCCCCATATTTTTAATTTATGTGCTGTTGGCATTATTACATTTCAGAAAATGTATAGCTTATAGTACCTTACCAGGCATAAAATAATAATGCCCTATAACATTGAATAACTTAAATGAAGACATGCTCTTTGTGTGGGTATTCTTTTTCAAAGTTAAAATTCCCTTCGCACTCATGGGAATCATTCGAATGTGTTTTTTGTTTGATTGGAGTAGCTTTACTTTTTAAGGTGCAAAGTATATAGTCATCGTAAACAGTATTTGAATTTGTTAAGCGTCTTCAAATTCAGTAGCATCATTTAGGAACAGATTAATTTGCAACATGGATCAGACGTGTACGTTTCGGGTACCTAACCCTCGTCTGTGATCCTCAATTTAAACAATGTAGTATGGCTAAAACGGCGGATGCGGCTAGACAAACAGGGGATGCTTACTCCCCCATGGTACCTGGTCCCACCTCTAGCTTGCTAGGGGTCCGTTGATGTTCAATTTAGTGCTCTATTGTGAGTGATGTTGTCATCAGGACCTTCTTTATCTTATAATGTCCAAAAATGTACCCACAGACGTAGAAGGATGAGTGGGATGTGATGCTACAGGACCCAAGTTTTTTTTTAATTTCGTGAATTTTTGATAACAGAAGTATTTTATGTCGATGGTGCAATGTTTTATTCATGATTATAAAATATATTTTAGTTTTGTTATATTTGAAAAAAACAAAACCAAACGATGTTCTCACAAGTTGATTTTAAAATATCAAAAGGAAAAAAAATCATACATTAGACTTGGACTGATTTGTACAAAATATATATGGCAAAGGAGGGGATCTTCAACAAGACCCGGTTGTAGCACCCACAGCAAAATCCCAAAACACCCAATGCAAAAACACAAAGCAGACAAGCACGGAAAAAGACGCATGAGGGACAAGGAACGTCAACGCACAACACAGAAACATCAAACACAAAGGACTACACATAAACCAACGAGGCCAATGGGCAACTGGAGCCGACTTAGGACGGCCATCTGCCACGGAAATAACAGAAGGTGTGGTTATCCTGGATTATGTGCGCACAACCCTCCCACTTTTCCGATTACCCAGAGGTCTCGAAGAACGTACAATTGTGGTGTAAAATAACCTCCTCACTGTCAGATGACCACACACAAACAAGACCGCAAAACGCAGGGGCCCAAACAACACAGATGAATATGTAAATGGATATAAAAAGAGGGCGTACGTAATACAATCCGTGCTCTGCCGCCGCGAGCTCATGTATGTTATCACCAGAGGAGTCCGACTGACATTCAGAGAGGACAGGTGGTCGGAGCCCTGTCTTCTCTAAAGAAGTTTGGACAGGGCCCGTCATGGAGTCCCGTCGTCACAGTCAGTCAGAGTGCAAGTTTTAAGAATGCGCTTGTACAAGACTGTAGATTGGTCAAGTACCAAGCCTAGTGTCCGTCTGGTGACATTAGGATCATATCCACGGTATAAAGGCAGGTTGTGAAATATCCAAAGTAATATACTCTGTTGCCTGTATTGGTCCGAATTTCAGATGAAGTTGACGATAATTTTTGTAAAATTTCCAGAAAGTCTTAACTAGTTTGTGAAAGCGAAAACCTTGTCCTAAAAGTTTCTTGGTAATTTGTAAATTTCTACTATGGCAGTGTCATTAAGATAAAAAGACTCATGGGAACAAAATTTAATAAAAAGACATTCTGAAAGGTCAAATGTGGAAAATAGTCCACATTCGAGATTTAAAAATCAAGTAAAAGAAAAACGCTCAAAGTAAATCTAATTATCGAAAACAAAGAAGAAATACCGAATACAAGATCGATATATGCGTTCATCTATGTCATGTATATGGGTTCTATTTGTGTTTGTATTTTATTTCAGTAAATGCTGTTATAAATCACTTTTTCAAAAATGCACAATCGACTAAATTCCCTGAGATGAAACTATTGAAAGATAGGTGTTGCATTTCGCATGTAAACGCTAGTGACATCAAAACGCATAAGCTCTACAGAAACATTCCCCCAACGGCTGTTGTCCAAACTTCTTTAGAGAAGACAGGGCCCCGACCACCTGTCCTCTCTGAATGTCAGTCGGACTCCTCGGGTGATTACATACATGAGCTCACTACAGCCGGCAGAGCACGGACTGTATTACGCATGCCCTCTTTTTATATCCATTTACATATTCATCTGTGTCTATGGGGCCTCTGCGTTTCGCGGTCTTGTTTGTGTGATGTCATCTTACAGTGAGGAGGTTGTTTTACACCACAATTGTACGTTCTTCGAGACCTCTGGGTAATTGGAGAAGTGAGAGGGTTGTGCGCACGTATTCCAGGATAACCACACCATTTGCTACTTGCGTGACAGATGGCCGTCCAAAGTCGGCACCGATTACCCATTGGTCTCGTCGGTTTATGTGTAGTCTCTTGTGTTTGATGTTTACATGTCGTGTGTCTCTTTTCCGTCTCGTGCTGTACTCGTCTTTTGTGTTTTTGCATCGGGTGTTTTGGTGTTTTACTGTTGATGCTGCAACGGGGTCTTGTTGGAGATCTCCTCCCTTCTTTTTGTAATCTGCAAACTAAACCCGCGGTAACGTGTCATCCGTATTTTAGAAATGAAATTGGGTTAAAGAAGATCCTGACTTCAATCTCAACAACACTCACAATAGAGCACATAATTGAGCATCGACGGTCCCCTAACAACTTAAGATGGGATCAGGTGCTCAGGAGGAGTAAGCATCCCCTGTTTGGCTAGCCGCACCCTCAGTCCATGTTCATGCATGAAAATGAAAATAATATCTTAAATACATGCACTGTCTGAGGTTAAAAAGTGCTATGGCGACCGTGTCAGGGAAAATATTCAAAACACTTTCTGTCAAACCTGAAAGAAACCTGAACACAACACAAGTGAAAAATTCACTTATGTTATGAAAGCTGCAATTGGTGTAGCTGAGCGTTATTTGGATCGTACTTTCTCAAATTTTCGGATCACCTCAAATTGATACATATTCATTCTGCGAGGGGAACATTCGTCGGCCGAGCCAATTGCAGTCTGTTTGGTCGAATATTAATATATCTGACAACCTTCCATTCGGTCGTTGTTAGATCTCTATGTAGTTTACGAAATAAAGAGAGCGGGATTTTAGTTAGATTGAACAAAACACAAATTAAAACATTTAAAAACATTAACACTATTAATATAACAATTATTATTATATTTATTTTGACATTCGATGAAAATATTAAGAGAACATGTTTACTCTAAACATGATGACTACATGGATGCTTCTATTTAGAATAAGAGGCCTGATCGATATGTTGTGCGCCTCGGTTCTTAAAAAATGTGGATCTAAAAAATTCGAAAGAGCATTAAGAACACCTAAAATGAACACATTTCAAAAGAGTACACTCTATAAAATCGTTTGATTTCTTTACACTTTACACCACAATTCCACATAGTAAATTGAAAGAGAGAGACCATAACAAATAAGTAGCAACGCATTTGCGAGTAAAAACAGTAATCAAAAAATAGAAATTCATTGTCGTAAATTACGCCAAAACGTACTTTTGACAGTAAGTGTTTTGAATATTTTCCCTGATATGGTCGCCATAGCACTTTCTTTATAGATATAACCTCAGACAGTGCAATGCATGTATTTTATATATTGTTTTTATTTTCGTGCATGAACATCGACGGCGGGTGCGGCTAGCACACAAGGGATGCTTACTCCTCCCGGGTACCTGGCCCCACCTCTAGCTTGCTAGGGGTCCGTCGATGCTCAGTTTGGTGCTCTATTGTGAGTGCTGTTGAGATTATCGTCAGGCTCTTCTTTAACTCATTTGTAGAAGAGAGATCTGAGTCAAAAAAAGTATACCGAATCAGATGTAATTAAGATGTTGATTTCCTGATCGATAACATTTCTGTGGTCTTCGGAGGTAAGGTCTCCAAACAGGTTGTTGGCTATAAGAACCTATTGTGCCCCGCTCGTTGCTGACATATTTTTATACTCATACGAAGCTGAATTTATTTAATCTCTGATCTCTGAGGGCTAAAAACAGTTAGCTCTTTATTCCAACTTCACGCACAGATACATTGATGATCTACTGTCCATCAATAATCCACAATTTGCACATTACCTTGGCGCAATCTATCCCGTTGAACTTGAGGTTAATGAAACGACAGAGACCAATAATTCAGCGTCCTATTTGACAGGTTTCCATGGAGCTGATGCGACGGAATTTGCATGCAATTAGGAGACACTGACTCTCCCCGGGCAGCTGGTCTCACTTCGGAATTTTGTTCATTCCGAGGTTCGCAACCGTTCCTGTGGAAAATCTAATTATTTTACCCTCCCTTCTCGACTATGAGACTGAATAACTGATGGGTACTTCTATAATGTTTATTGGATATAATGCTGTATTTAGACGCCCAAGGTAATATGAACACCTCACTCTATGACAAACGTGACGATTTCAATATCACAAATTTTCCTTTTCTTGAGTAGCAACATCCCGTTGTCACCAGCATATTTCTCAATGAATACCTTATGCTCAGGCAAGCTCGAAGTACTCAGATTTTGATCTAAGAGGTAGATGGCTTTCAGTTAAGCTTCTCAGTCAAGGATGCATTTGTGACCGACTAACATCGTCATAGTTCTATGGTCGATTTTGGAACATGGTAGCACACTATGACGTCCCCATGTCAAGTCATAAATGATATTCTGACGTAGACCTTTTATGCCATGATTACCAATTTATACGTTTGTCTTCCTTTGTGGGAGTTACCTATTGTGACCTTTCTACCGAATTGAAGTGGCGGGTGTTGTGGCAAGCAGGAGATGCTAACTCTTTCTAGGCACCTGATCTCACTCCTACGCTTAAAATATATTTCTGTTCCTTTGCCTTAGTTCTGGTTTTATCCTGTGTATGCCCTTGTTTAGATGATTTTCTATTAACTTTTTTGTTCTTCTTTCTTGACGGGGATATTTTTTTCCATATTTGTCTTTCTTTGATATTGAAGGTATTCTACTGATAGATTATGAAAAAAAAGGACAAACAATCAATGGCACATACTATGCCTTACTTCTGATGTCTTCAAATTCATTAGCATCATTTTAGAGCAGATAACTTTACAGCATGGACCATACATGCACGTTTTGAGTAATAAACCCTCGTCAGTGATCCTCATTCTAAACAATGTAATATGACCAATATCTGTGAAAATTATGTCCTAAATATACCGAAAGACATAGCAAAAGGGCTGGGATATGCTGCTACAGGACCCAGGTTTTAGCGATTTGAGAAAATTTTGTGAACTGAAATAATTTTCAAATGCGTTTGAGGAAACGACCAACGAAATTGATCGAACTTGGCTACATGTGCCTTCGGGGACTCTTGGTCCACCAGCAGTGACACTCACCAAGTGATACAAATGTTTAATGTCTTCAAATTCATTAGCATAATTTTAGAGCAGATAACTTTACAGCATTGACCAGACATTCACGTTTCGGGTAATAATCCCTCGTCAGTGATTCTCAATATAAACAATGAAATATGACCAAAATCTGAAAATTATGTCCTGAATATACCGAAAGATACAGCAAAAGGGCTGGCATATGATGCTTCAGGACCCAGGTTTAGCAATTTGAGAAAATTTTGTGAACAGAAATTTTCAAATGCATTTGAAGAAACGACCAACCAAAATTGATCGAACTTGGCTACATGTGCCTTCGGGGACTCTTGGTCCACCAGCACTGACGCTCACCAAGTGATACACATGTTTAACGTCTTCGAATTCATTAGCATTATTTTAGAGCAGATAACTTTACAGCATTGACCAGACATTCACGTTTCGGGTAAAAATCCCTCGTCAGTGATCCTCAATCTAAACAATGTGATATGACCAAAATCTGTGAAAATTATGTCCTGAATATACCAAAAGGGCTGGGATATGATGATACAAGACCCAGGTTTTAGAAATTTGAGAAAATTTTGTAAACAGAAATTTTCAAATGCATTTGAAGAAACGGCCAACCGAAATTGATCGAACTTGGCTACATTTGCTTTTGGGGTGTGACACTCACCAAGTGGTACAAATGTTTAACGTCTTCAAATTCCTTTACAGCATGGACCAGACATGCACGTTTCGGGTTGAAAAACCTCGTTCTTGGTCCACAAGCAGTGACACTCACCAAGTGGTACAGTGACACAGTTAATGAAAAATATTAAACTTCCGTTTAAGTTGACGATAATTTTTGTAAAATTTTCAGAAAGTCTTAACTAGTTTGTGAAAGCGAAAACCTTGTCCTAAAAGTTTCTTGGTAATTTGTAAATTTCTACTATGGCAGTGTCATTAAGATAAAAAGACTCATTGGAACAAAATTTAATAAAAAGACATTCTGAAAGGTCAAATGTGGAAAATAGTCCACATTCGAGATTTAAAAATCAAGTAAAAGAAAAACGCTCAAAGTAAATCTAATTATCGAAAACAAAGAAGAAATACCGAATACAAGATCGATATATGCGTTCATCTATGTCATGTATATGGGTTCTATTTGTGTTTGTATTTTATTTCAGTAAATGCTGTTATAAATCACTTATTCAAAAATGCACAATCGACTAAATTCCCTGAGATGAAACTATTGAAAGATAGGTGTTGCATTTCGCATGTAAACGCTAGAGACATCAAAACGCATAAGCTCTACAGAAACATTCCCCCAACGGCTGTTGTCCAAACTTCTTTAGAGAAGACAGGGCCCCGACCACCTGTCCTCTCAGAATGTCAGTCGGACTCCTCGGGTGATTACATACATGAGCTCGCTACAGCCGGCAGAGCACGGACTGTATTACGCATGCCCTCTTTTTATATCCATTTACATATTCATCTGTGTCTATGGGGCCTCTGCGTTTCGCGGTCTTGTTTGTGTGATGTCATCTTACAGTGAGGAGGTTGTTTTACACCACAATTGTACGTTCTTCGAGACCTCTGGGTAATTGGAGAAGTGAGAGGGTTGTGCGCACGTAATCCAGGATAACCACACCATTTGCTACTTGCGTGACAGATGGCCGTCCAAAGTCGGCACCGGTTACCCATTGGTCTCGTCGGTTTATGTGTAGTCTCTTGTGTTTGATGTTTACATGTCGTGTGTCTCTTTTCCGTCTCGTGCTGTACTCGTCTTTTGTGTTTTTGCATCGGGTGTTTTGGTGTTTTACTGTTGATGCTGCAACGGGGTCTTGTTGGAGATCTCCTCCCTTCTTTTTGTAATCTGCAAACTAAACCCGCGGTAACGTGTCATCCGTATTTTAGAAATGAAATTGGGTTAAAGAAGATCCTGACTTCAATCTCAACAACACTCACAATAGAGCACATAATTGAGCATCGACGGTCCCCTAACAACTTAAGATGGGATCAGGTGCTCAGGAGGAGTAAGCATCCCCTGTTTGGCTAGCCGCACCCTCAGTCCATGTTCATGCATGAAAATGAAAATAATATCTTAAATACATGCACTGTCTGAGGTTAAAAAGTGCTATGGCGACCGTGTCAGGGAAAATATTCAAAACACTTTCTGTCAAACCTGAAAGAAACCTGAACACAACACAAGTGAAAAATTCACTTATGTTATGAAAGTGACAAATATGGATAATGACCATATCCCTGTCTACAGTACAAAATCGATAATTCAGAAAATCAGAAACCGAAGGCATACAAAATCAGGATAAAACAGGAACCAAAGCAAACAAAAACAAAAACCTCCACCATATGAAAAGAAGCGAACTCCCGATATAAGAGTGAGACCAGGTGCCCAGGAAGAGTAAGCATCTCCTGCTTGCATGCAACACCCGTCGCTTCAATTCGGTAGAACTGTCACATCCGGTTACTTCCATTTTGGAAGATATAGAGTACAATCTTTGGTTGGATGGTTCAAATGGTCTATGACAGAATATCATCCACCATTCTGGATAGTGGGACATCATAGTGTATGACGAGTTCCCCATATCGACCGTAGAACTTCCTCAGTGACGATGTTAGTCGGTCACAAACATATCCCTGACTGAGAAGCTTATCTGAAAGACGCCTAGCTCTCAGAACAAAATCCGTATATTTGGTACTTGCTCTGGCATAGCGTATCAACTGAGATATGAACACGCCATTGGTGTAGCTGAGCGTTATTTGGATCGTACTTTCTCAAATTTTCGGATTACCTCAAATTGATACATATTCATTCTGCGAGGGGAACATTCGTCGGCCGAGCCAATTGCAGTCTGTTTGGTCGAATATTAATATATCTGACAACCTTCCATTCGGTCGTTGTTAGATCTCTATGTAGTTTACGAAATAAAGAGAGCGGGATTTTAGTTAGATTGAACAAAACACAAATTAAAACATTTAAAAAACATTAACACTATTAATATAACAATTATTATTATATTTATTTTGACATTCGATGAAAATATTAAGAGAACATGTTTACTCTAAACATGATGACTACATGGATGCTTCTATTTAGAATAAGAGGCCTGATCGATATGTTGTGCGCCTCGGTTCTTAAAAAATGTGGATCTAAAAAATTCGAAAGAGCATTAAGAACACCTAAAATGAACACATTTCAAAAGAGTACACTCTATAAAATCGTTTGATTTCTTTACACTTTACACCACAATTCCACATAGTAAATTGAAAGAGAGAGACCACAACAAATAAGTAGCAACGCATTTGCGAGTAAAAACAGTAATCAAAAAATAGAAATTCATTGTCGTAAATTACGCCAAAACGTACTTTTGACAGTAAGTGTTTTGAATATTTTCCCTGATATGGTCGCCATAGCACTTTCTTTATAGATATAACCTCAGACAGTGCAATGCATGTATTTTATATATTGTTTTTATTTTCGTGCATGAACATCGACGGCGGGTGCGGCTAGCACACAAGGGATGCTTACTCCTCCCGGGTACCTGGCCCCACCTCTAGCTTGCTAGGGGTCCGTCGATGCTCAGTTTGGTGCTCTATTGTGAGTGCTGTTGAGATTATCGTCAGGCTCTTCTTTAACTCATTTGTAGAAGAGAGATCTGAGTCAAAAAAAGTATACCGAATCAGATGTAATTAAGATGTTGATTTCCTGATCGATAACATTTCTGTGGTCTTCGGAGGTAAGGTCTCCAAACAGGTTGTTGGCTATAAGAACCTATTGTGCCCCGCTCGTTGCTGACATATTTTTATACTCATACGAAGCTGAATTTATTTAATCTCTGATCTCTGAGGGCTAAAAACAGTTAGCTCTTTATTCCAACTTCACGCACAGATACATTGATGATCTACTGTCCATCAATAATCCACAATTTGCACATTACCTTGGCGCAATCTATCCCGTTGAACTTGAGGTTAATGAAACGACAGAGACCAATAATTCAGCGTCCTATTTGACAGGTTTCCATGGAGCTGATGCGACGGAATTTGCATGCAATTAGGAGACACTGACTCTCCCCAGGCAGCTGGTCTCACTTCGGAATTTTGTTCATTCCGAGGTTCGCAACCGTTCCTGTGGAAAATCTAATTATTTTATCCTCCCTTCTCGACTATGAGACTGAATAACTGATGGGTACTTCTATAATGTTTATTGGATATAATGCTGTATTTAGACGCCCAAGGTAATATGAACACCTCACTTTATGACAAACGTGACGATTTCAATATCACAAATTTTCCTTTTCTTGAGTAGCAACATCCCGTTGTCACCAGCATATTTCTCAATGAATACCTTATGCTCAGGCAAGCTCGAAGTACTCAGATTTTGATCTAAGAGGTAGATGGCTTTCAGTTAAGCTTCTCAGTCAAGGATGCATTTGTGACCGACTAACATCGTCATAGTTCTATGGTCGATTTCGGAACATGGTAGCACACTATGACGTCCCCATGTCAAGTCATAAATGATATTCTGACGTAGACCTTTTATGCCATGATTACCAATTTATACGTTTGTCTTCCTTTGTGGGAGTTACCTATTGTGACCTTTCTACCGAATTGAAGTGGCGGGTGTTGTGGCAAGCAGGAGATGCTAACTCTTTCTAGGCACCTGATCTCACTCCTACGCTTAAAATATATTTCTGTTCCTTTGCCTTAGTTCTGGTTTTATCCTGTGTATGCCCTTGTTTAGATGATTTTCTATTAACTTTTTTGTTCTTCTTTCTTGACGGGGATATTTTTTTCCATATTTGTCTTTCTTTGATATTGAAGGTATTCTACTGATAGATTATGAAAAAAAGGACAAACAATCAATGGCACATACTATGCCTTACTTCTGATGTCTTCAAATTCATTAGCATCATTTTAGAGCAGATAACTTTACAGCATGGACCATACATGCACGTTTTGAGTAATAAACCCTCGTCAGTGATCCTCATTCTAAACAATGTAATATGACCAATATCTGTGAAAATTATGTCCTAAATATACCGAAAGACATAGCAAAAGGGCTGGGATATGCTGCTACAGGACCCAGGTTTTAGCGATTTGAGAAAATTTTGTGAACTGAAATAATTTTCAAATGCGTTTGAGGAAACGACCAACGAAATTGATCGAACTTGGCTACATGTGCCTTTGGGGACTCTTGGTCCACCAGCAGTGACACTCACCAAGTGATACAAATGTTTAATGTCTTCAAATTCATTAGCATAATTTTAGAGCAGATAACTTTACAGCATTGACCAGACATTCACGTTTCGGGTAATAATCCCTCGTCAGTGATTCTCAATATAAACAATGAAATATGACCAAAATCTGAAAATTATGTCCTAAATATACCGAAAGATACAGCAAAAGGGCTGGCATATGATGCTTCAGGACCCAGGTTGAGCAATTTGAGAAAATTTTGTGAACAGAAATTTTCAAATGCATTTGAAGAAACGACCAACCAAAATTGATCGAACTTGGCTACATGTGCCTTCGGGGACTCTTGGTCCACCAGCACTGACGCTCACCAAGTGATACACATGTTTAACGTCTTCGAATTCATTAGCATTATTTTAGAGCAGATAACTTTACAGCATTGACCAGACATTCACGTTTCGGGTAAAAATCCCTCGTCAGTGATCCTCAATCTAAACAATGTGATATGACTAAAATCTGTGAAAATTATGTCCTGAATATACCAAAAGGGCTGGGATATGATGATACAAGACCCAGGTTTTAGAAATTTGAGAAAATTTTCTAAACAGAAATTTTCAAATGCATTTGAAGAAACGGCCAACCGAAATTGATCGAACTTGGCTACATTTGCTTTTGGGGTGTGACACTCACCAAGTGGTACAAATGTTTAACGTCTTCAAATTCCTTTACAGCATGGACCAGACATGCACGTTTCAGGTTGAAAAACCTCGTTCTTGGTCCACAAGCAGTGACACTCACCAAGTGGTACAGTGACACAGTTAATGAAAAATATTAAACTTCAGCGCCACGGAAGTTAATGATGTGTTGTTCCATCAGGACAATGCTCCTGTTCACAAGTGTGTCACTGCCATGGCCGCCATTCATGATCATGTTTTTAATTTGATTGAGCATCCGCCTTATTCGCCTGATCTTGTTCCAACAGACTTTCAACTATTCCCTAAACGCAGCTATTTCTGGCACCCACTTTCAATCCGATGATGACGAAATACTCGTAGATGCTCAATTTGGTCTTCTATTGTGAATGCTGTTGAGATTATTGTCAGAATCTTCTTTAACTCATTGCGGTGGAGTAAGTCATTCAGCGATTCCTTTGTTGACGGATTATCTTTTTAACGCTTAAGATAAGATGTAAATCTGACAGCAAGAAAATGATAAGGAATATCGCAATGAATGTTGTATGTAAAAAGGAAAAAAAATCATTTAAGAAGTGACTGTTTACTTTTGGTGTTCATGGTGTTCTGGTTGGTCACGTGCAAGTTTCGTGAATCGCGAAGATTAATACACCCATGAACACCAAAAGTAAGGCAGTCATTACATATATATTTATATTTATTCTAAATATCGGTCATTTTTATTTGCATTCACTTCGCACATTTTGCTTGTTATAGTTAAGTTATTAGAATTTAATTCTAGATGCCTAATGGGCTTTTATTATGGAGAATCTACTAGCAATGTAAATATTATATTCTAAGCGTTATACATATATTTTCAGGAAAATGCATTGTCTTAGATACCCAAATCGAAAGGATAGCAATATCTACAGGTATATGTTATGGTGAACGTCGGGCATGCCCTTCAAAGAATGGTGTCGTATGGTCCAACATGATGTTTGAATGTAAGTTTGTTTTGTTTTTATTGAATTAAAGATTGGCACTTCAAAAGAATGGAAATAAATTCAAACGGGTCCTCAAAACCAAGGGAAAGATATGAGAGAGAGAAAAATAATAAAAGACAAATAGTTCAGGAAAGTTTTCTTCAATTATGTTTGTTACAGAAATAAACCTAAATAATAAAGGTGTATAAATGTATATATTGTGCAGCATGCAGTGACGGTTGTGGATATTTTCCATTATAAACAAAACAATTAGAAAACTTCTTATACTTTTAGTTTTATTTGCTACCTATTACCACGTCTTTTATATTCACTTAATTAAGAGTTTTGAATAGGCTCTAAAAGTCTGCGTAGGGATAATCTAATGGCGTTGCAAGTAAATACAAGCAAAAATTGGCATTGAAACAGACAGTTGAACGAAATAAGAAGAACATGAACATTCAAGCATGGCAATGTTAACATTAATGATTTAGTGCATAAAACACTTGACTGTTAACTGAAGAATACAATTGCATACAATTGAACTCAAAGTATAATGTGCTAGGAAATTAAATGAATCGGCTCTGCTATCTTGGAAGAGCCAATGAATATCGTGTACGCCTGTTTGTTCCCTTTATCTGGTCTTAAGAAAGTGTGTTCCGCCATTGTCAGTGTTGTGAATATCCTCCCTATCTTTGCTTTGTTTTGTGTACCTATTCGCTGTGATTTTTAGATGCTTAACACATAAATGTCGATTGAACAGCAATTATTTCTGATACGGCGTAGTAATAGCACTAGCAGCAACAGAGAAAGCAGAACAAAATGATACCACATTTAATGCAACATCAGAAATATAAACCAGAGAGAATGAGACAAAAATGACACATTCACCGAGATGATCAAGAAACAGAACAACTAAAAGAAAGTGAAACTTGACGGACTACAATCTTGGGGACCCTTTTGGATTAGCATCCCATAACGAGTTATACAAATTTACAAAGCTTTTTAGTCCCCAAATTACCTTAACCTTTATGCACTGATCCTTATCAGTAGAATGCTCTATTTTTTAATTTCAATCTACATGGTGAATTTGAAATGAGTTTGATAAGTATTTTACTAACGATCTGAAGCAAGGTGACGAAGAAAAAAAAATGTCCACGTATTGTGCGTTTTTTGTTGTTAAGCGCTATATGCCAAATGTCTTATCTGAAAAGTTATCAGACTTCGATAATTCATCCTGAGCTCGCTGTAACCAGCATAGTATGAACTGTGTTTCAATTGCCCACTCATTTTGTTATCCATTCAAACTAGGGTCCTTGTATCAAACTATCTCGTTCACGGCTTGACCTAATTGTGTGATTGCTTTTTGTTTATGCAACAGTTGGACGACCTCTGTGCATCAAGGTATGTTTGAAGACAGTGATTCGTACGTCAACAAGTTGATAACCATACCAATTGTTATTATATTGCAGATCGCCTCTAAAGCCGGTGCCGGATGAACATTGCCCTTCGTCAGTTTTGTATCATCCTTTTATGCGTCTGCTTTACTTTTTTCCGATTGTTTGTTATGGAAGTTCAGGTGTGTTTTATTTGTTGAAGTTGGTTTGTCTGCTTTCTGCTGTTTGTTGCATCTTTTGGGAATGTTATACTGTCTTCATGCAGGATAATATTGCACCGGATCATTCTTCAATCCGTATTTTCAAAAACTTGAACAGTTTTTTTTATTTCCCACTTTGGCTAAAATATCTTCTTAAGGCCTTAGTTTTCTACAACCTGGTCATTGATTTGCACAAGTGACGTAGGGTTGGTAAGCCTGATAATAGCGACCTGTATTAATCTGATCTTCCCAAAAGCGAGTGATGTGCGACATACCGACAAGTAATCCTTTCGGTACCCAAATGAAATATGTTTTAAGTTGTCAATGACAAATTGGACCAATCAGATTACAATTAGGATTGTTCACCCTGCAGCGCCTAGAAAAAATTAACAAAAATTGAATTGTTTCCTTATACATCTCCCATCCGGCATTCACTTTTTATCTTTAAATTGTACTTTGTTAACAATCAAGATGCACACATTCATGTACCTCTTTATATCACCATTGTTTCTTTTACAGATCCAGGATGTTTCGAATTACACTCAGATAAACTATATGATCATAAAAGGTGAGATAAAAGTTATCAAATTAAATTATCAAAGAATACTCTGTATTAACATCATTTGTCTCAAGCAGCTTTCTGTACTGAGCGGAAACACCTTATCAGCTTTTAGATATTGAACATACACTTCAATTTGGATTAAAATTGTTTTTGTCTATATATAAGTTAACAGTTTTTTATATGTATACCACAAAGTAAACGCATAAGTTTAATCAAATTAACACAGACCGATACACCGGAAAGAACGAAAATCGCGTTTGCGAAAAGTATATATCGAAGTGCATACAAATCTGTGAGTGAAAGTCAAACACAAAACCCGAAATCGGATTCCAAAAATCACAATTAAAAGACTAACTTATTCTTGAAAAGATAACATAGAACTTTCTCAGGGGAGAGACAAGAACAGAGCTCCGTAGAAACACGAAGGTCAACTTTATCAAATGAACATATTGACATGACTTGGGATATTCTCCCTATATGTACTTTAGAACTCGCCTGGTGTAAAATCTCCAACAAACTTCCAGTTTTCTAAGCTCCACCGATGCACGTGCTATAGAGCTCGCGCAGAACAATATTAGTATAGAAAAAAAAAACAACTAGCTAGCTGTAATTTGTTGTCCAGTAATTCCCCTCGTCGCGGCTCAGTGATAATGTGATTGGTTCATGCGACTCGGGGAACTATTGGACAACAAAACACGGCTAGCTAGTTGTAAAGTTTAGTGCAAATACAGAATAACCCGTAGGCGATGCTGTCAGAATAAGAAAATTCACTGTAGCGACGGGCATTGTATGCAAACAGGAGACTCTGACTCTCCCCGGGCACCTAATTTCACATAGCAATATTGTTTAGTCCGGGGTTCGTAACTTCTCCAATGTGAATTCTTATTATTTGACTTTGAGACTGAATAACTGAGGGGTATCTCTGATGTTTATTCCTTCTTCGTGGATCTTATAAAAGCATATGCGATTCCTCCTTTCCAGAATGATAAGTGACATTCTAGATTGAGACTAAATGGCTGTCAACATCACCAAACAAGAAAGGAGAGGATCTTCACCTGATTTGTACATCAATATTTGCATCGAAACAATCACCGATTTTGACAAGTTTTCAATGAATTGTTGCGACAGGTGTTGCATGCAAAAAGATGACACTGACTCTTCCCGGACACCTAGTCTCACATTTGGTCTTACGAATATACTAAAAAGGACTGAATAAGCCAAATAGAACTGTCCAGTTTTCCTATATGAATGAACTAATTTGCAGACTTTGAAATAATCATTTACAGTTTTTTCAAATAATTCTTCCGAATTAATTGTAATTTTCTGTCTATAGAGAGAATTCCTTGGTAGCGACTACTGAAGAAAACCTTTCTCGTCGAGCATCATGGTTCTCATATTTTTATCCTTCCTATAGAGAGATTACTGTAGCGGATACTTGTAAGTGGATGTCATTTTCCCTAATTTTTGCACGCAGGAATTCACATTCTATGGCTTTCTCGTCGCAGTAAACACTCGAACGGACTTCATGTGAAGATCCTGACGATAATCTCAACAGCACCAAATTTAGCATCGACGGACCCCTAGCAAACTAGAAGTGGGACCAGGTGCCTGGGAGGAGTAAGCATCCCCTGTTGGCTATCCGCACCCGCCGTCGACGTTCACGCACGAAAATGAAACCTATATATGAGATATATGCACTGTCTGAGGTTAAATCTATATAGAAAGTGCTGTGGCGACAATCTAAAGGAAAATATTCAAAACACTTTCTGAAAGTAAAGTTATTCAACAAGATTTCTGATTACTTTTTACTGACATAACATTATTTTTGTCAAGAAGACATAATAGTTTTTCTCTCGCTACATCTAATGAATAGCAATTCTCTGTAACCATTTCACAATTTCGGTACGCATGGTCTCCGATTTTCATGAAATTTCACACATTAGAAGGGACCAATAAAAAATTGTAAATTTGATCAAAACTTTATTTAATAGGTAATCTGGTTACCATGGCAACGACCTATAAAGTTGAGAAATTGACAAAATTGAGCTACTGTAAAGCTCTAAAATTTGGTCTTTATACGACATTAATGGAATATTTTTATGCATCCTGAAAATAAGGACCTTAAATTTTCAATAAGCTCACTGATAGTGTATGATATAACTTCCTCGTCACTGAGGAAGTTCTACGGTCGATATGGGGAACTCGTCATACACTATGATGTTCCACTCTCAAGAATGGTGGATGATATTCTGTCATAGACCATTTGAACCATCCAACCAAAGATTGTACTCTATATCTTCCAAAATGGAAGTAACCGGATGTGACAGTTCCACCGAAATGAAGCGACGGGTGTTGCATGCAAGCAGGAGATGCTTACTCTTCCTGGGCACCTGGTCTCACTCCCATATCGGGAGTCCGCTTCTTTTCATATGGTGGAGGTTTTTGTTTGTTTGCTTTGGTTCCTGTTTTGTCCTGATTTTGTATGCCTTCGGTTTCTGATTTTTGAATTATCGATTTTGTGCTGTATACAGGGATATGGTCATTATCCATATTTGTCATTGTCGAAAAGGCTCATTACCATGACAAAATAATTAGCGAATTCTAATATATTGATTTCAAAATGCTGTTTGTATTTTCAAAGGAGTATGTAAGGTTAATATTGTAAAGTGGCCCCCTAAATCGACTTCTCCAAAATTCAATTTTATTGTCATTTTTAGAAAGTGAGATATCTATATTTTGAGAAATCTAGTCACAAAACCTGCTTCTCGATTTGTAAGACATTGTAAATTATGCATAAATATCACGAAAACCGGTGATTTTGTCAATTTTTCACGAAAAATAGCATAATTCTTGATTATTTTCAATAAGATAACATCTAGCGGGATCTTGAACAACTTTTTCCTTTTGCATGCTCTTAGAGACGTACAAAAATAACAACATATCAAAATATAAAAGTTGTTCAGAAGCCCGCTCGATACTAACTAACAGGAAGTTTGTCGAAAATGAGCGCCAAACTGATGTTTTTCCAGAAATTAGGCAAAATATACCATTTTTGAAGACAATATTCTATGAAACTGAGAAAGGAAATTATAAAATATGTATCATAGCACAAGTAGCCTACATTGTAGAATAAATATTGGTACAAATTCATTACTTCATGAACACTTCAGATTTTGCCCTGAAAGGGGGCCACTTTACTATATAAACCATATGTAGTCCTTTTCTTTCTCTCTTGATGGGTACATTATAAGGAAATGGAATTTCGCTTCTTTTCATATGGTGGAGGTTTTTTTGTTGGCTTTGGTTCCTGTTTTATTCTGATTTTGTATGCCTTCGGTTTCTGATTTATCGATTTTGTGCTGTATACAGGGATATGGTCATTATCCATATTTGTCATTTATTATATGAAATAAATTAAATTGATAGATCAAGTTAGCTTCTACCAAAATACACGAAAAAAACTTTCAAATTGTTAATGGTTGCTATAGTTATTTAGCCATACAATGTAAAAATAAGCCTTTTTTGCTGTTTTTCGAAGCTCCCCCCCTCAAAAAAAAAAAAAAAAAAAAAACGAAACAGGCTGTCACAACTTTTTTTTTACATATATGATAAAGCAAAGTCTAAACTTTACTTTAGATTTAAAAATTTTCAGATTACTTAACTATTGATGACCGTATCCAAGGACTCAAAGTGGGCATATTTGCAATTTTACACAATCGTTCCCGTAGCAACGGGCTATTTCCTGAATATTTACAAAAAAAATCTATTGTAATGAAAGATCTACTTGAAACCATTCATTAATTATCATGTCTTTGAATTAAAATTCAATGATCTAGTGAAGAAAAAGACTCTAAATATTGTCTAAAATTGCTTTCATTTTTTTGTGATTTGAATTCATGTTGCCATAGCAAAGAACACAGACTTTGTTCTTTGTGAATGCTTATGTTTTATTTGCATAAACAACTGAAAAATGTTAGTAACTTATCATTGTGTTTTGAAAAAATGCCAAAAACACTGTTTTGATAGGGTACATGTATTGTTGCTATGAAATCATATGGACCATAAACACAACATTATTATTACTTAACTTTAAAGAGCAATGGTACTGATAATTCATTAGTGTTTGTTTAAGATTATGCTTCATCAATAATGCTTGTGACTTCTTAAACGCCCAAAAATGTATTTATTCAATATTCAAAGTCCGTTACAATGGCAACCGGATGTGATATTAAGAATTTTTTTTTTATGTTTTTACTTTTGGGTAAGACCCAACCTTATGTATAAATATAATCAAAATCTGAGACATGCCGTGCCAAACGTCCTTCATTTAAGTGCAAATGCTTATAAAGAATAGCTATTAAACATATATAACGATTAATGAGATAAATGTCTTTAATTTATAATAGGTTCGGAAACGGAGGGTTGTAGTTTTGTTAAATTCATCAGCGAATGAAAGGCAAACAAGAGTATCAAAATTAATTCTATTGATTTCTGTGATAATTCACCTCCCTTATAAAAGATAACGTCAAAATGAACACATTAAATAAAGAATCATTTGATGAACTAAAAAATGACTGACGTTACGCTATGACTGACGTTACGCTATGACTGACGTTACGCTATGACTGACAGTAGGCTATGACTGACAGTACGCATTGACTGATGCGTATACCATGACTTATTATGCTATGTTTGACATCACACTGAAACTTCGACGTTCGCTATGACTATTTATCAACACCATAAAAATGACAGACGTACAAAATGACGCTTGTTAAACCATGACAGACAAATTTGTGAATCATAAATAAGAATTGACAAAGAAGCAAAGTAAATTATGATATATTATTTAATATGGGTTTTGGCGTAACTGGTCATGGCTGACAAAATATAGGAGCCTAGACATCAACAGTCTATTTGGGCATCCTCAAATACACATGTTAATTATAATTATACTGAGGTAGATAGGTATAAAGAGGAACCCTGGGACCAGACATTCCTCATTTAATCCTAAATATTGTTGATTATTTAAATAGATTTATGAATAAAAGATTAAGCACAGAAATAACAGTTACTGGTGACGCAGAAAAAATGGCAGTCCACTTGAGCAATAAACGTTTTTCTTTGATGAACACTTCCAAACGATGATAGTCCATTTTACAGCCATGACGTTGTAATCGTAGAATTATTCCCACTGCAATATAAAGATCAAGAGCAGTATCAATGTTCAAAATTGGTGGGAGGGTGGGTAAGAATTTTCAACAGCACTGGACTGAGTGGCGAACTGGCTAGTTAAACTAGTAACGATAACTCTTGATGAAATTATAGTCGATAAATAAATATGCCGATTACTTTTATAATTCAATTTAATCTGTAATGATTAAATTCTGTTATTTGCTATACAGTAAACTTAAAACGATGGAATGCAATGTGTGTCACACATCGCCTGGTGTCTTCCGATGTAACAAATATGTTCCTCTCTACGTGATACATTTAAGGTTAATTTCTTATTGAAAGGCCCTGAAATATGCGATCTCCATCTAGTTCACAGGCACAATTAATTAAACATAATTTATTCGCCAATAAACAAATCATATAAGGAAAACTAAATTTCAAGAATAGTCATTCAATTTCAATTAAATAACAAAATATAGGTGAAAACAATAGGGTATGATAAAGCATGTAATGATTACATCCTTATTATACCATTGTATCATTTTACAGCATACTTAAAATCAGGAAATATTATGCTTTCTGATGTAAGATACACGTCCTGCTTTACGTCTGCTTGATTTCATCTGCTTTTAAAGAGTCATGAAAAAGAATAAGTAGGAATATGAAATTTCAAATACTATAAAAAACAACAACTTTTAGATTATATTTTGAAATAGGTCCGTTAAGTTGGTAAAATTCATCTTCTTATCTTCGGTAAAATGATAATTGAAAATGCTTTTTGAAATATAAAATGTCTGTTGGATGACCTATAACTCATGGTTACTTCTTGTTGAATAAAATCTTTGATCTTATTATTTATTTGAGATCCTAGTTGCGTACCCTGATTTCTTAGCCTTTGGTTCCAGGGTCTTATAGAATAAAAAGAAATGAGTTAAAGCGGAGAATCTGCAGAAGTTTTAAAACAACACAAACACAGACAAGGACATTTAGTAATATTATACAATTATTGACTGGGAATGAGGGCAATATATGATTTGTTGAACCTGAAGAAAAAATATTGCCCGAGGCCAAAGACCGAGGGCTTTATTTTGTCTGAAGGTTCAATAAATCATATATTGCTCTCATTCCCAGTCAATATTTTTTTGTTATACTTTACTTCAAAACTGCAGCAACGACCCGATTTGCCCGGTATGTTTACGTTTATTTTTATCTATAAGAGAAAGAGCGCGAAAAAATAGGTAGAGTTTATAACGTCATCAATGACGTGACGTCAAAATTGATGTGACGTTCATCGGTCAATTGTTTTTGAACTATTGCCCTAGGACCTATATTAATGTAATTATTGACTGCTTGGTCAAATATTCGAGTTTATATGCATTTTTCCTATTGGGATTTTATATAGAGATACTGATAAGGGTATAACAATACACATTAACACTTATCTGCCGACTCGCGGTACTAGTGAAGCTTGATCCTATAATCATTTCGTCATCGGCCCGGCTTCTTAGCCACTATACCACGGCGCTGACATCTGCCGGATTATATATCTACTTTAAAGTAATAAATTTGCATAATTGTTGTACTTAGTCATAATTACTGCATACAATGCTTAATAATTTAGGCTACATCAATTATCTGACGTTCGATATAAAGAATACACAAGATAGATAAAGCTTATTTTATTACTAAATTGAAACAATTGAAACACAGTTGTAAAGTCTACATGTTGACTGGTCGATAGTTTGACAGTTTGACATATGTTATAAGGTAATGGATATGATAAATAAAATGAAAAATTAAAAACAAAATATATTCTTTTTACGGTTGCATATCACACGATACGCAAATAATCTAGTACATCGGATTCCCCTTCGATTAAACAGGGTAAATACCATGTACATATACTTATTATTTATTCATTTTAGGCCTTTCATATGGGCATTATTATCAATGATATGATGATTATCTTTTCTGATCAAGAATATATGAATGTCAATAGATAACTTTCGCAGAAAATTTACAATACACCATTTCATAACATGTTGATTGTTTCTTCAACGCAATCTAAATTTCTGGTATCAAAATTTCTTGAAATTTCTAAAAAGTGGGTCCTGTAGCATCATATCCCACCCATCCTGCTTCGTCTTTCGGTATACTTTTTCGACATAGTAACTTTCATACTTTTTGGCACATTACATTGTTTAGATTTAGGATCACTGATGAGGGTTAAATACCCGAAACGTGCATGTCTGGTCCACGTTGCCAATTTATCTGTTCTTAAATGATGCTATTCAATTTGAAGACGTTCAAGTTCGATCAATTTCGGCTGATCGTTTCTTCAACGCAATCTAAATTTCTGTTATCAAAATTTCTTGAAATTTCTAAAAAGTGGGTCCTGTAGCATCATATCCCATCCATCCTGCTACGTCTTTCGGTACCCTTTTTCGACATAGTAACTTTTATACTTTTTGGCATATTACATTGTTTAGATTTAGGATCACTGATGAGGGTTAGGTGCCCGAAACGTGCATGTCTGGTCCACGTTGCCAATTTATTTGTTCTTAAATGATGCTATTCAATTTGAAGACGTTTACATTTATACCACTTGGTGAGTGTCACTGCTGGTGGACCAGGAGTCCCCGAGGGCACATGTAGCCAAGTTCGATCAATTTCGGTTGATCGTTTCTTCAACGCAATCTAAATTTCTGTTATCAAAATTTCTTGAAATTTCTAAAAAGTGGGTCCTGTAGCATCATATCCCATCCATCCTGCTACGTCTTTCGGTACCCTTTTTCGACATAGTAACTTTTATACTTTTTGGCATATTACATTGTTTAGATTTAGGATCACTGATGAGGGTTAGGTGCCCGAAACGTGCATGTCTGGTCCACGTTGCCAATTTATTTGTTCTTAAATGATGCTATTCAATTTGAAGACGTTTACATTTATACCACTTGGTGAGTGTCACTGCTGGTGGACCAGGAGTCCCCGAGGGCACATGTAGCCAAGTTCGATCAATTTCGGTTGATCGTTTCTTCAACGCAATCTAAATTTCTGTTATCAAAATTTCTTGAAATTTCTAAAAAGTGGGTCCTGTAGCATCATATCCCATCCATCCTGCTACGTCTTTCGGTACCCTTTTTCGACATAGTAACTTTTATACTTTTTGGCATATTACATTGTTTAGATTTAGGATCACTGATGAGGGTTAGGTGCCCGAAACGTGCATGTCTGGTCCACGTTGCCAATTTATTTGTTCTTAAATGATGCTATTCAATTTGAAGACGTTTACATTTATACCACTTGGTGAGTGTCACTGCTGGTGGACCAGGAGTCCCCGAGGGCACATGTAGCCAAGTTCGATCAATTTCGGTTGATCGTTTCTTCAACGCAATCTAAATTTCTGTTATCAAAATTTCTTGAAATTTCTAAAAAGTGGGTCCTGTAGCATCATATCCCATCCATCCTGCTACGTCTTTCGGTACCCTTTTTCGACATAGTAACTTTTATACTTTTTGGCATATTACATTGTTTAGATTTAGGATCACTGATGAGGGTTAGGTGCCCGAAACGTGCATGTCTGGTCCACGTTGCCAATTTATTTGTTCTTAAATGATGCTATTCAATTTGAAGACGTTTACATTTATACCACTTGGTGAGTGTCACTGCTGGTGGACCAGGAGTCCCCGAGGGCACATGTAGCCAAGTTCGATCAATTTCGGTTGATCGTTTCTTCAACGCAATCTAAATTTCTGTTATCAAAATTTCTTGAAATTTCTAAAAAGTGGGTCCTGTAGCATCATATCCCATCCATCCTGCTACGTCTTTCGGTACCCTTTTTCGACATAGTAACTTTTATACTTTTTGGCATATTACATTGTTTAGATTTAGGATCACTGATGAGGGTTAGGTGCCCGAAACGTGCATGTCTGGTCCACGTTGCCAATTTATTTGTTCTTAAATGATGCTATTCAATTTGAAGACGTTTACATTTATACCACTTGGTGAGTGTCACTGCTGGTGGACCAGGAGTCCCCGAGGGCACATGTAGCCAAGTTCGATCAATTTCGGTTGATCGTTTCTTCAACGCAATCTAAATTTCTGTTATCAAAATTTCTTGAAATTTCTAAAAAGTGGGTCCTGTAGCATCATATCCCATCCATCCTGCTACGTCTTTCGGTACCCTTTTTCGACATAGTAACTTTTATACTTTTTGGCATATTACATTGTTTAGATTTAGGATCACTGATGAGGGTTAAATACCCGAAACGTGCATGTCTGGTCCACGTTGCCAATTTATCTGTTCTTAAATGATGCTATTCAATTTGAAGACGTTTACATGTTAAAAAATGCGTAAGTGTTCTCTGAATGTACCTCTATTCTTGATAAGTAAAGATTACCATCATGTAGTTGATATTACTGGTCATATGATATACCTTGTAAACATCGAAGAAGTACCCGTCAGTTATTCAGTTTCAAAGTCGAGAAGCTAAGGCACAATAATTACAAAATCCATTTCGAAGTTCCATGAAAGCTTTCAAATTCGATTATTATTATTGATGTACATATAAGGAAAATATGTCTTGCTTGGTGATGCTTCTGGAATTTGGGATCTCATATGTTTTTCATATAAGATCGACGTAGCGACCGAAGGACTTCCTCAATGATGATTTCAGCCGTTGTGAAATATAAACCTCAAGAATGTCTTCGTAGGTTTCTATGAAATCATAATATTTTGAACATGCACTAGCTGAGAAACAAAATTTGCAGAGAGTGTGCGGCTTCAAATTTCCTGTAGGGTCGATTCAGCAGCATATCCAAATAAAATCTATGTTCAAATGTTTAACGTCTTCAAATTCATTAGTATCATTTTAGAGCAGATAAATTTACAGCATGGACCAGACATGCACGTTTCGGGTATTTAACCCTCGTCAGTGATCCTCAATCTAAACAATGTAATGTGGCCAAAATCTGTGAAAATTATGTCCTTTATATATCGAAAGACGTAGCAAGATAGCTGGGATAGCTGGGATATGATGCTACAGGAATGTTGCTACTCATGAAAGGGGGATTAGTAATGTGGTAGTTGAAATCATGACCCTTTTCATGCAGACAGGTGTTCAAATGACCGTTAGCGTCGAATGTTAGGAGCATGTCTCCAGTTTTTTTTTCTTGATCTCTAGTTCATGATGATAGATATCATGTAGGTGAAGCGCACCGAAATAAATCTATATAAAGACGATTTTGACAGTAAGGAAATCCCAAGCACTAGATTATTTGCGTATAACGTTATATATGACCATTATTCTCAGCACTAAAACATGAACAGATCGACATGTTAAGAAGTCTACAGACAGGTTGATAGAATGATAGGTCTACCGTTTGATAGCGTATAAAGTTTTCAATGTAACAAGAAAAAAAAAAGATTCAAACATTAAAAATATTAACAGGTTGATAGAAAGACAGTTTAAGAGTTTGACAGACAGCATAAGGTTATGAATGTAATGAATTAAAGAGATTATACATGTTTTGTTCAAACTAGTAATGGAATGAATGCTGTAAAAATGTGTCCGGATATTTTCATTAAGTGAAAAGAAAACCTCTTATCTAGTCTATAGATAAACCTGCGACCCCATGAACTTGCCGACTGGAAAAAAAATAAAGTTTGTTATAGTGTAAACATCATGAATGACAAATATGGATAATGACCATATCCCTGTTTACAGTACAAGATCGATAATTCAGAAAATCAGAAACCGAAGGCATACAAAATCAGGATAAAACAGGAACCAAAGCAAACAAACAAAAACCTCCACCAAAACTGAACGTTCTATTTATTTTAATTATTTACCTCATTTTCTACTTATTTTTCATCTTGATGTATACGGTCCACAGTATCAGTGAGTTTGGGTTTCGTTTGAAATAAACTTCGTCGTGGACCAATCGTTTATTATTTGTATAACTCTTGTAACGTTTCATATTTGTTTTACAGCTAACATGACTACGGTTTCATTTAAGAAAACGAAAGAACACTTTATGGTTCCAACGGGTGTTCTTATCGGTATGGTTTATTCATTTATGAAATTTCCAAGACAAACAGAGTGTTGCTCCTTTCCTAGACACAAATTTTTATAGTCGAATTAATGATAAATTCATGTGGATATGACACTAATTCCCTTCCAGACAATAACATGTACAAGCATTCGTATTATGGAATGCATGAAAGAAGATCCTCACGACAATCTCAACAACACTCATAACAGAGCACAAAATTGAGCATCGACGGATCCCCAGCAAACCAGAGATGGGACCAGTTGCCCGGGAGGAGCAAGCATCCCCTGCCCGGCTAGCTGCACTTGCCGTCGATGTCCACGCATAAAAATGAAAGCAATATCCAAAATACATGCGCTGCCTGGAGTAATGTCTATATAGAAAGTGCTATGGCAAACACGTCAAGGAAAATATTAAAGACATTTACTATCAAACCCCTCGCGGGGAACTTTTTACGAGCTACACTCGGCAAAGGGCATAAGTGTGACACAAATGAGTTAAAGAAAATTAAGACAACAATCTCAACAGCACTCACAAAGAGTACAAAATTGAGGATCGACGGACCCTCAACAAGCCAGAGGTAGGACCCGGTGTCCGGGAGGAGCAAGCATCCCCTGCCCGGCTAGCCACACCCGCCGTCAATGTTCACACATAAAATGAAAACAATATCTAAAACATGCACTGTCTGGGGTTAATTCTATACAGAAAGTGCTATGGTGAACACGCCAGGAAAAATATTCAAAACATTTATTGTCAATAATATATTGAAGAAAAAAAAAAAACATAAAAGATTGTTAAAGAAAAAAGATGTTTTGTAAACATGCACATTCACAGGAAAATCTATGTATAAAAAGTAGGTGTACATTTTTAAGCGGAAAAGGCTCTGTCCATTTGACTTTTTATTGGAAATGGGGGGTTGCTACATTCATTTGCAGCAAGGACCAGACATAGACGTCTCGGATAATTAATCCTCGTCAGTGATCCTTAATCTAAACCAAAGTAATATGACCAAATAGTGTGAAAGATATTTTATCCAAAAATTACCGAAGGACGTAGCAAGATGGGTGCTACAGGACCAATGTTTTAAAAAATTCATGAAATTTCTATAGCAGAACTTTTCCAATGCTTTTAAGAAACGACCAACCGTTATTGATCGAACTTGGCTACATGTGCCCTCGGGGACTACTGGTCCACCAGCAGTGACACTCACCAATTGGTGCAAATGTTAAACGACAAGTCAAATTCAATAGCATCATTTAAGGACAGATAAAATGCATCATGGACCAGACATGCACGTTTCAGCAACTTAACCCTCTTCATTCTCAATCTAAACAATGTAATATGCATAATGAGTGTGAAAGTTATTGTATCCAAAAATGTACCGAAATACGTAGCAGGATGAGTAGGAAATACTAAGGGACCCAGGATCTAAAAATTTGATAACCGATCTACCTTCTTCCAAACCTTTTTACGATCGCAGATCAGAATAAGATGCTTTGATTTTTTCTATTATTTTTTTGAAATACCATATGCTCACATAATTCATACTGTCTCATACAAATCTATTGAGGTTTAGATGGCAACATTTAGGCTAAACCAATTACAGGCTCTCAAATTGATGTCTTATTTGTGAAGATTCTGTGTAGAAATCGTCTTCATGGTCGTCATGGATTCTAAAGTCTATACAAAGCTGAAGAGAACAATATGTGGCTTGGGTGAGGTGCGAACTTGAGACCTTCAACATGCTGTCTGGAATTCTAACCGTACGCGCTATCCGCTACGCCACCGATGTAGTTGCCATCTTAGCCGCCCACTTCAGATTCATGCACCTTCTAACCCATACTAACCATAGCCTTGGTAGTAGTTAATCTTTTAAGATATTGAATACACAGTAATTGTATTTTATACATATTAAAAATGCCCCCTCCACATTTCACCTACAAACAATCTAAGGGATTTATCTGGCGAAGAACACTCCTTTACATACGATTTATGTGATATTCCCAGTTACTATGATGAAAAAGTACCCTGTGCGAAAAAAAAGTTCTGGTACGAATATTCCCATACCCTATGTATATCCCAAGCTGTGCTCGGCGAAATCCAGACCTCGATAATTGAAGTAATTAATGTAATAGAGCACAAATGAGGAGAAAAATAATCAATATGTTCTATCACGGTCTACTGACTGAGACATACACATTTGCACGAGTGGCGGAAATGTAATCTTTTCCCGAGTGGAAAGAGGGAAAACATGAAAACTTTACATCACGACTGTAAATTTTTATGTCTCACTTAGTAGAAAGTGAAATAATTTATTTAATCTTCTATGAAATATAAGAAAAAAGTGAATTCAAACAACGTTTCCTCCTATCTAACGCCATGTTTTCTGGCGACATTACTATAACCCTTCTGCATATTTGTTACAATAAGATTCTCTTTTATTATTGGTCAGTTTGTAGCCTTTGATACAACTTATGTGTCTCACAAAGGCTGTCTCACTGGGTACGATCAAATCTGGAGAAGAAAACTCGTTGTAGTGGTCAATTGCCATGTAACTATCAAGAATACGCTAAAAATAAACTCTTTGCCGATGCAGCGTGAAAATGGCTAGAGAAAATTATATTTATTTAGTAGTATAGAAGTTCTAAATTCGTCCTCTTGCACATTTACTTCGGAAATTAATTATGTATGATTTGTTCGCCCTTTTTGTCTAACATTCGCCCTCATGGCACTTGGTGAAAAGGGCGAGAATAGAATGGTGGCAATTTTTTTCCCTGTATACAGAAATCCCTTTCCTGAAACTTTATGAAATTCGATTCAATTGCTGCTATAAATTGCTATGTTCAATTCAATTCTTGCCTAAAAGAGTCGAATTTAAAATCGTTGCTATAGATAGTGATAGTGAATTAGATTCTTAATATAGATTTAGTAACTTGAATTTAATTTGACTTATATTATTTTTATATGAAATATATCATACAATTTCATTTTCTATGATTTAATCTTTACGCGCATGATGTAGTAGAGTGGAATGGGTACCTGTTAAGTGCGAAACGAAACAAAAACGAAACGAAACGAAACGAAACAAATCGAAACGAAACGAAACAAATCGAAACGAAACGAAACAAATCGAAACGAAACGAAACAGATCGAAACGAAACGAAACAAAACGAAACGAAACAGATCGAAACGAAACGAAACAGATCGAAACGAAACGAAACAAAACATAAAACTTAAAGAAAATGAGAAAAAGAGGAAAAATCGCCGAAAACGAATATTTCAAGACAAGATCTTATTGAAGGGTTAGGGGGTACCACTCTCCTCCTGCCGCCTCCCCCCTCCCCGTGGGGGGAGGGGGTCTTTGGCGGTCAAGACAAATGTTTAAACTTTAAAGTGTAAATTGGTGCAATAGTGAAGTTATTTGGGTTGTTTCCTTTTTTAAACCTTGAAAAAAGAAAAAGACCTGTTTAGATGAAAAACTAAGGTGAGCAAAGCGAGCCTGAAGAATTTGAAAAATGAATTGAAAATTGCGGCGAGCAATCGGGAAAATGTTTTAAGGTATATATAGATGAATTTCCTGGTAACTTTTAAAATTGAGATTATGTACATGAACGCATTTATAAGAGTAAGATTATTTATATTAAAAGTAATTTCCTAATTTTTTTTGGGTTACTATTACCCTCCCAATCATCTGTCCCTCCTCTCGCCCCCTTTCCTCTCCTCCCGTCCCCTTCTTCCCTCCTCCCGCCCCCTTTCTCTCCCCTCCCTTTGTCCCTGTCCACCTCCTCATTATTGCCTTCAACCGTTAGTTCTTGTGGCTGGAGGGTTTTTTAAAGAATCAAAGTTGACGATTAAAACATAATATATACGGTATATATAGCACAATTGCATTTTAAAGGAGAGTGATTGGGATGAATAACCTCGTCACAGACGGAAAAAAAATATTATTTAGCAGGGAGGAGTCTTGCGCAGAGGAAACGGAACTGTTCCGTTATGTGTATTTGAAAATTTAATCAGAAAAATGAGAAGAACTAGAAAGGTTTCTTGTTGCGGTTGCAACAAGAGTGTCTTCCTCCTATACAATTTTTGGTTTGGAAATATGAAGGACGTCACATTACATGTATTTATATTATATATTTAAGTTTTCAAATAGCAGTAACATTAAATTTCAAACCGATAATTGTTGGTGAGCAACCATTTGATTTGGGGGGGGGGGGGCAGGAATTCTATTGCCAGCCGGATAAATTTTTTCAGCAATTTTCTGAGCAGGCCATTTTTTTCCAGCCATTACCAGAGTCGGAGAAAAATTTTCGCCGGTTCTTCGGGCCGGATTTAAACAAATTGTCAAATGTTGTAAATGTCTGTGTAAGTTAAACTCCCCGCTGTTACAGAGTATGAGTTAATAACCGTTCCTTCAGATGTCTCTTTGCAATTAACGAATTTCAGACAGATTGTATGATGTTTAACTAGAACCTTTTTCTAGATTTTTGTGCCTATGCGTATTAGGTCTCTGGTAGATACAGCTATGTGAACAGTTTGTATTTATATTAATTAATTTTTTGACTTAAATTGTCTGGCACAAAGGGCCAGCAAAAATTTCCATATCATGCAATGTATCCTTACTTTTGCATGGTCCGGGAAAAAAAAATTGCCGGCCCTTTGGGCCGGAATATTTTTTTCAGCATTTTTCAGAGCCGGGATTTTTTTTTTTGCAAATTCTTCCTGCCCCCTTCCCCCATAAAAAAGGCGAGCTCGTAGAACCAATTTTCTTGAGAAGAGAAATGGTAATAACAAGTTACGTTCAATATATATATATATAAATACCATGAGGTTCTCGCTGTGCAGGTTCAAATTTGGAACCCTCCCCCCCTTCCCTTTTTTCAAAGTTTATTTTGAATTTCCATCATGGCGACATCGTTCAATATAAACAGAACTGTTTTCGAAAAACGAGGGGAGGGAAGAATGTTGGAGAAATTGTTCATCAATTTGTAAATAAACCAACCGAAAATTATGTTCGAACGTTTGCTAGAATTAGAAATTGTTGCACGGTCTACGTTGTAGACAGTAATTAACACCTTTCTAGACGGTGCAATATTTTTCATTGTGAAGCAATGATTAAATAAATGATTGAACCAATCATTGAACGATCGACTGAACCGTTCATTGTCCTTAACTGACCGGAAGTCATCTGTGTTCCGTTTTGAAAAATGGAAACACAGTTTTCCTTTAGAATTATTAGAAACATCACTAAAAGCGCATTTCTGAGGAATGTGAAGGACAACCCGCGGCTTACAGATTTGAATTACTTTCATCAAAGATATGAGCGGATCTAGATTTTTTTCCACAATGAATGGGGGGGGGGGGGGGCAATTAAACTATGTTTGTGAATAAAAGATTATTTGAAAAACGGCAAATTCTATAGCTAGGGAGGGGCGGGATCCTGAATCCCCTAGCGCCCTCTAGATTAGTACTTGAATGAATAGGATCCGCTACAAACGGAGCCAGACAAAAGTAAGATTTCGATCGAATAATTTTGTACTGACCGGAACCATTGAATAGCTTTGAACAGAACACAAATAATAGCGGAAGATCCCAACAGTTTCGAATATTTTATGGAAAATTGTACAGAAAATCCCACCTCCTAAAATTCGCTTGTTGAGTATAGTATCATTAGTTTGAATATCATATTAGTTTCTTTTACTTTCTCTCATTCAATTCAAATTCTGGAAATACATGAAATTCAAGTAATTTTCTTTCAAATCAAGATTTAGAATGCGTGAAATTCTGATCTCGATCTCTACGATGTATATTGTACAATTGTCTTTGTCATTGTTTACTGACCATGAGTAGTTTTCTCTTACCGTTACGTCGTAATACATACTTGGAATGACGACTTTTAATTACTCAATCATTGGTGATAATTGTTTGATGGCCTATTAATTGCCGTGCAACAAGTGGGTTATTCAACTGCTCCTCGGGCTACGCCCTCGGAGACAGTAGAATAACCCTTACTTAAACTTGATGTTCAAAATATAGTTATTGAAGTTTAGAAACAGGTTTGTAGGTTAGAAATCGGAATCAAACTACCACTTTTTGTGTGTAAATTCTGGTTTGTAGCTGATATCTTCTAAATTAATCAACTGTTTTAAAATCAAATTGTGTATATCGAAATGTATTTATGAAATGCATATTCATCATTGCCGTGAAATCGGAATTTGAAAATCTCAACACTGCTTTTCGCGAGTCGGACTCGGACTACCAATTTTAGTGTGCGCCCGATCTGTTGGCGTGAAGGTGTATCGAAATACCCAACTCAAAATTTCGATGCTCATATCTTTTCAACAGTAAGAGATAGGAAAAATCAGAAAGACTAAATAAGACAGATATATGGATAAAAAATAATAATATTGAAATTTTTAGGAAACTTCATAAGCTTAATTTTTGTTTACTATTATAAGCAAAAAAGTGTCTTCCTCCTATGAACTTCTGAATTTGGAAATATGAAGGACGGTGAAGGACGTCATCGTAATAAATCGTTACAGTGTGCATCTAGCATTTCATATCTTGCATGGCTGTCGACTTTCAAAAAGAATGGAAATTGTAGATAGCAAAATACGAGATATTTAAGCTTACAAATACAAAACATGAAATTTTCGGTCCTTTTGAGTAATTCGACGCTCCCGTCAAATATTTGAATCTACTAAAAAACATGATAAAAAAAAATAACAGAGACCAAAAATAAAAAAGACCAATCTAGCTTTTACTCCAAACGTAACGTTGTAGAACTTTCATTGTCCTAGCTTACAGGGTTCTTGAGAAATCGCTGATCCAATTTTCCACGGTTACGAAAACAATAGGTCTTCCGACGGAAGTCGGAAGACCTAATAATAATATTGAAATTTTTAGGAAACTTCATAAGCTTAATTTTTGTTTACTATTATAAGCAAAAAAGTGTCTTCCTCTTATGAACTTCTGAATTTGGAAATATGAAGGACGTTGAAGGACGTCATCGTAATCAATCGTTACAGTGTGCATCTAGCATTTCATATCTTGCATGGCTGTCGACTTTCAAAAAGAATGGAAATTGTAGATAGCAAAATACGAGATATTTAAGCTTACAAATAGCAAAACATGAAATTTTCGGTCCTTTTGAGTAATTCGACGCTCCCGTCAAATATTTGAATCTACTAAACAACATGATAAAAAAAATAACAGAGACCAAAAATAAAAAAGACCAATCTAGCTTTTACTCCAAACGTAACGTTGGAGAACTTTCATTGTCCTAGCTTACAGGGTTCTTGAGAAATCGCTGATCCAATTTTCCACGGTTACGAAAACAATAGGTCTTCCGACGGAAGTCGGAAGACCTAATTAAAAACTAGGGGGGGGGGGGCACATTTCGTTTGAAATAGGATAAGATTTTTTTCCTGAAATGTGCCCCCACCCCGTTTTATGATCTCATTACGGTGTCATAGCGTGGTTTTCTATCCCCTCCCTTTTATTCCTCTTAAATACATGAATGGCATTTGACATTTACTTTTTTTAATTGTCAACTTTGACTCTTTCAAGAAACCCTCTCGGCACTAGTTACAAATGTAGAACTCTTGGATTAAGGCAATATTACATGCTGATCTTGTCTTGAAATATTCGTTTTCGGCGATTTTTCCTCTTTTTCTCATTTTCTTTAAGTTTTATGTTTTGTTTTGTTTCGTTTCGATCTGTTTCGTTTCGTTTCGATCTGTTTCGTTTCGTTTTGTTTCGTTTCGTTTCGATCTGTTTCGTTTCGTTTCCATTTGTTTCGTTTCGTTTCGATTTGTTTCGTTTCGTTTCGTTTCGTTTTTGTTTCGTTTCGCACTTTACAGGGACCCGAGTGGAATAGGGTAAATTAAAAAGAAAACTATTCCCATTTCTTTTTAGTTCATTAGATAATAGATTATCAGAAAATTAAACGGTTTAATTTCTTGTGTATAAAATACTACTACCAAGGACATCTTAAACAATGGGATGTTCAATAGAACTATTTGTTCATCGTTTCAATCATCTCTTTTCTTTAAATATTATCATTATGTGAACTAAGATTTACAACGCTTTATTACAGAACCCGACAAATGCCAACCAAAGTTAGTGAAAACTAAAGTCGTCATTACGAAAAAAAAAGGAGGGGATCTCCAACAACACCTAGTTGCAGCATCAACAGTAACCCCCCAAAACACCCACTGCAAAACACAAAAATGACACGCACAGAAAGAGACGCAGTAGTACAATGAACGTCAAATCACAGAAAAACATAAAACACAAATGACTACACATAAACCAACGAGACCAATGGGCAAACGGTGCCGACTAAGGACGGCCATCTGCCTCGTGAGTAGCAGACGGTGTGGTTATCCTGGATTACGTGCGCACAACCCTCCCACTATTCCGATTACCCAGAGGTCTCGAAGAACGTACAATTGTGGTGTAAAACAACCTCCTCACTGTCAGATGACCACACACAAACAAGACCGCAAAACGCAGGGGCCCAAGCAACACAGATGAATATGTAAATTGATATAAAAAGAGGGCATGCGTAATACGACCTGTGCTCTGCCGGCTGTAGCGATCTAATGTATGTTATCACCCGAGGAGTCCTACTGACATTCAGAGAGGACAGGTGGTCGGGGCCCTGTCTTCTCTAAAGAGGTTTGGACAGGGCCCGTCATGGAGTCCCGTCGTCACAGTCAGTCAGCGTGCAAGTATTAAGGATGCGCTGGTACAAGACTGTAGATTGGTCAAGTACCAAGCCTAGTGTCCGTCTGGTGACATTAGGATCATATCCACGGTATCAGAGGCGTTTGATGATTCTGACGCATTTTCGATAGTAATTCTGTCTACCTTTGATCCTTCTTTTTTTGTTGATCATATCACCATAAAATGCAGGTTGCGAAATACCCAAAGTAATATACTCTGTTGCTTGTATGGGTCCGAATTTCAAAAGTAGTTGACAATAATTTTTGTAAAATTTCCAGAATGTCTTGACAAGTTTGTGAAAGCGAAAACCTTGACCTAAAAGTTTACGACTAATTTTCTCGTACCTACGACTTAGCTATCTCGTAATTATGACTTGGCTATTTCGTAATTATGACGAAGTTGTCGTAGTTACGACTCAGTATGTTGAGATTGAGACGAAACAATATTGACATAATGACATAACTATTTCGTATTTTCGCCTTCTTATAATCTCATTTATTTAAGTAAGCCTTACAAGCTAAAGCCTTCCTGGGGGAGGGGATGCACGTCTTTCCAATATAGAAGAATAATTCATTTATACAAGTTTAGCTAAAAAAGAAAGGAGGGGATCTCAAACAACACTCGGTTGCAGCACCCAGAGCAAACAACAAAACACCCAGTTTTAAAACACAGAGTAGACAAGCACAGAAGGAAACGCATAGGGACAATTGCAACGAACACCAACACACACCATAGAGACATCAAACACAAAATACTACACATAAGCCAAGTAGACCAATGAGCAACCGGACGACCATCTGCTACACCAGTAAAAGAAGAGGATAGAAAACTCTTACAAAGGGAAATAACTATTATTTACAGCATGTGAACCGTCTTATTCAAGTTTCAGAGAAAAGGAAGTAAAGGATTACTCAAAACCTTGGTCGTATTGAGAACAGATGATAATTAATTGAAATTTTCTGGTCAGTTAGAATATTGAAAGAACAGCAAATGGATGCTCTCTAATATTTAAGAATTAATTGAAATGAGATAAAGAAGATCCTGATGACAATCTCAATAGCACCTACAATTGAGCACCAAATAAATCATCGACGGGCCCCCGGCAAGCTAGAGGTGGGACCAGGTGCCCGGGAGGAGTAAGCATCCCCTGTTTGCCTAGCCGCACCCGTCGTCGATGTTCATGCACGAAAATGAAAACAATATCTACAAAACATGCACTGTCTGATGTGATGTCGATATAGAAAGTGCAATTGAAATTCATTTTAATCAGAAAATAGGCAACGAGATTTACGTTGTTACATTGTACATACTTTAAGATTACCTTTGTATCTTTTTTATTTACAGTATCTCCCGTGTGAAAGTTCAACAATTTTTTTTTCAAATTTGAATTAAACTCATGTGAAATCGATAAGTTCTGTAACGTTGAAATATAATTGTTCTTTGGATTCTTTGAAATTCCAGGAGCGGGAGGAGCTTTCGTATTTCTTGTCTTCATTTTATTGACACTGGCCCTTGTTAGCATAAAAAGGTTGGTTAAATTCATTTTTCTTATGAGCATGATGAGCACATCTTGTTGCCTGTATGAGTGTTTTTCAAAATCAATCTGTTTAAAGTTTTCATCCTCCTTTATTTTTAACGTCCTGTTGAAACTAAATTGAGATTCTTTATTTTTCAGCATCAAGGATGTGAAGCGAAAGATTAACGATCAAACCTTACCGCACTCGGAAGATGATGACTTTAATGATGCATTTGATGTCGCAACTGTATATGATGAGATTCCTGCATATAATGAAAGTCAACAAGCAATGACAGAAACAGTTTGCTGATTTACTTTTACATTTCAATTAATTCCTGAATTATACAATCAAAAAAAGTAAATAAACTTGGATAATATCACTGCTTCAAATTAAAAATCATGAGAGTCTTTTCATACATCGAGCGTTTTTTCTTGATATTGACTCTGTAGTAGAGTTGCTGTTCAAATTATCGAAACTTGTCCTTAAATATCATCTGAAGTAAAGTAGGTTAAAATCCTAGAATCTTCCCTCAAATGCTCTTTTGGTCATATATTTTATTAAACCATGCATCTGAATCGACCAAACGGAACTTTTGGAGCCACACACTTTTTACAAAGTAGATACACAAAATTCAAAAAGTAATACCGAGGCAGCCACTAAAATACACGTAAATGAGAAGGAAAGAATATAAAAACGGATTCTTTCAACATTTTCACAATTTATTGAAATACAATCATAAATTGTTTGAACTATGTCTTGATAGCAATTTCTTACCCCTCTCTGTAAATATATAAACCTAAACCTTAGATTAGCTGCACCCACCCTTCGTGTGCATTGGTCGAACTATGCACAAAAACTATGGCATTTCTTTGAAATTAAATATGAATACAATTTCAAGTGCATAATTCAGAACAACCACATACAGATAGATATATAACATATGAAGAAGCGATACAAATCACAGAAATCCGAGAAAAAAGTAGCATCAAAAGTATACAGATTAACATAAAACCAAATCTCTAATATGACGTAATGGACAGTATCTATTTATTTGCATAAAATGATTTTAACCACAACGGCCGTGATCACAAAACATGTGATCATGTGACAATTTGTTTGGCCCCTCTCATGCATATGTATTGAGAAAACAATATTTAAGTCCGGAATCGATGGCCATTCCGGATTTGCCTAATACCCCTTTCACAAAACAGTAACATCTTTGAATAATAATCATTTGATATACGAAAGGTCAATATATCATTTCATAAAGTAATACACATTGCATTGATGTGATCCAAACCTCTTGCTGCAACCTAGTGCTGTTGGAGATCCCCTCCTTTGGTTTGAGTTCGTCGATTTTTGAGTGATAAAAAGCGGCCTTTATACCCGGGATCCTATGACTTTAAGTATAGAGTTTGAACCCTTCCTCATTATTCGTCTGAAATGACAAATATGGATAATGACCATATCCCTGAATACAGCACAAAATCGATAATTCAGAAAATCAGAAACCGAAGGCATACAAAATCATGATAAAACAGGAACCAAAGCAAACAAACAAAAACCTTCACCACATGAAAAGAAGCGAACTCCCGATATGGGAGTGAGACCAGGTGCCCAGGAAGAGTAAGCATCTCCTGCTTGCTTGCAACACCCGCCGCTTCGACTCGGTAGAACTGTCACATCCGGTTACTTCCATTTCGGAAGACATAGAGTACAATCTTTGGTTGGATTGTTCAAATGATCTGTGACAGAATATCATCCACCATTCTGGAGAATGGGACATTATAGTGTATGACGACTTCCAAATATCGACCGAACTTCTTCAGTGACGATGTTAGTCGATCACAAACAAATCCTTGACTGAGAAGCTTATCTGAAAGAAGCTTAGCTCTTAGAACAAAATCCGTATATTTGGTACTTGCTTTGACATAGCGTATCAACTGAGATATTAACATGCCACAAGCAGGCGATGAAGGGATGTTGCTACTCAGAAAAGGAAAGTTTGTAATGCTGAAATTGAAGTCGTCACGTTTTTCAAAGAGTGAGGTGTGATAACTCCCTTCTTTTAAGCAAAATCACTTTTGCTTGAAAGAAAGGAGGGGATTTCCGGCCAAGCTCACTTTCAAGTGAGCAGTACCAACAGCAAAACGCGAAAAACATGATGCGAAACCACAAAGACGAGCACAGCAAGAGAAGAAAAAGATCGAACAACACAGCAACATCAAACAGAAAAAAACTACACTAAAACCAACAAGACCAATAAGTAAACGATGCCGACTCCTATTCTACTCAAGTAGCAAATGATGTGGTTTTTCGGATTACGTACGCACCACCCTCCCACTTTTCCGGTACCAAAAGGTCTCGAAGAACGCACAATTATAGTGTAAAACAACCTCCTCACTGTAAGTTGACCACACAAACAAGACAGAAATACGCAGGAGCCCATGCAACACAGATGAATATGTTAATGAATATAAATGAAAAACGGAAAATAAAAACCATATCCCAATCAAGAAGTACGAAATCGTTAATCGTAAAATCATCCAACCAAGGGAATACAAAATCAGGATAAAACCAGAACCAATGCAAAGGAACAAAATGAAAAAAAATCTACCATATCAAGAGAAGTGAACTCCCTGCGAAGGAGCGAGATCAGGTGCCCAGGAAGAGTGAGCATCTCCTGCTTTCTGCAACACCCGCCACTTGAATGCGGTAGAAAGGTATAATTATGACGTAATTTCGATGGTTATGCTGTCTACCTTTGATCCTTCTAATTTTGTTTATCATATCACCATTAAAGGCAGGTTGTGTAATACCCAAATAATGTCAAAGGGTTCCAACTCTATACCTTCTTGAAGAAAATTCCAAACCAATTTCCAAGCACCAGACCCAAATCTCCCGCAGGGTCGATAAAGCATTACATCCAAACAAATTCCACGCCCAAAATAGCACTGGAGGGATGGAGTCGAGATGATAAACTCCTTTAATTTCGATGATATTTATCGGTGAAATGGCTAGTTTCCCAAATAGCAAATTATATACATGTATATATGATATCACATTGATCAAAGGCCAAATCAAAGCTTCTTTCATGTGTCAGAGCTGCAACGTTAAATAAGTGTTTATATTAATAATGTCGATGGGTTTAAACTCTAAACCTTCTTGAAGAAAATTCCAAACCAAATTTCCATGCACCAAACAAGTGTTTCGAATGTCAAATTATCATCAGTGATGCTTTAGATTTGTACATTTTCATTACTGAGAGCGCGCGGCCCCGACTCCCCCGAAAGGATCGATTTAGCAGCACATCTAAACAAAATCCACGCCCAAAATAGCACTGGAGGGATGGTGCCAAGATGTGAAACTCCTTTAATTTCGATAATATTAAAGATCGGTGAAATGGCTAGTTTCCCAAATAGCAAAAAATATATATATGATGCACATTGATAAAAGGCCAAAACAAAGCTTCTTTCTTGTGACCGAACTGGAAAGAAGTAATTTATACATCTGAAAAACACCAGGTCACGGGGAACGATTTTAGCTGCTCCATACTGCAACGTGAAATAAGTGTTTATATTAATAATGTCGAAGGGATCCAACTCTATACAATCTTGTAGAAAATTCCAAACCAATTTCCATGCACCAGACACATGTTTTGAATATTTTAAAAAATCTCATTAGTGATGCTTCTAGCCAAAGTGCTTTTCATAAGCAGTCCCAATTAATTTCACTAGCGCCCTCTTGCGTTATTTTTAGAATATAAATTTCTGCATTTACTTTACTTTATTAAATTCTCATCAGTGATGCTTCTAGCGGAGTAGAGTAATATACTTTGTCACTTGTAAAGATCCGAAATTTAAAAGAAACTGTCTGTAATTTATGTAAAATTTCCAAAAGTATTGACCAGTTTCTTCATGCGTTCGAACATTTCTGTTATCAAAATTTATTAAAATTTCTTAAACGTGTGTCCTGTAGCATCATATCCCACCCATCCTGCTTTGTCTTTCGGTATAGATGTGGACATAAGAACTATCAAATTCTTTGTTCATATTACATTGTTTAGATTGAGGATCACTGACATGTACATGTCTGGTCCATGCTGAAAATTTATCTGTTCTTAAATGAGGCTGTTGGATTAAAAGACATTTAACATTTGTACCACTTGGTGGGTGTAACTGCTGATGGACCAGGAGTCCCCGAGGGCATAAGGAGCCAAGATCGATCAACTTCGGTTGAAGGTTTCTTCATGCATTCGAACATTTCTGTTGTCAAAAAACCCCAACGTGGGTCCTATAGCATCATATCCCACCATTCCGGCTACGTCTTTCGGTTCATTTTGGGCATACCTTTCATACACATTGGTCATATTAGATTGTTTAGCCCCTGATGATCACTAACGAGGGTTTAGTACCCGAAAGGTGCATGTCTGCATGTCTAGTTATTAATCTATTCTTAAATGATGCTATTGAATTTGAAGACCTTTAAGATTTGCAAGCGGAATCCTTGACGTAAAAATTTCTCAGTAATTTGTAAATTTAAACTGTGAAAATCCAAAATATAAGTACATGCTAGAGCGTTCCGGATGAGCTGTGATATGCAAATTCTGTAGTACAACTGATGAGAATTGTCAGGATCTTTTTTAATTCATTTATTATCCGGAACAGTCAAATTTCCAAACTTGAGCAATCGCATTCAAGAAGAGCGATATGTAACATGTTATCATAAGAAGTCAAAGGAACTTTTAGAACATTCATTTGAAATCCAAGCATTTCAATAGAGTTTATTCGATCAAAGCCTTTAATTTTTCGACACTTTACACAATCCCACATTCTAAATTGAAAGAAAGACTCGCAAAAATTATAAGCAATGTGTTTTCAAGCTAGGACGACAATTGCAAATATAAATTAATTGTTGTTAACTATGACAAATTTTAAACGTCTTCAATTTCAATAGCATCATTTAAGAACAGAAAAAGGACCAGACATGCACGTTTCGGGTACTTACCCTCGTCAGTGATCCTCAATCTAAACAATTTAATAAAAAGATTGTGAAAGACATGATATCAGAAACGTACCGAAAGATGTAGCATGGTGGGTGGGATATGATGTTACAGGACAAGCGTTATTACAGAAATCTTCGAATGCCTTGAAGAAACAATAACGTTTTTTAACTTGGCTACATGTGCCTTAGGAGACTACTGGTCCATCTGCAGTGACACTCACCAAGTAGTACAAATGTTAAACGTATTCAAATTCAATAACATAATCCAAGAACAGATTAATTTGCAGTATTGATCAGACATGCACGTTAACGCTCGTCAGTGATCCTCAATCTAAACAATGTAATAAGGCCAAAAAGTGTGAAAATTATTATGTCAGAGTACCTTCTTTGTAAAAGTAAATTCTGATTCAAAATAATAAGTACGTTGAAACATATATTATTCATGTGTTAAACTTACTGATCTACAATATTTTTGTGTTGCTCGAAGGAAAAGTTTTCCAGTAAATTGTCGAATTCCCAAGGGTACCAGTTGTGCCCCACTCCCTGCCGACATTTTTTCTTTACTCGTACGAATCTGAATTCATTCAATCTTTGGTCTCTGAAGGGAAAGGGTACTTTTCTTCTGACTTTAACTTCACTTATGTATATTGCGGAGCTTGAAGTCAAAGAAACTACAGAGACAAATAATTCAACATCCTATTTTGACATAATGCTATCTTACGACACTTATGGTCACATAGACACCTCACTCTATAACAAACTGTTCTGGGTAGCATCATTCCTTCATCGCCTGCATATGACGTGTTTATATCTGAATTGATATTTTATGCCAGAGCAAGTACCAAATATACATATTTTGTTCTGAGAGCTAGGCGTCTTTCAGATAAGCTTCTCAGTCAGGCATACGTTTGTGACCAACTTACATCGTCATTGGGAAAGTTCAATACGGGTAACTCATCATACACTATGATGTTCCATTGTCCAGAGTGGTGGATGATATTCTGCTTTCATTCATTTGAACCATCCAACCACAGAATATGCTGATATCTTCCGAATCGTAAGTAACCGGAATGTGACAATTCTACCGAATTAAAGCGACGGGTGAAGCACGCAAGCAGAGGGAGATTATCACTTCTCCTGGGCACCTGGCTTCATTTCCAAGTTTGGAGTTCGCTTCTTTTCATGTAGTGGAGGTTTTTATTTGTTTGAATTGGTTCCTGTGTTATCCTGATTTTGTATGCCCTCGATCTACGTTTTTCTGAATATTCGATTCTGTACTGTCTATGGAGATATTGTCACTATCCATATTTGTCATTATGCTACAGGACCAATAGTACATCTTCGAGAAAATTTTGTGAACAGAAATTTTCGAATTTTGTTAATTATACAAATGTCATAAAGCACATATTTATCCCCTCGCAACACTGTTGCGGAGGGTATATAGTATCGCTGCCATGCGTCCGTGTTTACATGTATGCAAGGGTGCGCCTGTGTGCGTTGGATTTTAGTGAACAGCACAGAAGACAATGCAATCATCAAAGGATAACCAAATCTTCCACAAGTGAACCCTCTGTGGAGAAGTTGTACCCTATTGATTTCCAAGGTAAAAGGTCAAGGTAACATTTGCCAGGCTTAAAGTCCTTGTGAACAGCATAAGAAATAGGATCACTAAACCTTATATCTTCTTAAAAGTATCCTCAAATGAACCCCTTGTGATGGGATGGACCATATTGATTTTCAAGGGTCAAAGGTCAAGGTCACAGTGGTCCACGGATGACCCATTGATCTTGCTGTTTTATGTGTGGTCTTTTTTGTTTAATGTTTCTATGTCGTATGTCTCCTTACGTCTATTGTAAATTGTGCTTGTGGTACTCTTTGTTCTCGCATCTTGGGTTTTGGTGCCTTGTGCCGAGTCTGGTTGATAATCTCCTCCTTTCTTTAAGAATCCTTGTGAACATCATGAAATACACAGAATTCGTATAAGATCACCAATTTGAACCTTCCAGAAATGTTCCCCACTTTGGTGAGGACGAACATATTGATTTTCAAGCTCAAGGGTCAAGGTCACTTGAGTTTTAGGTTAAAATTCGTTGTAGACAACATAGTTGACAAAGCCATCATAGGATCACCAAACTTTCCACAAATTTTTCCCCGGGGAAAAGATAAAACGTGTTTAAAACGTTTAAGGTAAAGGGTCAACAGTCAAGTGTTACAACCTAGTGTTGTTGGAGATCCCCTCCTTTTTTTTTACTTTGGATTTCATTTTAAAATTATTTTGCTCATATCATAGATCATGCATTTGCGAGAAGATACTACGCTCGTATTTAGGTTCTTTGTTAAGCATTAGGCAATATATGCTTGTTTAGCTGTCAGTTATAATGAAACAACAGAAATACATTAGGATATCTAAAGAAAACGTAGGAAATATCTAAGAGAGAGTTATATGAGTTAAAGAAGATCCTGACGGGAATCTCAACAGCTCAATATCTTATATTGGGAAGCAGATCGAGAATGTAGTACATTTTTGTCATTTTTAGTTCATTTTCAAGGTTCGATCATTTTGTAAGACATAAGTTGTCGAGACTATACTTCTATCTTATTACCAAATGCGATTAGCGATTGAAAATTATGGTAATACTGGCTTTTTAACAATAACACGAAAACCTACCTGCCTACTGACGCTTAACATAAAAAAAGCATTGATGTGACCTTAGGAAAAAGCAAATTGATATTTAAAGCATTTGATAACTGTTTTTTTTTTCTTATCATAACTTGAGAGAAGCAGAAAAAGAAAAAGAAATCAAAGAAAATCTTAGTACAGTATATGTTATCATTTGTTCATAACGAAATGAGAAGTAAGTTCCCAAAATGGCGTGGTCATATATTGCAAATTGCATAGTCATGAAAGCTTGATGCATCCATTAATTTTGTCAAATTTTGAATTCAGTATCTATAACATTTAGGAATTTTATTGAATTCACGTTTTAAGAGGGTAAACACCCCTCTTAAACGCGTATCATTTTTCTTTCTATCTCTTCTTGTCTTTTGACTCTTTTGACAATAATGAAATTTCGTGTTCACCACATTAGAGAGTTCTATGCTAAATTGCACAATTTTCTGATTTCATTGACCTATATAAGGAATATGAGCTGATTGCTATGCAATTTTATTTTTTTTCAACAAACTGATTAGGGTATGGTATGTCACTTCATGCTGCTGTAATGTTTCAATGTTGTTGTCTTTTTGAAAAAATAAGTGCCGAATATGCCAGAAATTGGTCAACTTTACGCAACATTACCTTGCTTTTGCAGCTCTCAGATCAGTCCATATGCTAAAAAATCATTTTCTTTTGTATAAAAATGGTCCATTTTGGTCTAAGGAAGTCGTCATAAGAAACGATTTTCTTTTTTATACAAGCACAATCCTGATCTAGGCAATAAAATGAAAAAATAGATAAAATCACATATGTGATACTTTCATTGCCCGTCACCATGGTAGCGAGATAGTGTTTACAAAAAGTTAACTTATTTTTCAAGCACGACCAAAAGTTAACAAAATATAAAAGAATAAGGAAAATCTAATTTTTTTTGACATTCCACGTGTATACAGTACAAAGCTCAATGCTTACATGTACTAACACGGTCTCTTAAATGTTTTGTCCTTTTTTAACTTTTGAATTCTTGCCAGATAATAACGAAATGCAATGCCTCACATTATTGTCGGTCAAACTTTAAACGAACAGCCACTGCGTATTTAAATTTAAAATGACAAGGTTGATATTATCAGACTACAAATTATATCGGTTACGTAAGAAATCAAGCCAACTGAGACGTGTTTCTAAATACCTCAAATTAAACTATCATTAGTACAACCAAATGAACAGGAAAGATTCATACAGTCAAAGCGGTAACCTTTTTTCCATTACATCATATCTTTCACATTAAAAGAATCAGAGATGTACTTCAGTGTTTACATATTTTGTTTAGGATCATATTCGCTTTTTAACACTTTTTAGGATTTACGGAAGTGTAATAAGTTCTTATCAATTCACTTCATTTTTATTCCAGTATATGTGTTTCATCAGTTCAAATGCCATCATGGTGAGTACTTGAGAAAAGTTTTCTATCTCCATTCTTAGTAAAAGATAAAATTGCATTATATATACTAGTATTCAATATGATGATAAAGTCTAATTATATACATTTTGATAATTTTCGAATTGTTTTGTATGTGTTTCTGTGTTTACTGTTGTTTGTAATAATTGGTTTGTCCGATGACAATTGTCCATAGCTTTTTTTAAACGCCTAAGTGCAAGGCGGTCTTGCTTGCTTATATGAGATTGTTTTGCTCCATCCTACCCTTTATTTGTCGTCTCAAATGAATCAGTGAGAACCCACGCTCGGTCACGCAAGCTCACCTCCTGTGGGTCATAACGGCAGAATGTTCGCTGGATTGTAATACAAAAATCTAATTCTTTGAAATGGTTTTCCTTTAGATGTCAGAAAACAACAAAAATTCTGAATGTCGAAGGACATAACAATGCACATATATGAACTTGACATGTATATCATTTAATTTCAATTGTTTTTTTTTTTCAAGAAACGAAGATTCTGATTGGCTAAGAAATCTTATTGATACTTCGATCAACAAAATTTTTCACGGCGCTATTTTTAGAACCGGAGTTTCCCTCAAACACGAATAAATTCGATGCTGAAAGTACGATTTGTTGATGTCTGCTTAACATTTCAAGGGTACCATTTATTGTCTACTTACTACAAAATTAACTGTGCATGTAGGATTTGTTCAAACTGGTCCTTATCCCAAAGATATAGAGACGATCGTTCGCCATTTAAATCATGGCGGCTGCCATAATCTGTTTTCGTCTGTAGAGTTAGTTGTATCACTGCTTGAGGTTACGAAATAAAGAGTGGCGATTTATTGTTTTTAGATACAAGAAAACATTCTGTTTTCCATCAGTAGATTATATAAAATGATACCTCCATCAACATATATTATACATTAATTTCTTTTAAGTAAAAAAATCTTAGTATATCCAAGTAATGAATTGGTTCTCTGAAACGATTTTCCTTATAATGACCGGATACAAGAAAATATCAGGGACATAAATCTGCACATAATTGAATGACACAACCGATAACGAATACACACCATTGACCCGTATTTCTTGGTGTAAAAGCTGTATCCAGGAAACGAAATGATTACTTGTAAAAGATTTCCTAAAAATGTCCGGAAACTTCATATGCGACGGGCAGACTCACACACGGATGCTCGTTGTTGCTAAAGAATACAAGATGTAGCCGAGTAAATGGAGTATCCCATGACGGTGCTCATTTATTAATTAAACTTAGATCTAACACTTTTGAAATCGATTCCTTGTATCGAATCGAGACACGTACATGTATCTTATTTATTTCATTATTTATTTTATGTAGTAATGGATCAGGTCCAGTTGAGAACATGATATATAATTAATATTGGGAGTATTCATGCATGTCTCCCTCCACACACATACGTTAGATTTTACAATAAGTTAAAAAAAAACTTCGCTTTTAAGGATTTTTAATACTTCATATTGGCATCGCGAAGCGAGCGAGTCACAGTGGGCCCATTTAATTTCCATCGTCAATTTAAAGGGACAAAGATTCGGGCTGAATGAGAAATTTTGTTTATGCATCAATTAACCTAGTTTCATGTGAAGCCTATTTATTGTACTATTTTTAAAACCGGAGATTCAGTCCGTAGCTTTACATACCAAATATTCATGCTTGCCTAAAATTCCAAAGGTTCCATGATTTTTCTCAACTTACTCAATAATGTAGCTAGGGTTTGATAAAAGGAACAATTGTTCGCTGTTTGATATTAGAAAAGGCAGCTTTATCACAGTGCAATCCCCTTAACTTACAAAATATACTACGATGATTTCAAGCAATATTCCGATTTTCAAAAGCAGTTGATATAAAATTCTTGTTGATTACGTGCAAAGGGTTAAGGGCAAATGTGATCATTTTTTGCCCCAATCAAATCTTTTTAAAAGGTTCTATTTTCTTATTCATTACGCTTCTTCTAAACAAAAGAAAGGACAAATTCTATGTGATTTCTCGAAAACCCCACCTTTAAGGGCAAAATGATTGAAAATTGAGTCTTAATTATGTCTTCACATAAAATCGAGATTGAAAGCGAGGTTGAAAACCTTTTAGAATCGAGATTGAAAACGATATCGATTGATCGTATCAAGATGTCATTTATGTTATAACATGAAACGCTAGGGGACTTGGCGTCCAATATGTTGGAGAAACAGGTCAGGCCTTAAAATCTCGTTTTAGAAGTCATTCGTATCAGATAAGAAACTCACGTCACAAAAACAAAGAAATTTCCTTTATAATAACTTCGTTAAATACAATCATTCCATTTCGGATATAACTATTATACCGGTTCAGTCTTTTCCTAAACTTAAAAATCTTAGTAAAACGGAAATTAAACAACGCCGACTACAAGCTGAACTTGTCCGGTTTATGTGTAGTCTTATGTGTTTGATGTTTCTCTTTTCCGTTTCGTGCTGTACTCGTCTTTTGTGTTTTTGCATCGGGTGTTTTGGTGTTTTGCTGTTCATGCTGCAACAGGGTCTTGTTGGAGATCTCTTCCCTTATTGTCTGGATCACAAAACTCCAACTTGCGTACCCCCTTGGTTTAAACGATCAAATTTATGGACAAGGAAACATTTACTCGACGTCAACTAATATTAATGTATTTTCGATCCGCCAAAACACTAAACGGAAGTATAGGTCTCACGGAAGACGAAGAAACCGAAAACTCAGAATAAGATCTAGATTACACCGTACCCTCAACGATCTTCTGATCATTGCACGCAACGGCGGCAGACATGAACTGCTTTATGCTCTCTCGTCAGTTCCAGCAGTTCAATTGAAATCTATCTTGGATGACGCACTGGTTGCATTCTTAAGTGAGTTAAAGAACATCCTGACGAAAATCTCAACAGCACTCACAATAGAGCACCAAATTGAACATCGACGGACCCCTAGAAATACTGATTTATTGAGACTAAAAATCATTGTTGCATTCGCACAGAATAAACTTTATCCAGTTGTTAAAAGCATCCCACCTAAAAAACGATTCATAAAAATTTCATTTATTAACAAAGGATTCGATCTTCTTCACATCTCTAATATTTTTCGGGATCATCGTGTACAAAGTGCTATTCCTCAATATTTTGAAAATTTAGAACCTCCTCTTATTTGTTACAAATATAAGAGACCTATTCGAAATTTCGTTTTTAACTACAAGAAAGTTACATCAGATCCTAAAATATTTGAATCATGTCATGCTTCTTCTAATATTTGAATCATGTCCTGCTTCTTCTAAACAAAAGAAAGGACAAATTCTATGTGATTTCTCGAAAACCCCACCTTTAAGGGCAAAATGATTGAAAATTGAGTCTTAATTATGTCTTCACATAAAATCGAGATTGAAAGCGAGGTGAAAAACCTTTTAAAATCGAGATTGAAAACGATATCGATTGATCGTATCAAGATGTCATTTATGTATATGACAAACGGGATGATTTTGGATTCAACATAGTAAATTTCCCTTGGCTTGACGGTGATGTTCCAAGATTACCGTCATACGGCATTTACATATCACAGCTCATCCGGTACGCTAGAGCATGTACTGATATTTTGGATTTTCACAGTAGAAATTTACAAATTACCAAAAAACGTTTAGGTCAAGGTTTCCGCTTTCATAAACTAGTTAAGACTTTCTGGAAATTTTACAAAAATTACAGTCAACTTCTTTTAAAATTCGGATCTATACATGCAACGGAGTATATTACTATGGGTATTACACAACCTGTCTTTTATGGTGATATCTTAGCACCATCCCTTAGCACCATCCCTCCAATCTTTATCTTATCACCTTTATCTTAGCACCATCCCTCCAATGCTATTTTGAACAAAGATTTTATTTGGATATGCTACTGAATCGACCCTACAGGAAATTTGGAGCCGCGCGCTCTCTGTAATGTAAATGTGAAAATCTAACTTCTAAAGATTAAAGAGGGCGCTACTGAAACTATTTATGGTGGCGCCGCCCAAAGCATCACTGATGAGAATTTAATATTCGAAACACGTGTCTGGTGCATGTAAATTGATTTGGAATTTTCTTCAAGAAGGTAGAGAGTTGGAACCCTTCGACATTGTTAATATAGACACTTATTTCACGTTGTAGTGTGGAGCAGTTAAAATCGTTCCCCGTGGCCTGATGTTTGTCAAGTGTATTAATTACTTCTTTCCAGCTCTGTCACCTGAAAGAAGCTTTGTTTTGGCCTTTTATCAATGAGACATAAAATATATATTTTTTGCTATTTCGGATACTAGCCATTTCACCGATAAATATCATCGAAATTAAAGGAGTTTAACATCTTAGCACCATCCCTCCAATACTATTTTGAACAAAGATTTTATTTGGATATGCTACTGAATCGACCCTACAGGAAATTTGGAGCCGCGCGCTCTCTGTAATGTAAATGTGAAAATCTAACTTCTAAAGATTAAAGAGGGCGCTACTGAAACTATTTATGGTGGTGCCGCCCAAAGCATCACTGATGAGAATTTAATATTCGAAACACGTGTCTGGTGCATGTAAATTGATTTGGAATTTTCTTCAAGAAGGTAGAGAGTTGGAACCCTTCGACATTGTTAATATAGACACTTATTTCACGTTGCAGTGTGGAGCAGTTAAAATCGTTCCCCGTGGCCTGATGTTTGTCAAGTGTATTAATTACTTCTTTCCAGCTCTGTCACCTGAAAGAAGCTTTGTTTTGGCCTTTTATCAATGAGACATAAAATATATATTTTTTGCTATTTCGGATACTAGCCATTTCACCGATAAATATCATCGAAATTAAAGGAGTTTAACATCTTAGCACCATCCCTCCAATGCTATTTTGAACAAAGATTTTATTTGGATATGCTACTGAATCGACCCTACAGGAAATTTGGAGCCGCGCGCTCTCTGTAATGTAAATGTGAAAATCTAACTTCTAAAGATTAAAGAGGGCGCTACTGAAACTATTTATGGTGGCGCCGCCCAAAGCATCACTGATGAGAATTTAATATTCGAAACACGTGTCTGGTGCATGTAAATTGATTTGGAATTTTCTTCAAGAAGGTAGAGAGTTGGAACCCTTCGACATTATTATGATAAACAAAATAAAAAGTATCAAAGGTAGGCAGCATAACCATCGAAAATGCGTCAGAATCATCAAACGCCTTTTATACCGTGGATATGATCCGAATGTCACCAGACGGACACTGGGCTTGGTACTTGACCAATCTACAGTCTTGTACAAGCGCATCCTTGAGACTTGCACTCTCACTGACTGTGACGACGGGACTCCATGACGGGCCCTGTCCAAACCTCTTTAGAGAAGACAGGGCCCCGACCACCTGTCCTCTCTGAATGTCAGTCGGACTCCTCGGGTGATTACATGCATGAGCTCGCTACAGCCGGCAGAGCACGGACTGTAATACGCATGCCCTCTTTTTATATCCATTTACATATTCATCTGTGTCTCTGGGGCCTCTGCGTTTTGCGGTCTTGTTTGTGTGATGTCATCTTACAGTGAGGAGGTTGTTTTACACCACAGTTGTACGTTCTTCGAGACCTCTGAGTAACTGGAGAAGTGAGAGGGTTGTGCGCACGTAATCCAGGATAACCACACCATTTGCTACTTGCGTGACAGATGGCCGTCCAAAGTCGGTACCGGTTACCCATTGGTCTCGTCGGTTTATGTGTAGTCTTTTGTATTTGATGTTTACATGTCGTGTGTCTCTTTTCCATCTCGTGCTGTACTCGTCTTTTGTGTTTTTGCATCGGGTGTTTTAGTGTTTTATTGTTGATGCTGCAACGGGGTCTTGTTGGAGATCTCCTCCCTTCTTGAGAATGTGCAACGTCTGAATATCTATATAAACCAGCTGGTCATATTATGACAGGTGACTTTTCAATTATCCAAGACAGGCAACTCCGTGGTCTTCTCAAAAAAGGACCTAAGTATAGAATTCCATCCAAGATAGGTTTTATTAAATGTCGCGAAGTACTAAAGTAAGCCTTAAATAACTATACCAAACGATGGTGTAAATCGGAAGAAATCGAATCGCATTCTCTGAATTACTGGAAAAACCTCATTTTGGACATTACAGACATTCGAATAGACAACTTTCACAAAAATCCTCATCTTTTTGAATATCCAAGTTCTAGATCTAAAAGATATTTCAAATCCAAATTACGTAATTTACATGAAAAATTTCTCTTCACTGCTGCAGAGAAAGCAGCTAACAACACCATTATCATATGAAAACGTTACTATATATCAACTTTAGTTTCGGAACTTTCGTCTACAAATACTTATATCAAAAGCAATGAAAGTGTCCCAAACATTTTGAGCAAACATAACAGTGAAATGTCTTCATTCAACATCCCTATTTCTAAACTGGATCTTCCTACTATATACTGCATACCAAAACTGCACAAATCTCTGTACAAATTTAGATACATTGCTAATTCTAGCAACTGCTCAACTACAAGTTTGTCTAGAAATCTGACGTCAGCCCTTACGGCGGTAAAGGAACACGCTGCAAAATATTGTGAATTTGTTCTGAACAGGAATGATGTAAATTTATTTTGGTCTATAAAAAATTCCGGGGATGTGATCGACAAAATGAAATCTAGAAACGTTCAAGCCAATACGATTTCTTCATACGACTTTTCAGATATGTACACCACGCTTCCTCACGACAAGATTAATGATCAATTCTCCAAACTCATTAAATGGTGCAATAATCGCGAGGGGAAAACTTACATTTGTACATCTGAGTCAAAGGGTTTCTTTTCCGCTACAGAATACAAATCATACAAATCATGGACATGCAGCGACCTGTGTAGTGCCTTGTCCTTCCTCTTGGACAACATTTATGTAAGATTTGGTGAGAATCTCTACAAGCAGGTTGTAGGGATTCCTATGGGTACAAATTGTGCGCCTCTTGTTGCAGATTTTTTAGACACATATGAAAAAGAATTTATTAAAAATATTCAAAAGCAAAGAAAACATGATGATATGAAATTCTTCATTGGTTCTCCTTGGTACCTGGATGATATTCTTACCATCGATAAACCTGTTTTTTGAAAGGTATAAAGATGTTAATTATCCACAAGAATTGATTCTAAACAAGGCAATCGTTACAGACATAGAAACACCATTTTTGGACCTAAATATCAAAATTGTCAATGGAGAAATTCATACAAGTTTATATGACAAACGAGATGATTTTGGATTCAACATAGAAAATTTCCCCTGGCTTGACGGTGATGTCCCTAGATTACCGTCATACGAAATCTACATTTCACAGCTCATCCGGTATGCTAGAGCATGTACTGATGTTTTGGATATTCATAATAGAAATCTACAAATTACAAAAGATCACGGTCACGGTTTTCGCTTTCACAAACTAGTTAAGACTTTCTTGAAATTTTACAAAAATTATGATCAACTTCTTTTGAAATTCGGACCCATACAAGCAACAGAGTATATTACTTTAGGTATTTCACAACCTGCATTTTATGGTGACATAATTAACAAAATAAGAAGGATCAAAGGTAGACAGCATATTTATCGAAAATGCGTCAGAGTCATCAAACGCCTTTTATACCGTGGATATAATCCTTATGTCACCAGACGGACACTAGGCTTGGTACTTGACCAATCTACAGACAGTCTTGTACGAGCGCATTCTTATGACTTGCACTCTCCAACAACTGTGTGGCTGTCTGTGACGACGGGACTCCATGACGGGCCCTGTCCAAACCTCTTTTCTCTTTAGAGAAGGTGTTTTGGGATTTTGCTGTGGGTGCTGCAACGTAGTGTTGTTGGAGATCCCCTCCTTTCTTCCACATAAGAAATTCAGATTTTCGGCAAGGGACAAACATACCTACAGTTGTAAGCCCCAGAGCAAGCGCATGTAACAGGGTCATATGGGACATTCCTTTTTACATTATTAATGTACATGGAAAGTATAAATTTGTTAAATGCTCTTGCTCTATATTTACTATAAACTATTATGTTGAAATCTTGTTGACGTTATCATTTTACTACTAATTTCAGTAGTAGTGGGCAATTTGGGCGGGAAATAACAGTCATATTAATTGATAATAATTAATTTCGATTCATTTTCAATAAACAACAATATCTCTACCCTTATTTGACATGCGGGGAAAATGGGTAGAGTTTATAACATCATCAATGACATGACGTCATAAACGATGTGACGTTTCGAGTAATTTTTGAACTATTGCCCTTGGGACCAATATTGATGCAACTTTTGACTGCTTGGTCAAACATTCGAATTTATAGCCATTTTTCCCATGGAGATTTTATATAGAGATACTATTTGGACATAATGTTGTCCTACGACACTGATGGTCACTTGAACACCTCACTCTATGACAAACGTGACGACTTCAATTTCAGCATTACAAACTTTCCTTTTCTGAGTAGCAACATCCCTTCATCGCCTGCTTATGGCGTGTTCATATCTCAGTTGATACGCTATGCCAGAGCAAGTACCAAATATACGTATTTTGTTCTGAGAGCTAGACGTCTTTCAGATAAGCATCTCAGTCAGGGAAATGTTTGTGACCGACTAACATCGTCACTGAGGAAGTTTTACGGTCGATATGGGGAACTCGTCATACACTATGTCCCACTCTCCAGAATGGTGGATGATGTTCTGTCATAGATCACTTGAACCATCCAACCAACGATTGTACTCTATGTCTTCCGAAATGGAAGTAACCGGATGTGACAGTTCTACCGAATTGAAGCGGCGGGTGTTGCATGCAAGCAGGAGATGCTTACTCTTCCTGGGCACCTGGTCTCACTCCCATATCGGGGGTTCGCTTCTTTTCATGTGGTGAAAGGTTTTTGTTTGTTTGCTTTGGTTCCTGTTTTATCCTGATTTTGTATGCCTTCGGTTTCTGATTTTCTGAATTATCGATTTTGTGCTGTATACACGGATATGCTCATTATCCATATTTGTCATACCGATAAGGGAGAGTATAACAAAATCAAGTTAAATATTCATCATATTTGTCGGAATAAGGATAGGAATCGATAATGTATGAAAATAAAGGCATGTTTAAAGGGTTTATGTGCAGAAGATCGCAGGCATAACAAAGCATTTAAAATCTTACATTCTGTAATGGTCATATATAAGGTCATTGTCACACTCACATTTCTACATTTTAACATCCCTTATCGTACCCCGCAATCCTTTCTATTTCATATATTACGTATCCCTCTTTTCTGGCCTCAGACATTTCACCTGGACAGGTAAGATATATCTAAAACCAGTTTGGTCAATCCAGTGAATCTTACTCGCTCGCTCGTGAAATTCAGTAAGGCGTTGTCAGCCGATCGAAACACATCTCTTTTGTATTTAGCTCTCATTCAGATAGTATGTTTCAACGATAATTTACAAAGAAAACATACGGGGTGCTTTTGAGGTAAGAATATATTTGTATTTTATTATTAACGTAAGAATATATCGTTTTATTTGTAAGTACGTACAGTATTTTGTATTAACGTTTTGTACACTTAAATTCTATGTGTTTTGTAAGTTTTCTGCTATTTATCAAATGCTAACTAGTATGTATTATTCAGAATAATACGTTCGATATACGTTTATAAGTAAATGTACCGGTACGACACACTGTGTGTAAACGTATATTGCTGTATACTAGTAGTGTGTGTAGTGTTTTGAGTATTCACTCGTAAGAGTCCGTATTTTGTATGTAGTTTCCTCCTATATGAGGCAGTTTTTAAGTATGTGTTCAGTATTTCGAGTTACGTAGTTTGAGTTCAGTATTATGAGTTCCATATTTTGTGTTCTGTATTTTTGTATTTTGTATTCAGTATTTCATAGTTTGTTCGTGTTTTGTGGTGAATGTATTTTAAAGGATGTTTTATTATTATTAGGCCCTATCACTATTTCCTAAGTGCTGTCACAGAGGCACAAGTGACGCAGAGACGGTGCCGGAGATTTATCACGTGGTCCGTGCAGTTCTGGACTTTTTGAGCGGTGACTGAAGTGGGTGCCAGAGTGATGTAATAGACTGTGATAGCTGGTATTGACTGTGATATGATATGTACCAATTAAATATTTTATTGTATATAGTAAATTGAATTGATTATATATATTATTTGTCTGTGTTCTTGAAGTCTGTCAAAAAGTATGTCAAAAAAGTCTGTCATTTGAATCAGAGAGTATTAACACCATAGACAAAGGCGATACTCGGTTATCCGTGACAAATTTGTCAGAAGTGGTATAATGATTCTGAACCTGTAGGGCTGTAAAGACAGAGCCCATCTCATGAGTTTAGCATTATTGACCTTTGCCTGGTGCAAATATATCAAAAGCTTGTGATCGGTCTCAAGTAAAAATTCGGCACCATACAGACATCTTTGAAACTTCGATACTGCCCAAATAATTGCCAAACATTCCTTTTCTATGGTAGCATAATTTTGCTCATTTTCTTTCAACTTTCTACCAGCATAAGCCACTGGAAGTTTCTCATTACCACTATTCTGTAGTAATACAGCACCGATACCACGGTTCGACGCGTCAGTTTGCAGAATGAACATCTGACCCATATCCGGCAATTTAAGAATGGGAAATTTTACCAAAGCTTGCTTCAAACTCTGAAAAGCATGTTCTGCGGATTCTGACCATTCTAATCGGTTGGGTTTCCCTTTCTTTGTCATGTCTGTTAAAGGAAGTGCAATAACAGCGAAGTTCGGAACATATTTCCGATAAAACCCGACTAAACCTAAAAAGGATCGTAATTGTTTCTTCGTTGTGGGGACCTGAGCCTTTTCGATAACGGAAACCTTATCAGGATTCGGACAGATTTGATCATTACCGACTACATGACCTAAGCATTCAACTTTCGGGTAAAGAAGTGCACATTTTGATGGTCTGACCTTAAGATTTGCATTGTGAAGCCACAGAAAGAGTTTCCGAAGAACTTCTAAATGATCATGAAATGTTGAAGTGAAAACGATGATGTCATCGATGAAATTGTCAACGTTTTCTAGACCTTGCATGAGCACACGCATCAAGCGAGTAAACGTAGCTGATGCCGTAACAAGACCAAACGGCATAACGCAAAATTGGAATAACCTTTTAGGTGTCTGAAAAGCGGTCAAAGGTTTAGAATCTTCAGATAACGGCACCTGCCAATAATCTTTAGTAAGATCAAGAGATGAAAAATACTTGTGCGATGCTTATTTTGAAAATATCTCATCCGCATCGGGCATTGGCTCGGCATCAAATTTGGTTTGACTATTTAGCGCCCGAAAATCGATGCAAAAACGATTCGTACCGTCCTTCTTTTTAACAATGACGATCGGAGATGCGTATGAGCTATCAGAAGGTTCAATGACATTCAAGTCAATCATTTTGTCTACTTCGGCTGAAACAGTTTCGATCATAGCATATGGAATAATGCGAGCTTTCGGTCGTAGTGGCGTCTGAACGTTTAATCTAATTTCATGCTTCAAAATGTTTGTGTGTCCGGGTAGATCAGTGAAAATATCCGTAAAGGAATGTAGCAAGTTTGAAACGTTGCTGTTCTAAAGACAGTTCCGGATTTATGTCGACATCACTAGGACCTCCCTTCTGACTGACGTTCGGTAAATCAATAATTTCCCCTTGATCGGACAAACTTTCATCAACTACTGTTGGGCAAACAAGCTTGATTGCATCGGTCTCAATGGGTAGAACGGAATTAATGTCAGCGCGTTCGACATATTTTTAAGCATGTTAGCATGATATGTCTTTGACCTTCCACCAAGATCGACCTGATAGTCTACGGCATTCATCTTTTTGACCACATTGTATGGGCCTTTCCACTGAAGCAACAACTTATTGTTGTCAATAAGCAAAAACCAAAACCTTGTCACCAACCTCAAGACGACGGTCTCTTGCTTTTCGATTATAGAGTACGCGATGCTTTTTAGATGCTTGAGAAAGATTTTCTTTAGCAAGATTACAGGTTGATTCTATACGTTCGCGTAAGTCAATTACATACTGGTACGTCGATTTTACTGACGGATCTTCTATCTCTTTGGTCCAGAGTTCTTTCAAAATGGTCATTGGACTACGCACTGCCCTCCGTATACTAATTCAAATGGTGAAAACTCAAGTGACTCTTGTGGTACTTCCCTATAAGCAAAAAGGGCAGGGTTAATATGTTTATCCCAATCACGAGGACGTTCCGCACACATACGCTTCAACATCTGTTTCAACGTTCCGTTGAAACGTTCAACAAGCCCGTTACACATCGGATGGTATGAGGTAGTGGTAAGCTGTTTCATGGAAATAAGTCGACTTACCTCTTTCATAAGGGCTGATGTGAATTGCGAACCCATATCAGTTAGCATCTCACGTGGTACGCCTACCCTAGAAAATATCTCAACGAGAGCCTCGGCAACACGTTCTGTGTCAATCGTAGATAAAGCTACCGCTTCAGGGTACCTCGTGGCGAAGTCAACAAGAGTGAGTATGTACCTGTTACCACGATCTGTGATAGGATACAAAGGCCCGATTAAATCGACCGCTACCCTCTGAAATGGTTCGTCTATCAAAGGCATCTGCTGTAATGGAACTTTAGTCACCCTACCTTTTGATACAGTTCTCTGGCATATGTCGCAGGACTGGCAGAATCTTTCGACGTCAGATTAAACGACTGGCCAATAGAACTCAGATAATACCCTACTTACCGTTCGCATCGTACCCAAATGACCTGACATGATGGATTCGTGTTCGAGACGCATAACAGAATCTCGTAGCGAGACTGGAACAAGTACCTGCAATGAAACATTACCGTTTTTATCCGTGTATTCGCGGTGGACTAAACCATTCTTCCTACACCACTTCACCTTACCTGTTTTAGTTTGGTAGACTTGTTCTTCGTCAGCACTAGTTCGTGTTCTAGTGAGGGTTTGATCATCCTCTTGTGCCTGACGGAAATCACTGGGACTTATATCATTTTTGATAATTTCCGGAACTTTCGTCTTCATTGGTTTACTCTCTCTTACCCTTTTCTGGTTCCTTGTTTCGACAGCATGAACATGACCCCATTCTGGATCGGGCTCCCCAGGACGTCTTACACCATCAACGTTACCTAATATTAGATCGTAAACGGGAGATTCCATACACCAAACAGAAAATTCACCAGTGAGATAAGGAGTGTCAAGAAATACCTTTGCAATGGGGACTTTAATCTTTGAGTTATCTGCCAACGTTCAAACCTGAAAATTACCAGTCAAATTTCCATCTGGAACCAAACATTTCCGCACAACGATACCACTACATCCAGTATCACGCAAAACAGAAACTCTCTTACCTTCAACATATCCATTTGAAACTGGCAAACATGCACTTACAGTTTGACACGATTGGGTCAAGGTCACAGAACTATCAACGACTGATTCACTATTTCTGATAGAATCTGATGGCGTCATGAATGCACCACATACATTTAGAGAATCATTGATGCATTCTACGTCGGGTACATTATCATCGTGACCTTCATCTACAACAGCACCGACCTTACCCTTACGATCATTGCTTTTTGCATGACTCTCTGACGCAATATGTCCTACCTTATTGCATTTATAGCAACGTCTATCCGACTTTGGAATGAAACCTTTTGTTTGAGAGTTGACGTTTTGTGGATGAGAAGTTTGTTCAGATTTTGGTTTGATAGGAACTGATGTTTTCTGACCCTGAACTGAAATTGAGTCTTTATGTGCTGTAACTTTAGAAGTTAGAGCAAAAGCTCCTACACGTCTAGCCTCTCTAAATTGGTCAGCAAGAAGTGTCATTTCACAAACCGACTTCGGCGTTCTCTCTTTCAAAAACAAAGCAAGGTCATGATTGCAAATATGTATAAATTGGTCACGCATAACAAGGTCAAACAGATCATCAAACGTTCGTTTAGTTTTTGACATTTCTAACCAACGCTGTAAATAACCACTCAAACGGACAGAAAATTGTGCAAATGTCTCCCCTAATTATGGGCGGCACGAACGAAACCTACGCTTAAAACCCTCTTCTGTCATGTCAAAGCGTTTCAACAAAGCCTCTTTGACGGCATCATACCTTAGAGCTTGATCTGCTGGAAGTAATGCGTACACATCTAGAGCGCGACCTTTCAACAAAGCGCTCACATTTGTCGCCCATGTGTCTAACTCCCATTTCTGAGCTTGCGCATACCTATCAAATCTACGTAAGTAGCTATCCATATCGTCCCTAGCATCATCAAAAGGAGGAATTTTCGGAGGTTTAGGCCTTACACCAGTATCACTTGTACCTATCTGACCTTTTAATTCTCCCCTCTTTTCAAAAATTGCAATTTCATGTTGATGCTCCATTTGTTTCATTTTAAGATCACGGTCAAACTTTTCTTGATCTAACCGCAACTGAACTTGAAATTTATCTTGCTCACGCTTTGCTGCTCGTTCATCTTTAAGTCGATCTTGTTGATCTTTTACAAAACTCCTGAGTTCATCACCTTCGTAACCTAACCTTTTCCCTTTACTTATCAACTCGTCAAGGTCAGCCATTATGACCACACAGACGATAAGACAGACGATGAACAAACACAATGATGTACGTGCAGTTAAAAGATGTTTTGACTTGTTAGGTACCGACCTCAGGCGCATCACATAAACAAGTAACTAAAGATGAAAATGTACTTACATCAGTTTTTCTTTGAGAACATACCGTACTTGTGAGGTGTACATTAAGGCCCTTGGTTTTCTACTTTACACTGTCAGCATACACTGCAAAATGTGTCAAACAATGAAAATGTGTTCTTAATTAAACAATAGCAAATAAATTCTGAATAATAGCAAAATTGATTACAAGATTTCAGAATATGAATCTATTACATAATCTTTACAAGAAGTATTTTCAAATGCAAAAATTGTCAAAAAAGATTTAAGGCGACAGGCATACAATAATTTTCTCAAATTTCTCCGTGCTATCCCACTTCTGACACCAATTTGTCACGGATAACCGAGTATCGCCTTTGTCTATGGTGTAAATACTCTCTTATTCAAATGACAGACTTTTTTGACATACTTTTTGACAGACTTCAAGAACACAGACAAACAATATATATAATCAATTCAATTTACTATATACAATAAAATATTTAATTGGTACATATCATATCACAGTCAATCCCAGCTATCACAGTCTATAACATCACTCTGGCACCCACTTCAGCCACCGTTCAAAAAGTCCAGAACTGCACGGACCACGTGATAAATCTCCGGCACCGTCTCTGCGTCACGTGTGCCTCTGTGACAGCACTTAGGAAATAGTGATAGGGCCTAATAATAATAAAGCATCCTTTAAAATACATTCACCACAAAACACGAACAAACTATGAAATACTGAATACAAAATACAAAAATACAGAACACAAAATATGGAACTCATAATACTGAACTCAAACTACGTAACTCGAAATACAGAACACATACATGTACTTGAAAACTGCCTCATATACGAGGAAACTACATACAAAATACGGACTCTTACGAGTGAATACTCAAAACACTACACACACTACTAGTATACAGCAATATACGTTTACACACAGTGTGTCGTACAGGTACATTTACTTATAAACGTATATCGAACGTACTATTCTGAATAATACATACTAGTTAGCATTTGATAAATAGCAGAAAACTTACAAAACACATAGAATTTAAGTGTACAAAACGTTAATACAAAATACTGTACGTACTTACAAATAAAACGATATATTCGTACGTTAATAATAAAATACAAATATATTCTTACCTCAAAAGCACCCCGTATGTTCTCTTTGTAAATTATCGTTGAAACATACTATCTGAATGAGAGCTAAATACAAAAGAGATGTGTTTCGATCGGCTGACTACGCCTTACTGAATTTCACGAGCGAGCGAGTAAGATTCACTGGACTGACCAAACTGGTTTTAGATATATCTTACCTGTCCAGGTGAAATGTCTGAGGCCAGAAAAGAAGGATACGTAATATATGAAATAGAAAGGATTGCGGGGTACGATAAGGGATGTTAAAATGTAGAAATGTGAGTGTGACAGTCATACGTGGGTAATCAGGAAATAGGGTGAAATTTTTGGTTTCGAAAAGTTTCACCATAAATAACAAAAATATCCCATTTCTATAAAATTATTATCACCTATCCACTTGATTTATTTTTATTTTACTTTTTCACTATTTAATTATGTCAAGTCAAAAATGTATGGCTAGCAATGGTAAAGCATATGAAAATTGAAGTAAGTCGGTGATGTAAGGGTCAACTTCTGTGAAACAGTGCCTTTTTATGTATAAAACATACTGACAACAAGATGGATATTTTCACAAAAAAAAGAAGATATAAAAATATTTTAAAAAAAGCATGATAAAAATAGATTTTTTAATAAGGTATCGATGGGGTTCGAATTCATGTTCTCCAAGGTACAAGGTTTGACCTTTACCGACTGAGCTATCGAGGATTACAGACCTTACCGTGTTACATACTTTTATATCCCTGTATTTAAAAACTCTTCAATTTGTGAGGCAACAGCAAAGTATTACCCGTCTCCGCCTTTAACACAATGCGTACTACAACATAAAGAGATTCGATAGGGTTGGACCGCAGAATCGTTGCGTTTGCATTGTTTTCACTCTAAGGTAGACAATTTCTTACAATTTCCAAACCTAATATTGCAAATATCAGAAAAGGACATGCTCACGGGTTGAGGGAAAGCCTATCTTCTATCTTCTGATGCTATATCATACCGGGGTAAAACCCTGTCAAATCGCATATTCATTCAAATTTCTTTATAAACCTATGAATCATTTGGCAGGTAACAATATAAATGGAAATAATATTCAACAACCTTGCACACCTTCTGCGTACATGATTTAGGAATTAGAGAAAAATATATATTGAAACTAATGTTGGTCCGGTGGTTCGATGCAAAGTTGGTCTGGGGGTTCGACGCATTTTTAGAATTATACTTCTAAATCTTGAGAAAAGGAGTGGATTTTCTTTGAGTATTTACTGTTGTTATTTTTTTTTCTCATTTACTCATGTTACAGTGAGAAGTTTTATGATTATATGACAATTGTGTGTGTCTATGGAGACCTCTGTGTATCAGAATAAGTTGGATGGTTGTGCGCACGTTATCCGGATAACCACACCGTTTGCTTATAGCAGATAGCCGTCAAAAGTCGGCGCAGGTTACACACTGGTCTCATTCCTTTTATGTGTTGTCATTCATGTTTGATGTTTTTGTACGTCTGTTTCGATTGTTGTGTATGATGTTTTAGTAATGTTTGTCGTGTATTTTTTGTGGTATGTAGTTTAGTCTGATTTCATTCATGTGTCACTTTCTTGTGAGTTTGTTTCGCTTGGTGGGTGTAAAAAACATCAAACATGCTGGAGATCATCCCCTTCTCTTCAACAAATGCGTACGCGTTTTGAGAGAATTCCTTAAACGAGGGAGCGGACATTGGCTCGGCCTTCTCCTTTTTCCCCTCCCGTCCCTTTTTCATCCTCCCTTCCATTTCCGGCACCCGTCTCCCGCCAACCTTTTCCGTCTTTTGAAGTTAAGCAAGTGAAGTAATTAAGACATTGATAAAAGAAATTCACTTGACATATCCACAGTTTACTGTACATGTATTATACAAAGTGCAAAATGGACACGTGTAAGTAATTTTTTCTAAACAAGGTTTTTAAAAGCAATTTCTATGTTACATTTTCAAAACAAAAGCAAGTGTTTAGCTACGTTTCAAACTTCATTTTCATATACTAGTACATATAAAAATGAAGATTTCTCTAAATTTTTTGTATTTATTATATTATACATTAGGACATTCCACAACTCATTACTCATGAGCTAAATGTCCATAAATTATTTTGAGCATTTGTGTATCTGTTGAAATCGTAGCAAGATTCAAGACTTGTTACCAGGGGGTACAATGTAGTCCCATTTCGATAAAAACATCTAGTTTTACTGAGAATTGAATCAAGTTTATTTCTGTACTTTAATTTCAATACGCTTTTAAGATCTTGGTATGGCGCTGTCTGTCTGTCCGTCATCTGCCCGCCTCCTGTCTGTTGGTCCACATGTTTCCCCGTCCCCCTACAATGTGGGCGCAATACAGACTAAGCGGACAGCAATATGAAAGTCAAATGCACCGTTAGGTTGCCTATAAAAAGACCCAATTTGAGTCTGAAGGTCATGAATCAAAGATCGAGGGCATTTATGAAAAACAAAAATTGCGTTTTGATTGACAATACTTCATTCAGAACGGAAAGAGGATATACGTATTTATCAGCCGAATTGCAAAAGAAAGGAGGAGATCCCCAACAACATTCAATTGCAGCACCCACAGCAAAACTCCAAAAGATCCAATACAAGAACACAGAGCAGACACTCACAGAAAGAAATGTAAAAGAGACAAGAAACACCAACTCGAACAAAAGAAACATTAACAATGTCGAAGGGTTCCAACTCTTTACCTTATTGAAGAAAATTCCAAATCAATTTACATGCACCAGACACGTGTTTCGAATATTAAATTCTCATCAGTGATGCTTTCAGCGGAGCCACCAAAAATAATTTCAGTAGCGCCCTCTTTAATTTTTTGAAGTTAGATTTTTACATTTACAATACAGGGAGTGCGTGGCATATCCAAATAAAATCTATGTTCAAAATAGCATTGGATGGATGGTGCTAAGATGCTAAACTCCTTTAACTTCGCTGATATTTATCGGTGAAATGGCTAGTTTCCGAAATAGCAAAAAAATTATATATGATGTCACATTGATGAAAGGCCAAAACAAAGCTTCTTTAAGGTGACTGAGCTGGAAAGAAGTAATTAATACACTTTACAAACATCAGGCCACGGGGAACGATTTTAACTGCTCCACACTGCAACGTGAAATAAGTGTCTAAAACACAAAAAAAGAAAAACACACATAACTCAAACACAAAAAAACCCACACATAATTCAACGAGACCAATGGGCAACCGGCGGTGACTTAAAAAAAGGCCATCTGCCAGCAGACGGTGTTGTTATCCAGATAACGTGTGCACAACCGTTACACCTTTCTGATTACTCAGAGGTCTCGAAGAACGTACCATTACTTTGTAAAAATAGCAATCAAAGGAATGCTTGTGTCGCCTGCGAAGCAGCCATTTTTTTTTTAATTGATCAATTATGTAGGTCAAGGTCACTTTGTTCAATATTTGTACATGTATCAGTGGGAATGTCTTGTCAAATGAACTCTCATGTGAAATATTAAACCTCTTACTTACCAATTAAAAGATATGCTCAATCGATTACTTTTAGAAAAGGTTAATTATCTAGGTGAGGGTCCTTAGGTACAAATGTTTGGGAATGAAAGAAAGGACTCATCATAAGGAATACATGTTTGAAATATTAAAGCCATATCACTTATCAATCAAAAGATATAGTCAATATTATTTTTTTAAATGTAGGTAAAATACCTAGGTCAAGGTTAATAGGTAAAAAAAAATACCTTATGTGTAGAAAGGTCTCATGACAAGGAATACACGTGTGGATTATATATAAACCCTATTACTAAATTACTAATCAAGTGATATGGCCAATCTTTTTTGAAAAGTAGGTCAAATATCTAGGTCAAGGTCACAAGGTCAAAATTTATGGTATGTGTAGTAAGGCTATGCCACAAGACATATACATGTGAAATATCAAAGCCATATCACTTACCAATCAAAATATATAGCTAATTATAGTTTTTTGAAAAGTAGGTCAAATATCTAGGTCAAGGTCACTAGGTTCAAAATTTTGTCATGTATTGTAAGGTTTTATCACAAGAAATACACATGTAGAATATGAAAAACCTATCACTTACCAATCAAAATATATAGCCTTCTTAATTTTTTTGAAAAGTAGGTCAAATATCTAGGTCAAGGTCACTAGGTCCAAAATAATGGTATTTGTTAAAAGGTCTCATCACAAGGATAAACATGTGAAATATCAAAGCCCTATCACTTACCAATGAAAAGTTATGGGGTGTGACAGCCAAAGTGTGACAGACAGACGGACGGACTGACTGACGGACAATGGACAAAGTGATCCCTAAGTGTCGCTATGCTTCACAGGCGACACAATAACTCCCTCACTGTAAGATGAGCATACTAACAGGCAGCATTAAGCAGGGGTCCCAGAAACACACAGATGGATATGTAAATTGTTATAAAAAACAGATGGTGTATGAAAACAGTCCGTGCTGTGCCTGCTGTAGGGAGCTCATGCATGTGATAACCCAAGAGTCCGACTGACATTTAGAAAGGACAGGTTGTCGGGACCCTGTCTTCTATAAAGATGTTTGGACAGGCCCGTCATGGAGTCCCGGCGGCACAGGCAGTAGAGTGCAATTCTTATGAATGCGCTGGTACAGTACCGACAACGTTATCTTACATGCAATAAACGAACGAAAACGATTAACGACCCAGATGTAACGAACGCATAACGCATAACGATTAAGGAAAAACGAACGGTAACGTTTAACGTTGTGGGAATCGTTTCGTTTTAATCGTTATCCGTTATTCGTTTTCCGTTAATCGTTATTCGTTTTCCGTTATCCGTTATTCGTTTATCGTTTTCTATTATGCGTTATGCGTTATTCGATTTTTTTTAATGTTCTTTGTTCGTTATAGACGAGATTTATTAAATCAGCAACGTACATGTACGTACATGTAAAATGTATAGCACTAATGTACGATTTTTGAATTATAGTGCGATTTTTTTTTTTTTTTTTTTTTTTGCATGTTAGTTTTTATATTTATGTTCGAATATTTATAACTTTTTTTCATTGGCGGCTCCAGTACCGCCTTTTTGTCGATCCCAATCAGAACTTGCTGAAAATTTGACAAAACATACATGGAAGTCGGACGCCGCCTCTGTACCCGAATCCATATTTCTATTATTATTAGTTTTTATATGCACCGTATGGTTAGAAGGTGTGCAAGTGTACAGTGTACAAATGTTATTATCAATACAGTGTACGTATACGTAAATTACGCAAGGTGTTATCTACCGCCAGGGTCACTTCAAAGTCTTTAAGATCTGTCCCTTATTTAGACAGAGCATATTGTGAAAAGTAGAATTATTATCAAATATATTTTGATAGAAAATTTAACTGAAGAAAGAAATAAAAAGATAAAATAGAAAGAAAAAGGAAAGCGATTTCCATGATTTTCAACTTATCGAAACTTTGCAATTCAGATCTCTTGTTTCCTCGCTATCTTTTATATCTAAAATTTTTTGCATGTATGTCTATTTTTGTCGGAGTCCGTAGACGTAATTATTTACAGAGTATTTGTGATATACATTATAAAATAATTGTAATTGTATTGCAGAAAGAAACAAAAAAGAGAGAATAAATAATAAATAAATTACAAGGTACAAATTGAAGTTCAATAGCCCCAAAGCATTGGGTAATCTTCTATTGTATACATACAGGGGGAAGAAAATATGCGGTATCCATAGCACAATGTACGAGTGTACAATTTTCGCTTGATTGATCACACAGTTTACCGGTTGACTGTCCATTGTGGTCCGTGTGATAGATAATTATGATTGACAGTTGGTCACTCTGAATCAGATATCTATAGGCGTGGCATAGATCTCGAGTGTCTGCGATCAAATGCATGTACATTGCAAGAGTTTATTACAAAAAAAGTTCGGGCCAAACTGGTCTTAATAAAATTATTTTTATTTTTACATTTCAGCTACGATACGACTTTTTTCTATTTTTTTTTTCAACTTTTAGACTCGATACTTTTTATTAAAATCCTAGACTTTTTGATTAATATCCGTCAAATGATATATAGTAAAATAAACATCAAAGAAGTAACTAACAGTTATTCAGTCTCAAAGTCGAGAAGGCAAGGCCAAATCGTTAAATAAATTAAAATTATTTATATAGCAAACTCCCCGGTCGAGTTCCCTCTCCCGTAAGGATAAGCTTAATTAAAAGTACGGTGTCCCTGATTTTTTAATTTTACAAAATTTTATAATGCAAAATCTTTCTTTTCATATTAAAGTTTACATTCTTATTTGTATTTGTATTTTTCAGGCGAATTTAACCCATACATTCGTAGTTATAGCCGTTTGAAAACGTCATTTTTAATTTGGGGTGCGCAGCTTTAATTCATTACACTAGCGCCACCTACAATGCTTTGCGTTTTTACAATAGAGGTATACATTGTAATGGAGATTTAATTTTACAAACTCGACAATATTATGGTGACTACTGCATAATTTCAAATATAAAACTTTTTTTATGGTTCCTTTTTATTTTCAATCTAGACCCTTCGGAATAGACTTTACGTTTTCAATAAAATTTATTTTCAGCGACACTATATCTTTAATTTTTTCATAATTTGAGTTATTGTTAAATCTAATGTAATCAAAGCTGATTAAATAAACGACGTTTCAATCTCCAACATAAACAATGCACGTATGGTCATTGAGTACAGGTACGTACAGTTGTACAACGTCTACAACGACTAACTTCAGCCAACATCGGAAACACGCATTTTCACAGTCAGAACAAACCGGCCTTTATCGAAAATAAATTCAGTTCTCTCTCTCTCTCTCTCTCTCTCTCTCTCTCTCTCCGGACGCACACATATACATACAGATAAGGAATAGTTAATCTTAACAACTCTCACGTTAGTCCTCATTCATTATTTATATGTATTCTTAGTTCACGATTTTTATCGTTTAATTAACCTTAGTTATTGATTTGCTCACGATATTACCAAATAGTCCTTATTCATTTGTATGAATACTGATTGAAAAACGTACAATGGTTAGCGCTTATCTCATTCACGTTTGTATTCAATTTTTCTTATTCATAGCGATAGTATCAAATTATCTGTATTCATTGTATCGTGATAAATGAGTAGCGCTAATTATCCATTCTATCGTGAGCGTACGCGGAAAAAAAAATAAATCGTGAGCGTATGCAGAATTAACCGTTAGCGTATGCATAAAAAACATTACTATGGAGAATAACGTGAATGAATTAATATTACGACTCATAACTTGCAAAACGAATAAATCTTACCCAGAATCCGAATTTTGTTTATAATCTTATGAAATTTGTACATTTTTATCGGGTTTATCGGAATTTTTTTTTATTTGCATTTTTTTATTATACGTATTAAAAGTATTTTACGTACTTTATATTAATCTGAATTCATACAACGATAATATACACGTAATGCACATGGATTTCTCTACCAAAGTGGTCTGACCGGGCGGAGATAATTCAATCAAGCAAATTAGACCAGTCGATAAAAAAAAATTAGTTTACACACTGTTACATAGAGTATGAAATGCCTGTATAATTATAAGACCTGTAATTTTGACATCTTGCCTATAATGAACTCTTCCGATGACCAGGTAAAACTATGCTTCGCCCTGCCACAACAATATCTGTGTTATTTCAACAATTACCTGTCATGTGACACGAGCTGTTTATCGTGTGTATCCTACGTGCCAAATCGCCTTATTTTATTTTTAATGCCGAAAATAGTTTAAAATTTAGTTTGAAAAATAGTTTAATTTTACTTTATTCTAATATGGTACAACAAGCTGCTGTAAATATTTAGGGAATTTTCTTTCTCGGCGCTTTCCCTTTTCTCTAATTCTTTATATTGATTGTTTTGAATAATTAAATTTTCACATGTTTAATTCAGTAATTTTGTCTTCCGTTTATGGTAATATACACATCTTTTTTATTTTAACGCAAGATGTAATCAAAGTTACATGGTGGACAATCTCGCAATGCAGAACTTTCGGTTTTTCTCTAATTTCATGTACTATTATAATAGATTATTTTGTTAATTTCTTCCTCCCGACATTTGTTCGTGTTGAGTGATTGACCGACTTTAATCTTTTATCTTTTGATTTAAATAACCCCTTGTCATCATTGTATTTTTTCCAAATTCTTTTTAACTCCATACACTACAGAGTACCCGGCCCTTTCTCCCACCATCAATTCACCGCTATACCCCGTGAGAATAGTAAGATAGACACGTTAATAATGGAAATAATACATCAGACACAGAATATATTTGTACAAAAGTATCGGACTATAGAAATGCATGTATCTCCGCTTCTTTCAGATCATGAAATCCCTCATAATTCACAATTATTTATCACCATGGCCCGCCTCTGGATCCACAAACTTTTCAGTTTTAACAGCCAAAGAAATTGTAAGCGTGTTGAATCATGATTGCTCAATTTTCTTCCGTAATACCTGGAAAAAAATCGAGAACATCCCATTTTAGTTAGGGCCATGGCTTCAACATTTTGATTTTTTCCACTATTTAATCGTATAGGGCCAAAAAGGCAGGTTACCGCGCCTTCTCCTTTCAATTCATGAAAATAATGGTGAGAAAAAGTGTTTATACAAACTCAGGATCATTAGTCGCTTTGCAATTTTTTTTATATATATGTATATACTAGTATTTACACAACAAGCCCAAAAAAATCAGACTCAGATAAAGAGTTGTTATTTTCTGTGATTTAAATATAATAAATAATACTTTCTTGGTGTCTTTCAATGGCCTCATAGAAATCTCAAATTGAGCGATATATACATCTTTTACATGTACGCATGAAAACCTTTCATTATTTTTTGTCACCAAGATAATCTTTCGTTTTAACATCACAAGATCAAACAAACGTGTTCAACAATGGTCTTAGAAATCATAAATTTCGCACAATTATCCGAGGCTGACTTCAGACAACCTCCTCCCACAAGTCCTCCTACCCCCCCCCCTCTGATTCGGCGCTTCGCGCCTTGACCATAGTCTTCCCGGGGTATATACCCTCCTCAGTCAAGAAACGACAGCAATTCAGTCTACTGTGAATTAATCAAATTTAAATAATTAAATATGCATTTTTGCCTGAATTATTTCAAACATACATGTATTTTTTTTAATTCTCTTTCATCGTCTTTTGTGATGGGTGTATAACTTCACTAGTTTTTTAAATATATTTTTTTTTCTAATTTGACAACGTATAGACTTACAATATACATATACTACCCTCAGTGGCTGATCGATTTAATTTAATTACACAGCGAGAGCTTTGACATTAGACGAAGTATAAATTCATTTTCAGAAGAATTATTTCACATTTTTATTTTTAAAAAATCATTTACTTCCCTTATTTAAACTAAAATGGACTGATTTGTTAAGAAATCCCCAAATCATGTATTTGAGGATGATGAAAGAACGTTTTCAAAGATAAAAAATCGAGAGTAAAGCAAAAATTTCTGTAGCCCCCATTCCGATCCCCTTTCCGATCTGGGGCTCGGATTGGGTTCCATATTTTTTCTTCATGAATTAGCTGCATCTTTTCAGAATTTGCTACACCTCCTTGCACCTTTGTATTTTTGTTGGTTTCAATATAGAATTTCTTACATATATTTGTTTATCTTTCTTTTGTTCAGGTATTCCTTCGTTGGGGGGGGGGGGGGGGGAGGGGAGGGGGGGATCGGGCACTTTGACATAAACAGAAAACAGGATCATATTCAAGTGAAGATGAAAGGGGACCTATAGTTCTCTCTTACGCCGTCATGTACATTTTTTCTTTTCTATTTAGATTCTGTTTACTTGCGAATTCAAAGTTTGTTCCGCCGATGGCGGGGAGGGGGGGGGGGCGAACGCAGAAACGGTAAATTGAATTCATAAAAAATCTTCAATCTCACATACACATAAATTATGCACGAAAGTTCAAAGAAGGTTTATGTATGTAAAATACCTGCCCCAGTGGCATCAAATTATCAAAGTTTGTAAACAAATTAAAATTGGAAGGTTTATAGTCACACGTCTCCGTGTACAGGGGGTGTTAGTATACAGGTAAAAGAGCGGTATGAACAACATGCGAGGCATTGTTTGGAACCCTTTGAAGTACCAGACCAAGGCGCACACACTTTTTTCTTTTGTATTACGGATGTCTTTGGAATTCATTTTTACTACATCTTTTGATTGAACTGTTTATTTGAGACATTAGTACGTTTGTTTGAAAAAAGAGAGCAAGCAAGCTTGTATGAAAATGACAAAAAAAAAAAACTAATTCATGCACAGGCGAACATTTTATAATGGAAATGTCGTTATATTCAAAAGAGTTAACTGATCGAAAGTTTGTCTCCTCACTTTCGCAGGATAATTTCTGCGTCTGGAGAGAGAGAGAGAGAGAGAGAGAATTTACTTCCTATGCACATGTATGTATAAATAAAATACAAGTAAAAAAAAATATTTCATTACAAGGTACATCATGCATTTCAATAGACACATTTATAAAATCAAATATACATGCAATATACATGTTCGATAAATGAAAAATTTATTTCTGCCGGTTTGTTTTACTGTGAAAATGCGTACATGTGTATTTCCGATCTTGATCAAGTAAGTCGATGTTTGACGAGTTGGGACCACAAATCTTTTCTCATTATTAATTAATTTCAGGGACGAACATGTGTTCCAGTTAATTTCTAACCGAAGTTTTGTATTGATCTCAAAAATGTGCTAATTATCTATGATCTTGTAGACAATAATGTACACGTAAACTTTATATATACGTCCCTTGTATCAATAGATTTAAAAACAATAACATAATTTCCCTGAATGAAAATAAAAATAATTATATACACTATATCTTTACAATTATTTATAGCGATAAATCAAATAGCCATGGTAGAGCTGTACACTTGTAGATTGACGTATAAAGCTACATGTATATGAACCGAGTGATCGCACTATAGTGATGATACAGTTAATGATTGACACCTGGACCAAATTTAATCGGTCAAAGGCGGGGTTTAAAAGTATCAATGACATTGATCCCTTAATTAATAAAAAGAATCCATCTTTGAATGTTGTCATCAAATTAAGCTAGAATTGTTTTTATTTTCACATGTGCCGAGATTTTCCGTTATTACTTCTTATAAAAGTAAAGTTTCGATCCTCTGATGGTTTTAACCCCCCCCCTTTTTGGAAAAAAAGTATCTAGAGGCCCCCCCCCCCCTTTTTTTAAATTTAAACTAAATATATTTTGTAATTTTTAATATCTAGCAGCCATAGATAGTGTTATTTATCTCTAGCTGAAATCTTTTGTATTGACATGTCATCGGACCTTGTCGATATCTCATTTAATAATGCGGCATAATTAAGACATGTCTTTGATGTCACGTACCGCTCGCGATTCTAGAAGACGTCGCTATCTACAAAAGCTACCAACCATACAGCATTTTTTTTTTTTTTTTCAATTAATTATTTTATAAGCTAATTACTAACTTATTAAAGGAAAGCGGCAAAAAAAAAAAAAAAAGAAATTAGGAACTACATGTACATGTATGCAGTGCCGGAGTCCATGAATTAAGCAAAAGAAAAAAATACTGAGTCCATTAAAAATGAGTGATATGAGTTAAACAATAGATTTTTTTTCTAAATATCATGATTTCCCTCTTCAGTTTCATTCTTTGTTGTTTATATGTAAACATTGATTTAAATTCATTGACAGATATATATTTTTGCTTGGAGCCGGATTAATATAAATTTAAGATTCACGATAGAAATAACAAAACGAAAATTCTAAGCGTAGCTTTTAGCTCATTCACGTTAGTCATTCTCCATACGCCAACGTTAGTGATTATTCATACACATAGCAATGCGGAATATGGTTAGAGTATGCGGAATAAAACATATGGGTAATGACAAGCGTTTACTATGAGGAATCTATCAGTAATTATTGTATGCCTACATTCACGTTAATTATTACATATCTAACCATTTATTCACCATTTTTCGCGATAGATCCTCATTCATTTTCGTTTATTATTCATAGAATTTGTTAACATTAACTATTCCTTATCTGTATTGGCAGAAGATTTTTATTGTTCCATGAGAGCGAGGAAGACAGATTAACTCTTGAATATAACGACATTTCCCACTAATTTAGATAGTATATTATTTTATAAACGAACAAACCAAATATAGTCTCAGGTAAACACTTCAATAAAAGCTCCTAAAACTAAATATGGCTTCTTGTATAGTATCTTGCATATGAAGTCTTCTGATAGGAAAAAATGATTGTTATTTACGATAAGATTTTCAGAAAAACCAAAAGCATCCAATAATTCAAAAAAAAAAAAAATAAAGAAATAAATAAAAAAAAAAAAAAAAAAAAACCACACACACACACACCCTAAACAAAAAAAAAAAAATGCTAGCGCCTTGTTCTGGTATTTCAAACGACTCCAAACAAGTCCGTAAAAATTTGATTTTTCATGAATGATGAATCATGTAAATAAATAAAAAAAACCCGCATTTTTTCAGAATCGGAATAAAACGGTTAGACAATAATGCCGTTTATATAAATATTCTTTTCAGTTCCATTGCTCTTAGTGCCCTTGTTTATTGACCAAGGTGTAATGTATAAGGGTTGTATTGGAAAGCTGTAATAAATTCTGACAAGCGGAAGCGAGCTAGAGAAATTTTCTGAAATTCTATAATCAAAATGAAAGATTTCTAATACAAATTCACCGCGAATTTACATATTTCATAGTTTAAGCGGCGCTTATTCTATGAAATATGTACATTTATACAAAAAATTAAAATTCCAGGGGCGTTCCGGACCCTCGACACATCCCCTCCCTCTGGTTCCGCGCTTGCAAAGAAATCAAAACAAATAAACAAAGACAAAAAACACAAGATAAACTAGAAACATGGCTTTTATGAAGGTAGTATTAAAATTTGAATAGCTTTTAATAAACCAAATGCTGTGTCACTGGTTTTTCCGTCTTTATCAAACTCGCTATAGGTTTTCCGAAGAGCTATATATTAGGCACGGTCCATATGGTATTCTAGGGATAGGGGAAGGGGGGGGGGCACTTGGGTTGATTCCGGGTTATATTGTTTTTTTCGCCCCAAACCGGGGGAAATTTTTTTTGTAGCAAGAATCTTAATTTTGATATACAAGAATGTCTTAGTTTTATCATAGCACTCAAAATTGTGAATACGACTTTTTTTAAATGCAAAATTGCAATTATGCAAATAAATATCAGTAATATGTAAGCCGGAGTCCGGTGGAGGCCCCAAAGAATGTATAACTTATTATCTATCCGCATCTTGAACGAATCAGAAAAGTGTAAGGAAATTTCTGTAAAATAAGTAAAATATTCCCTTTTACTAAATTTCGATGTGACACGCTTACGCCCTCGAAGAGGTTTCGATCTTATACTAGGGTGCATCAATGTACTTGCACACCATATCCCGATTGTTATACCGTAGGATTTTCTTCTCCTTATGGTCCATATATCATTAAACATGAAAATCTATTTGCAATGTTGTTTTTTTTTTTGGGGGGGGGGGGTTATAGGTTTTCTTCCTTTCTTTTTTTCTTGGATTTCTAACAATATTTTTTACTTTGTTTCTTGTCCCATTTACATGTACAACATAATTCATAAAGACAAGATTGCTGTGACTCTTTGACATGCATATCGTCTATATGGCATTTATCCCTGTCCCGTACAATATTGTTGAATAAACATCCCGAAAGTGTCACGTCTCCTGGTAAACTTCGCGATATAAAATACCCTGAACCTTGTAACTATGGTTACCAGGTACGATTAAATGGGGCCCTCTACGGGGAACGTATTTGCCAATAAGTACATTGTAAATAAAGCGATAAGTTATTAAAACGAATGTATGTTGTGTATGTGAATATGTCCAGCAAAGAAAATTTTTTTTATTTCGGCGTATATTTCTCTAGATTCACATACATATATCAAATTTTGATTAAAAAAGAAAGAAACTAAGTTTTTGATATGTCCATAATTATACATAAAATCAACGATTAATTTGTAAAATGATTTTTTTTTTTCGCGCGCACTATCTATAGAGAGATTTCTTTAAGTTTGTGCCGAAATTTGACCCCATCCCGGCAATGAATTACGCTCGGAGTCTACCCCTCAAACCTTTTGGCAATTTTTTGGGTCAATACATGTCAATAAATCGTCAAATATAGTCTCCTATCACCTGGAAAGGGGACGGTGGATCCACCAGTCTGGTGAGCGTTGTTTTTTATTTATTTATTCTTTTTTCTTGGTACATGGCTATGCCCCCCTAAAGCCCCCCCTGGTCCCCCTACCAGGGCTCTGCCCTGGACCCGCTGTGGACCCCAGACCCCTCGCCAATTCTGTACGCCCCCCCCCCAACTAAAAAGCTGGATCCACTGTATATGTTCAAAATTCTTAAACGTACATGCACACTATTTTGCAATAAACATGTGTATAACACTTTCGTAACAAATGTCAAAATATTGCAGTTTTAAAATAAAACTGAAGCGGTACTTTGATCGGTAAAATCAAAGAGGCGGCATAATTTTTGAAGCGCACGGGCATTGAACTGAGGCTAATAAGCGAAACTTGATATTTAAGTTGATTATTTACATGGGTTTGTTCCCATTTCGCCTTAACTATGAATTTCTGGTAAATTTTATGTGAAAAAGTACTAAGGCGAAATGGGAATTTTAGTAAGGCGAAATGGGAACCAGGGTGGTGTAATTAAATTTTAATTAAGTCTTAGCTGACATCATTTAGGCATTAATTTAACAACTCCTTGCCTTTTAACTGCAAATTATCTTTTAATCATATTTCTTCTCGGTTACTTCCCGTTTTTCCCACTTTTGAAAAATATATATTCCTGTTTCTCCCACTTCATATAACAAAAGAAAGTAATTAACTTAATAGTTGTTTATCTAATTGATACTAATTAGTGTAAAAACATCTTGTAACTGGTGAAAATCTAGCTTTTTATGAAAAAAAAGAAGAATTTTCATGAAAACGTTCTACTAAAGATAAATTGCAGAAAATGTTTCTTTGCAAACAAGGGCTACTTCTTGTACATGTAATATGGTATGAACGACAATTTGATTCTAAGGGGGAGGGGTGGGGGATTGTAATTTTTCCGGGTCAGATTATTTATTTCTCAATCAGAGCCGCCAAGAGTATTTTTTTTCCCTACAACTCGGAGTCAGAATATGTATTTATTTTTAGCACCTTAAAGAGTCCTGTATGCTGTATAAGGATTTCTCAGAATGACCTTGCACGCATGATTTTGAAGATCAGTAGGTGTGAAGTATCTTCTCCGAGTCATTCGCCTTACCAGATAAGAAATCATAAACAAGTTCTACTATAGAAAAAATCGCCCTCTTTCAGTATAATCCATATCGTAAAATGGATAATCAGGCCCCGAAAATACCCAACAAAAAATGCCGTTTCCTTAACAACCGTACTGTAAGAATAAATCAACAGGTTTCTTTCATCTTAATACGACATACTATATAAATCAGTGGTTTATGAAAAATACATTCTGTTGTCTCAATTTGGTATTGTTTTGTGACAAAAGTATAAGACTGCAGTAATGATATTTTGTTTGTACGCCGTGGGCGGCGACGTTTTTGAAAAAAAAAACAAAACAAAAAACAAACACATATATAAATTCATCTTCCGCTCCAAAATATGCCAAAGTTCTTTTCAATTTAAAGCACATATCAGCACATGGTACTGATTATCATACAATGCCTAGACTACAGAATGTAATACTATATTGTCTTTTTCTAACTTTCAATTCTGAAACTGTGTCTTACATTAATTGTGAACGGATGAAAAAGACACTATATTAAAATAGTTGAAATTGGGAAATTTCCTTCAAATATAGTAGGAAAATATTGGCCATTTCTGCTTTGGGAATGAGTCCAATAATCGTGACAATTGGCCTCAAATACAGTTTGAAAAATCATGGATCTGTGACCTTGATCATTGACATACGACCTTGAAAAGAAATCCTTCTGGGATGATAATTTTTAAGTGGAAATTCTATTGAAGTCAAGAGGTATCTTAAATTATTGCCATTTTGGATCCTGACTATGTTTTGAAGTTGAAAATCAAGGTTTAATCCGCTTCCAATGGGCAAATAAATCATTAGGCAAAGTTCGATGACAATCTAAAGTTTACTGTCTCTAGAGTGACCTCAATGTTGCAACCCCCCTCCCACGCACTCACACGAAAGGTGGCCTTCCTACAAGTACGTGTACGAGGTGATAACAAGATAGAAATAAAGAAAAATACAGTTAAACTTGCATAAAATACAGGTTAAATTTTAGTACTAATTAGTTAATTATGTGATTCTAACAACCCCGTAATCTAAGTAATTATTCCTGTTCTTCCCACCTCAATTCCAACCTTCAATATATATTTTTTACAAAAGTGGGAGAAACAGGAAGACACCTTTCTTCTCAATTTAGGTTTGATAAAAATTAAAAATTAATTTGCATGTTTAAGGAGCGCCCCCCCCCCCCCCACACACACACCAATAAAACCATATAAAAGTTACATGAATGAATAAAGAAGCAGTCAAACAAGGTCCGATTCAGAGTCGAGATGCCGTCTACTATTTTTATACAACGAGGGGACTCGCAGACACGAGAAGTAGCCAGTCGGCTTCCAACATTCCGCACTGTACCACCATTACACAGCCAATTGTGCCTCACATGAAATTCATATGAAATGAGCATCGTGTAAATTTCACATGGACGTTCATGTAAAATTCATATTAATTTCACATAAGATTTATGTGAAAAATATTTCACATGAATTTCACATAAATTTCCTTCACATGAATTTCACATGAATTTTTCTGAGTGACCTTCACAGGAAACTGAATTCACATAACATCCATGTAAAAATCTTTACATGAATTTCATGTGAACGGTCATGTAAAGTTCATGTAAATTTCACATGAATTCCTATGAGGCACAATTGGCTGCGTACCCTCCATAAGGCAGACCATCCAACTCAGTGGACTTGGAGAGTGCCTCCAAAAAGGCAGACTCCCCCCCCCCGCCTTGCAATAGCGGTTCACGAAAACAGTTAAACTATACCAGTCATAAGCTCCCAGCTTTTTTTTTATTATTGCATTTCATTTTTTTCAAACTTCTCAAATATGCTTTGCATCGTGTATTGCATTGTGAAAAAGAGTTAAAATCTGGGTATCTACGTTCTCCAATTCTCTGGTAAGGCCTAGATATGGACATTCTCCGCTTTGGGGATGGGTATCAACGACAATTTACTAAGAAATGGAATGGGACAATAGACTGGATCCTGAGGAATAAAGATTTTCACTGTTCAGAATTTGATTGATTTAATGAATAAATCGAGTCTTTTTAAGCGTAATATTCTGTAATTTTAAGGGTTTTTTTGTTGTTTAAACATATTAATTTTTATTGCAGTAAAAACCAAATTGATTGGAAACAAGTTATCAAACTTACAAGTTGGATCCCCTCCTACATGTATTTCAGGGCTTGTTTTTATCAAAGCAACTGAATATGATGGGGATTTTTATCTATTTAAGGGAAATTAATCAGAATTTCGACCGAATTTTTAACGATCGAGTGCCCTGACAATAAATTACTGCATATAAGCTTTGATTATTTCTCTTCTGACAGAGCTGTATTCTATAGTTTCCACTCCGTCTGTCTATGTACCAGTCCGTCCATCTGTCACACTTTACTTTTCCAGATTTTTCGCCATTTGTAGAGATACTGGGATGAAACTAATTTTGGTATGCAAGTTTAACGTTTTGTCCCAATGAATTGATTGTAAGCACAATTTTGGACACGTAATGAAACGCAGTAGAATACGGAATGGAACGAAAAGAAACGGAATGAAACGAACAGATATTGTTTCAAAAAATCTTTTTTCTTTTCATCAAACTTTTGCAAGACGAAATAAATGTTAATATTTCCCAAACTGTTTTGGAAAGTAATACTTGTTATAGATTAGAGCATCGAATTCATTGTCTATTCAACTAAATATCGATAATTAAAGTGTTTTTATCAGTTCCCATTTCGCCTTAACGGCAGTCACGAAAACCCACTAAGGCGAAATGTGAATTTTTTTTCTACCTGAAATTCTCAGTTAAGGCGAAATGGGAACACACCTTTACATGTACGGTTCTTATAACTGATTCATCATATTGATCTTATTGTTTCAGCAATAATGTACTGGCTTCGTTTTCTGCACTTTACCTATATGTAGCTAAGATGCATATTAGTCGGGTTGTGTACGCTATGCAATTTCTTGGATGCGGGGGGGGGGGGGGGGGATTCCATGTATTAATTTTTATGTATATGTACTAAATATACTTCGACTAAATAAAAATAAATAAATAAATAAATAAATAAATAAATAAATAAATAAATAAATAAATAAATAAATAAATGAATGTACATCTTATTTTAAATCAACACCGTCTGCTATTTAAATCGCTCAGCAATCGAGGGTTGTTAAAGAGGCTGTGCTATGTATATTAAATCCATGTATATTATGCAGAACGTAACAGGTGGTAAATAAAGAAGCAAGAAGTGGTAGACAAATATTTATTTACGTCGGACATGCGCCCGATGTTTTATTTATTTTTTTAAATAAAGTTTTTTTTTAAGTAACGATAATTCCCTTCTGGACACTTTCATTCGTTGATCATTTATTAAATGTCCCTCAGCTTGATCACAAGAACTTTATTTTCGGTATACTAAAATTTCGTCAATTAAGAAGCATTAGAAATTCTTGGTCAGCGATTTGTCATCTTTCTAAGTTATCATGAGTATACGTTATATATGGGAACGGAACTAACGATTAACGGATAACTTAAAACGGATTACGATTAACGAATAACGAATAACGGATAAAGCATAACGCAAAACGAAAAACGGATAACGATTAACGGATAACGATTAACGATCCAGAGCACCCCTAAACGAACGGAAACGATTAACGATTCAGAGCAAACGAACGCATAACGCAAAACGATTAAGAAAAAACGAACGAAAACGATTAACGCATGTAAGATAACGTTGTCGATACTGTACAAGGCTGTGGATTGTCCAGTACCAAGCCAAGTGTCCGTCTGGTGACAGAATAATCATATTATATTCTGTCATAGATCATTTGAACCATCCAACCAAAGATTGTACTCTATGTCTTCCGAAATGGAAGTAACCGGATGTGACAGTTCTACCGAACTGAAGCGGCGGATGTTGCATGCAAGCAAGAGATGCTTGCTCTTCCTTGGCACCTGGTCTCACTCCCATATCGGGAGTTCGCTTCTTTTCATATGGTGGAGGTTTTTGTTTGTTTGCTTTGGTTCCTGTTTTAACCTGATTTTGTATGCCTTCGGTTTCTGATTTTCTGAATTATCGATTTTGTGCTGTATACAGGGATGTGGTCATTATCCATTATTGTCATATATCCACGGTTTAAAAGGCGTTTTATTTGAATATAATTTCGATGGTAATTGTGTCTACCTTTGATCCCTCAAATTTTTGTTAATTGTGTCACCATAAAATGCAGGTTGTGAAATACCCAAACTTATTTACTCTGTTGCTTGTATGGGCCCGAATTTCAACAGAAGTTGATAATAATTTTTCAATACTCCGTTCTACATTTAATGTCAGATCGGCAAGCGAGTGTCAACAATTTGTTTCCGGACCATAACTTCAATTCGTAATTAAAGTGCTATTGCAATGCAACTTCATACACTTACTCATCACGAGTTAAGGATGTTCCCGATTGATTTGGGGGTCAAAAGGTCAAAATCATAGGACTAAGATTATTGATATTTGTTTCTGGATATTAATTGATATGTTATGCTATTAAAATCACAATTGCTAGGAATGCCCCCCCCCCACCCTGGGTGAATGATGTCCCTATGGTTTTGGGGTCAAATGAGCTGGGGTTAAGATTCTAGAACGTTGATAATTGAAAAAAATGTTTTCAAGTCTTAATCGAGTGTGCATTGCACCTATTGACATGAAACTTGCAAGAAATGTTTACAATGAATCCAGAAGGCTCCTATTGATTTTGTGGTCAAAAGGTCGAGGTCATAGGACTTCGAATATTTAAAATACAACTGGATCAATAATGAGTGTAATGTACTTAGTGACACAAAAGCTGGCAGGAATATTCCCTCTGCGTCAGGAAGGTATCATCTTGATTTTGGGGTGAAAAGAGACTTTGCTGATTATGAATGGTTTCAAGTTCATGGATGAATTTTTGGTAAGCCTGGCGACATTGAACGTTCCCCTTGCGTCAAGTAAGTGCCCTATTGATTTTAGGATCAAATGTTAAACGTCTTTAAATTCAATAGCATCATTTAAAAACTGATAAATTCACAGCATGGACCAGGCATGCACGTTTCGGGTACTAAAACTCTCGTCAGTGATCCTTAGTCTAAACAATGTGCTATGGCCAAAAAGTATGAAAATTATAATGTCCAAAAATGTACCAAAAGACGTAGCAGAATGAGTGGGATATGATGCTACAGGACCCATGTTTTAGAAATTTCAAGCAATTTTGTAACAGAAAATTTCAAATGCGTTGAAGAGACAGACGATCAACCGAAGTTGATCGAACTTGGCTACATATGCCCTCGGGGACTCTTGGTTCACCAGCAGTGACACTCACCAAGTAGTTCAAATGTTAAACGTCTTTAAATTCAATAGCATCATTTAAAACCTGATAAATGTACAGCATGGACCAGACATGCACGATTCGGGTACTAAACCCTCGTCAGTGATCCTTAGTCTAAACAATGTAATATGGCCAAAAAGTATGAAAATTATTATGTCCAAAAATGTACCAAAAGATGTAGCAGAATGAGTGGGATATGATGCTACAGGACCCACGTTTTAGAAATTTCAAGCAATTTTGTAACAGAAAATTTCAAATGCGTTGAAGAGACAGACGATCAACCGAAGTTGATCGAACTCGGATACATGTGCCCTCGGGGACTCTTGGTCCACCAGCAGTGACACTCACCTAGTAGTTCAAATGTTATTGATAAGGCCACATATTTTGAAAATTAAAATTATTTCAAGGTCTTTCCTGGGAGCGTATCCTATCAAATGATGTGATTTTATCCAGTACTCGGCACTGCAAAGTTGATGAATGTTTCTTGTTGCCCGGGGAATGAATTCGAGTCCGATTGTGTGTGGTTACTTTGGTTGGAGCTTTATATGTTCATTTTTCTGATTAATTGTCAATGTCTTCGGCTTTGAGCTAGGCTTCGATTTTGACAAACAGACCCACTGCTTTGGTTAATCTATTTCTCACTCGTTTTGACTTATATAGCCAAAGTGATTACCTTTTCCGCATGCCTAAAATATCACTGTTGTTACCTGACCAGGCAGAGCAAATTCAATCAAGCTAATGAGAATAGTCAATTAGAATTTAGGAAAGATAGACTAAGAATTGCATGAAGTAGTAATAAGACCAAAGACTCATTACCCGTTTTTTAATAGCTTGTATTTCCTGGGCAGAAGTAAACTCTTCTGATGACCAGGTGAAATAAGCCCCGCCCGGCCAGGTCAGTTTGATACGACAATAGTAGCATGGTTTCATTAACTACATGTACATCTTAGATAATTCATTTGACCGTGTCACGGACAGACGGGCATCGCATATTGGTGACGGACAAGTGATATAAATATTGAAATAAAAGAAGTTCAAGTGTCTACATTCATTACATTTACAATACAAATACATTTAACGACGATACAAATACAAATGATGATATTGAGATGACTTCAGAGTTCCACAGTTCACAGTCTACATCACATCACAGTGCGTTACAACACCAGCGCGTAGTAACTGTCACAGTTCATGTCCACGTTTTAAGGCGCTCGTCGTGGTTTACATCCTGGAGACTTGATAGTATTTAATACTGTTTTTAACAAAATATGAAGTGAATAAATTTCACTTATTTCTCAATTTTATATACAGCATCATGAACTTTCGTACAAATGAATAACCAAAATAAAGTAAATTCTTACCTCAGAAGCGATGGCTGTATCGCTCACTGGTTTACATCAAACATATAAGGAATATATTGAAATTTCACATATTTGAAACGGCGTGGTCAAGATATCTATATAAGCAAAGCGTGCGTCCACACCGAAGTATTAATAAAATATTCCCGCGTTTCGGTAGAATAGCGGGAATTATTTTTCTATGTGATACCATATGAACTCTCGTTACGTGAATAGCTATGTGCTCAGGAAATTAATCATTCCAGGCCCGTGCGCCGAGCACTCAAGTTTGCCGGCTAAATCATGAATTCGGAACAATCCACTATGATGAACAACTCCATGCTTTCTGATATTCAATGCATGATAACCGCTCAGTTTTCGAATTTCGAGAGGTCTTTTTCCGAACGACAAAAGAAAATAAACGATGAAAATTTGTCAAAAATTGAAAATATAGCCAGCGGTATCAGCGACTACACGTTTAAACGAAAAGGTAACGAAGAGCAGTTCAAACACTCCGTGAAAGTTAATGGAGAAACTGCGAGCCGCCAGTAATCTCTCTCGTCTCCAGATCCAGAGCTTTCGTCTATTAGCAGCGCCAAACAGAGTATCAGTGAAGGTATGGAACTTGTTACTCACAGACAGAAACTTATCAAATTGGCAGATAGCTTCAAAATTAGGGTGGAAAGTCGTAGAGCAGTACGAAACTCATCAACTGGCCGATGACAGTGACGATGAAAAACGCATTCATAAAGCAGAAGCGAGGGCAGAAAAGTTAGATAAAGAGGATAAGCGGAAGGTCGTATCGAAAAATCGCAAAAGATGGTCCCCTACCCCCAACAAACTATTCCAGTGAGACAAACTAGCTCGGAGCAGCGTTCCGCTTCAGGTGCCAAGCCGGGGCTTTGTTTTGCATGCGGTAATCCAGGGCATTGGAGAGGAGACTCAGAGTGTGAGGCAAACAAGACTAAAGCTAAGATAAGTATAGATTGCTCAGTACATGTACAACTTTCTAATGATATTGTTGTAACTCCTGTTGGGAGGCTTAAGAAACACCTTAATAAATGGTTAGAAATCTGTTTAGACGCATACATATTAGATGTTATCAAAAATGGGTACAAAATTCCATTTTTCACAGTACCTGAACCTGATATTATCAAAACAACAAGTCTGCTCGTGAGAATGTTTCGTTTGTTGAATCTGAAGTATGTAAGTTGTTAGGGAAAGGTTGTGTAAGTGAAGTCGACATGGTGCCAGGTCGTAAACCCTTTGACAGTCGCATTTAATAGAGAAGGTAAAGCTCGACTGGTGTTAGACTGCAGGCACATAAACTTGCATGTTTTCAAATTCAAATTCAAGCTTGAAGATGCTTTAATAGCTAGAAACATATTTCAAGTAGGGGATTTTGTATTTACTTTTGACTTGAAATCTGCCTACCATCACATATCTATTTATGATTCGCAGAGAAAGTATTTGGATTTTGCATGGCACTTTACGGGAGACGACAAAATCAGGTAGTTTGTATTCAATGTACTCCCGTTTGGTATTTCAAGTGCAGCTCATATTTTCGCAAAGTTGATGAGACAGGTTGTTCAGTACTGGAGAACAGACAGCATCAAGATCGTTCTTTATTTGGACGATGGATTAGGAGGTGCTAATTCATACGCTGCTGCCAAAGAGTTAAGTATGAAGGTAAGGAATGATCTCGTTTCTTTAGGATTTCTTATTGCAGACGAGAAATGTGACTGGGAGCCCTCCCATACAGCTGCCATTTTAGGTCTCTGTTGGAATTTACCTACAGGTACGTTACGAATCAACGAAGCGCGAATAGATCGTCTGTTAACATTCCTCGGTCAAGTGATCACTGAGGTGAGTAAAAGTACACAAGTTCTCATAGGCGCTAGGCGTCTTGCTGCCTTAGCTGGCCAAATAATCTCTATGCAGATTGTTTTCGGTACTGTTGCCAGACTCCGTACAAGGTACATTTTCATGACTATAAACTCAAAAACAAGCTGGAGTGCTCCTTTTCTTTTGAATAGTAATGCATTTGATGAAATATTATATTGGATAGAAAATAGCGTCCGATTAAACTGTACCGATATAGATGTTCAGACGCAAAAATCTCCAAAGGTAAATATTTACAGTGATGCCTCTCACTCGGGTTATGGTGGCTACATTGCAGATGTTGCAGGTAGTGATGTTATTGGTACTTGGTCAGAATCAGAGTCTTTAGAAAGCTCCACTTGGAGAGAGCTAGAAGCTATAAATAGAGTGTTTAACTGTTTGGCTTTTGATCTGGAAGGATCTACCATAAAGTGCTGAGAGCCAAAATGCTGCCAAAATACTAGAAAGTGGTAGTAGAAACCCGAAGCTTCAGGACATTGCGTCCAATATTGCAGACGTGTGCGTTGAGAGAGCGATCTCGATATCCCCTGCATGGGTAGGTAGATTAGAAAACAAACATGCCGATTTTCTTAGTCGTTGTAATGACAGCGATGATTGGAGGATAGCTCCTCTTGTCTTCAAAGAATTGACCTATCGCCAACTCCTCCCCCTACTTCCGCAATACCAATGATATTATCTCATATCGTTACAGGCATGCTAATAATAGCCTCTGCCCTGCACGTGCTGGGAGCTCAGACAAGCTAACGCGTTATCCTCATAACTTTAGTATAGAAATGTAAGATAACATGAGCATTTAGCACATAGATTTTCGTCATTTTCTTGATTTATTAAAATGGTTGAAAGATGTGCACATAGTACAAGTAGTAGTGATGATGACAGATTTCGGGGTAATATTTTTCTCAGATCAAATACATAAAAAGTGCTTAAAAATAGACAACATCAACGGATAACACGAAATACATAATTTGCGTATACAGTTGATCAAATATATAATATGTGCATCTCATAAAAAAAACCGATTTTGAGAAGTTCAAACATACATGAATACCCAAATTAAAACCCATTACAAGCTGTATAAAAGTCGATCTTGCCGGCAAAAGAGTAAAGAATAGGCAAAAGAGGGGGGGGGGGGTCGTTTTTGAATGAAAGTTACCAATTGATTTACCTTAGATGAAACCATATTGATACTATCTTGACATTAATTCATTTCATACTATTATTCTTAAGTACTTACATTGTAAAATCAAAAAGAATCATTTAAATAGCATAAAGCCCATATAGAAGAATCCAGCTAGATGGATAGAGGGTTGCCCCCCCCCCCCCACTCCTTTGGCTATACCCTAAAAAGATCAATGATAGCATAAGCACAAAATGATGTTAAGGCAAAGGGAATAAAAAAGAAATGAAGGCCTAGAAGTAAAGAAAAAAGCTACGGTTTTAAATTATGCTCAAAATATTTGAACATGCCATTCCCTAGAAATTTAGAAAAAAAAATGAATATTAAAAAAAATCCGGTTCGCGTCGCTCCCGTTTTTCTTCTTTTTTTTTAAATGAAATAATAAAATTTTGATTTTATGTAATCAGTGATCCTATACACTTATGCATTAATTTCCTAAATTGTCAGGCTTTTACATTATTACACTCGCAATTTAAATCTTCGTTAATATCAAATATTATTAATAACACCCCCCCCCCCAATCAATAAAATCAATTAACGTAATAATATATATTCACGTGTTATAAACAAAAATGCTCACACCTCCGGGCTGTACCCGCCGACGGTGTTTCATATTTTACCCCTACCCGAAACGACTTTTCATTTCGCATCCTGAAACAATGTGTTGGACGCCCTCGAAATAACTTTCACAAAAATATTATACTCTTGTTATTTTGATTTTAGAGATAAAGTACATTACACATTATGATAATATATTTCATGGAAAAGTGATTACGAAAATCAGTTGAAATGGCATATTTTGTTGCCGATTTTCCTATAGAACATGTACTGTTTACATCCGCCTTAGCTGGTTTTTGTCTGAGCTAGCGGGATCGAGCGTATTTGGTAATATGGGCGGAGCTTATCTGGGAATTGGCGATAGGCGAATAGGACGATAAATGGGATCCGCATAGTGTAGACAGGTTCGCTACTGACTATAACAAACATTGCGTAAGATTTAACTCACGTTGGTGGTACAAAGGCACTGAGCAAGTTGATACTTTCAAATGTTATTGGTCAGGCGAGAATAATTGGTTAGTACCTCCCCCGAGATTAGTTTGGAGTACATTATCAAAAATGAAATCTGATAGTGCTAGTGGTACCATTGTAGTTCCAAAATGGATTTCAGCTCCTTTTTGGCCATTGTTGATGGCGTTGTCTGATTCGAGCTCATATGTTGATATAGGCTGTACTTGCGTACTTTCAGGTCGCGGAAAGAATGGAATAATTGGCAGGAGATTGAAATTTCCCATGTTAGCGTTTAGAGTGAATTTTGACTAATTATGTTTTTGTGTTTAACAGGCCTAAATAGCAGCATTAGCAGAGCATGCGCAGCAGCTGGTGTGGAGACAACCTCAGAAAATGTGCAGTTGCAGCATAAAATGTGTAAATTTATGAAGCGTTCGAGAAGTGACAGTACGTTTATAAAGTACTCTTCCTATTTTCATAAGTGGGAAAAGTTTTGTGAATCGAAAGCTTTTCTTTCATTACCCGCTAATCCAGTGCACTTCGCATTACACATAACTCATCTGTTAGATTCGGGGGCATCATACTCCGTGTTAGTATCTACCAAATGCGCAGTGAAATTCGTTCATAGTTTAAATGGCCTTCCAGATGCTACTAATAACTCTTTCGTTGACAACTTGATCGAGTCCGGGAAGTGAATAGCGAAACGACCAGTACAGAAGAATGAAGAATGACTGTTCATCACTTACAAACTCTTTGTGAAAAATATCAGAATTGCTGTGATCTTGTGATTGTCAGAGATTTGTCCATGATTTTTCTGCCTTTTTGAGATATGATGAACTTGCAAATTTACGATGCAAAGACATTGTTTTTCATGATGATCATTTTTCTGTCCACATTAGAAAAAGCAAGACAGATCAATATCGTTTAGGTCAACATATTGTTGTTAGTAAAGGGGTTTCATTTGCTTGTCCTTTTTCCATGTTAAAGAGATATTTTGATCTCGCTGGTATCGAAAAAGACAGTGAAGATTTTTTATTTCGTCCTGTTTTTAAATCTGGTGATAAATGTTCACTTATTTATAAGGATAAATGTTTTAAGTTACACCAGAACCAGAGAATGTTTGGTAGGTCGACTCAGAGAAGTTGTTGGTAATTTGGACATAGGTGTCCATTCTTTAAGAGCAGGTGGTGCTACAGCAGCCGCAAATGCTGATGAAAATGAAAGATGTTGGAAGCGCCACGGTCGGTGGAAGTCCGACTCATCAAAGGATGGATACGTGACAGATTCCCTGAAATCTAGATTATCTGTCTCTAAATCTCTAAATTTGTAAAAAAAAATTTTGTTGAACGAATATTGAATTTAAGACATTTTTCCGTATTAAAATATTTTCATATTTGTTTTGATAGATTGCAGTTATATTTACTATATTCATTTTAGTTAGCACCCCTTTTTGTAATTTCTCCCTAACTTTTTGAAGATCTATTGCGCACTACGGCCAACATCATTTGATGTGTTTTCATTTGTATTTTAGAACACATCAAGGAAGTGAAGTAGTAAAGCTGAGAATAAAATATTCCCGCGTTTCGGTAGAATAGCGGGAATTATTTTTCTATGTGATACGATATGAACTCTCGTCACGTGATTGTACTCACGTGACGCGTGAAAAGTTATGTGCCCAGGTAGAAAATTAATAATTCTAGGCCCGTGCGCCGAGCACTCAAGTTTAAATTTTTTGATAAATATGTTTTAGAAATTATGTATTTCAATTATTAGAAATTACATACGACACAATTCAAATATAATAATAATATATAATGTATATCACCAGATATTTCGATAGTTATTAAAATATTTTCATATTTGCTTTGATAGATTGCAGTTATATTTACTACATTCATTTTAGTTAGCACCGCTTTTGTAATTTCTCCCTAACTTTTTGAAGATCTATTGCGCACTACGGCCAACATCATTTGATGTGTTTTCATTTGTGTTTTAGAACACATCAAGGAAGTGAAGTAGTAAAGCTGAGAATAAAATATTCCCGCGTTTCGGTAGAATAGCGGGAATTATTTTTCTATGTGATACGATATGAACTCTCGTCACGTGATTGTACTCACGTGACGCGTGAAAAGTTATGTGCCCAGGTAGAAAATTAATAATTCTAGGCCCGTGCGCCGAGCACTCAAGTTTTAATTTTTTGATAAATATGTTGTTTTAGAAATTATGTATTTCAATTATTAGAAATTACATACAACACAATTCAAATATAATAATAATATATAATGTATATCACCAGAATCTGATATTTCGATAGTTTTTAATGTTATTCAGTAATAAGGTGAAGTCTGTCACCCGAGATAGTCTAGATGGCTTAACAATGGTGCGGAATTGCACCGCTACAGACACAGATTTCCACGGTATTTAAATCAAATAACATTTTTGGCTTTTTCCGTGGGTTTTCCTGGGCGGTTAGGACCATAGTTGGACCTCTCTTTAGTTTGCCTTTAGGGCATTCATATGCGACATGCATTTATTTTCATTGATCAATTTTGTATATTTTGATCACCAGCTAGTGTTTAAAATTGTATATGATACAAAAATGCTTTGTAAAATTTGTAATAAATTTGCCGGCAATCGAAAATGGTAAAAAATAATCCTCAGAGCGATTCTATTGCGCACTACGGCCAACATCATTTGATGTGTTTTCAATTGTGTTTTAGAACACATTAAGGAAGTTAAGTAGTAAAGCTGAGAATCTAAAGTGACCACATGTCCAGTATAACTGGTCAGTCTTCACGGTGAATTGCAATGAGGCTCTATACGCGCTGAATATATACATATATACACGGTTGAATAAATAAGGGTCTAGAATGCTAAGTCAAATCAAAATTTGAATGTGACAGACCGTATATAGGGTACCAATGATAAACCAATTAAATGAATAAAATTCTGCAAGTACACACCAGTTTCTTTGTTATGTAATTGTTTCCATTTATATGGGAGAAAAAGTAGTGCATAGAATCATATTCACGACTAATTACCTAGTTAACCAGTCTATAAAGTTTATATTTCTCAATAAACGAAAAGGGTCGAACCCAGAGACCGACTTTGCATCGAATCCCCGGGCCAACATAAATGTTTCAACATAAATTACCCAATAATTTCTAAATAAAGTATGCAGAAGGTGTCCAAGGTTGTTTATTTCAATATATATTGTTGCCTGCCAGATGAATCATACAGTAGGTACAAGAACATAAATTTTAGTAAATTAATTTGAATAAATGTTCGATTTGACAGGGTAATACCCCTATTGTTCACGAATGTTCTCGACTTCTATAGCTTATTCCTATCTTAATAAGCATCAGAAGATAGAGTAAGCTTTCCCTCAACCCGTGAGCATGACATTTTTCTGATATTTGCAGTATTAGGTTTGAAAATGGTAAAAAATAATCATCCTCAGACCGAAAACAATGCAAATGCACCGAACCCGCGGTCCAACTCTACCGAACCCCCTTATGTTGGGTTGAACATGGTGTTTTAAAGTCAATTACGGTTCTTGTACCGTGGAAACTACCGTATTAGTCGGCACCGGTTGCCCATTGGTCTCGTTGGTTTATGTGTAGTCTTTTATGTTTCTATGTTGTGAGTTGGTGTCCCTTGTCCCTTTTGCGTCTCTTTCTGTGGGTATCTGTTCTGTGTTTTTTGCATGGGTGTTTTGGGATTTTGCTGTGGGTGCTGCAACCTAGTATTGTTGGAGATCCCCTCCTTTTTTCAATATAGGTTCCACAGTGTTAGGAACGAATGGCATATCCACAAACCGAAAGCATCAGACTAATTTAAAAATGGTCTTGTATAGACAAATCTTATACAGACTCAATCCATCTTGTTTGCAAGATTTAACTTAAGGCTGAAAGCTCATAACTGCATACTTCCAATCAAACAAAAGAGGGGATCTCCAACAACACCAGGTTGTAGCACACACAGCAAAACCCCAAAATACCCCATGCAAAACACAGAGCAGACAAGCACAGAAAGAGACACAAAGGGACAAGGCACGTCAACACACAACACAGAAACATCAGACACAAAGGACTTCAAATAAACCAAGGAGACCAATGGGCAACCAGTGCCGACTTAGGACGGCCATCTGCCACGAAAATAACAGAAGGTGTGGTTATCCTTGATTACGTGCGCACAACCCTTCACTTTTCCGATAATCCAGTGGCCCAAGCAACATACATGAATATGTAAATGGATATAAAAAGAGGGCGTACCTAACCCCCCGTTTACACTATGTTCCCGGCGGCCACGGGGGCCACGTTTCAAGCCACCGTGGACGAAACGTGGTGACCGTGAGACAACGTAGGGGAACGGGATCGACAAACGTAACTAGACGTGGTTGCCGGGGCTGACGGGACATATGTTTAAACTGTCAAAACATTTGTCACGGCAGCCCACGGTGCAGATGACCTACTTTAGAAACCGTAGCAAAACGGGTCGATCGCAACGCAACGTGACATAACGTTAAAGACCGTAACAAAACTTGGGACAGTGTCCGTAGCGGAACGGGAAGCAAAGTATGACTCGGCAACTTACGATCCCAGTGAAGTTGAGTTACGGTCTGCCACGTTTATGTCCCGTTTAGCTGCGGTTGCTTTAGGGCAGATGTACGTTTTATCAAGGTGTGCCACGATTTCTCACGGCGAACTAAGAATGTGTTAGCCGTCTCGTCACGTTCAGTCACGGTACGTCCCGGCTTGTTACGGTTTATTTCAAGTTGTACTACGGCCTGGCGCGGTACGCACGGTCACACAAGAAGTATAACAAACCAAACCCTTTTATGCAGCTTTTTGTATATCCTTTCCCCGGCGGTCACGGTTCATCGAAGTGAACCTTGACAGAACTTTGTAGACGTGGCCGACTTGATTGGATCGTAAAAAACCGTGACAGACCTTATCAGAGAGTAACAGGTCGTGAGGAAACGTAAAAACGCCCGTACCCTAGGTTTACACTATGTTCCCGGCGACCACGGCAGTCACGGCGGCCAAAAACGTAGCACACCGTATGATTTTTGGCAGTTTTTATCTTGGTATTCAAGTTCTGTTAGGTTTCGTTACGATTCCGCACGGTCTATCAAGGTATCCGTGACGAGACGCGGCTCCTGAATCCCGGAGACCTGACGGCGCACTACGTTTCAACTTACGGCTTGTTACGGACGTTTGTACGTTTCCTCACTACCTGTCACGTTCTGATAAGGTCTGTCACGGTTTGTTACGATCCATTCAAGTTGGCCACGTCTACCAAGTTCTGTCAAGGCCCACTACGATTAACCGTGACCGCCGGGAAAAAGAGACACAAAAAGCTTCATAAAAGGGTTTGGTTTGTATTACTTTTTGTGTGACCGTGCGTACCGTGCCAGACCGTAGTAGAACTTGAAATAAACCGTAACAATCTGGGACCTACCGTGACTGAACGTGACGAAACGGCAACACATTCCTTAGCTCGCCGTGAGAAGACGTGGTACACCTTGATAAAACGCACATCTGCCCTAAAGCAGCCGCAGCTAAACGGGACATAAACGTGGCAGACCGTAACTCAACTTCACTAGGATCGTAAGTTGCCGAGTCATACTTTTGCTTCCCGTTCCGCTACGGACACTGTCCCAAGTTTTGTTACGGTCTGTTACGTTCTGTCACGTTGCGTTGCATTCGATCCGTTTTGCTACGGTTTCTAAAGTAGGTCATCTGCACCGTGGGCTGCCGTGACAAATGTTTTGACAGTTTAAACATTTGCCCCGTCAGCCCCGGCAACCACGGCTTGTTACGTTTGTCGATCCCGTTCCCCTACGTTGTCTCACGGTCACCACGTTTCGTCCACGGTGGCTTGAAACGTGGCCTCCGTGGCCGCCGGGAACATAGTGTAAACGGGGGGGGGGGGGGGGGTAACAAGCCGTAGGTTGAAACGTAGTGCGCCGTCAGGTCTCCGGGATTCAGGAGCCGCGGCTCGTCACGGATACCTTGATAGACCGTGCAAAAACGTAACGAGACCTAGCAGAACTTGAATACCAAGATAAAAACTGCCAAAAATCATACGTTGTGCTACGTGGTCGCCGGGGACATAGTGTAAACTTAGGGTAATGCAATCCGTGCTCTGTCGGCTGTAGCGAGCTCATGTATGTCATCATCCGAGGAGTCCGACTGACATTTGGACAGGGCCCGCCATGGAGTCCCGTCGTCACGGTCAGTCAGAGTGCTTGTTTTAAGAGTGCGCTGGTACAAGACTGTAGATGGTCAAGTACCAAGTCTTGTGTCCGTCTAGTGACATTAGGATCATATTCACGGTATAGAAGGCGTTTGATGATTCTGACGCATTTTCGATGGTTATGTTGTCTATCTTTGATCCTTCTTATTTTGTTAATTATGTCTTCATAATATGCAGGTTGTGAAATACCTAAAGAAATATATTCTGTTGCTTGTATTGGTCCGAATTTCAAAAGAAGTTGACAATAATTTTTGTAAAATTTCCAGAAAGTCTTTACTTTTTTGTGAAAGCGAAAACCTTGTCCTAAAAGTTTCTTGGTAATTTGTAAATTTCTACTGAAAATTACGCTGTTGTGGTATACTAATTTTCGGCTACGATAGGTAAACCTTTGGTGTACCGACAAACCAGCTTTGAAATACAAATTGTTTATTTCAACATTTTTTTTGCATTTTCTTCATATTTTCATCTGTACTACTTCATTCCAATTCATTTGATACCAAACACGTTACAATACTTCAAGTAAATGTTAAAAATTAAATTAACACATAATTAATTTGTTTTTGTTATCTCTCTATTTTGTTGTTTTAACGAAAAGAATAATTTATTCAGCCAAAAAAAACTTGTATTGCATTTTGTTTTCCAGGAACAGGGACAACACAATTGATCTATGAAATTACTCATGCTTTTTCAGAGACTTAGGACCCATTTAACTATATTTTGGATTTTGCAACACATAAGATTAACTCGTCAAGACATTTGCATGAACTTGACAAGTTCGTGTCCTTCGTCAAAAGAGCTTTGGAGTAAAAGAGCCAAAACATTCAATTGTTCGGAGAAGGGTACAAGTTACACATGTCTACTGAACAAAGACCATCGGCTTATTGAAACGTGCATATATGAGTTTTCTGTGGATAAAGGAATAGGTATGGGATAAGAATATCAAACACAAAAAATATATATATTACGTCAAACAATTGATACATGAAAATATGATTTTTCAATCAATGCATGGCATTAACTTTAAATGATTCAAACGTTACTAAAGCCTCAACGCAATTGTTCGAATGAAATTTAATGTTTGTAAATTTCGTCTTCTATTCGACTTATGACACTAATGACATAGCTCTGTCCTTAGCAGGTTCTTCGGCATAAATTTTGAGTCAAGTTGATACTTTTGCTCGTCATTATTTCATATGTTTGGATTTTCTTTCTTTCGGTCCCGAGTATCAACTTGTGTAGGAAACAATACTTGTCGAAATGCGCATATGGTCCACTGAAATTTTACATAGAATACATATTTCAATATAGACAATTTTAGAATGCTTGATTGCTTTGAATAAATTTCTACGTTTTTGTAATTCTGGTTAAATTGAAGAACAGACACCACTTAAAGAAAATATTACATTATTTAATTTCTTTTTTTCAGCTGGTTGTCCTTTCATAATTGCATGTCAAGGTGTACATCCTCAACTAGCTACAGAAAATAATTATGTAAAATGTCCAGAGGAAAACTCTGGATGCCCAGAAGAGGATCATGAACCTTATACAATATATGAAATGTACAAGTGTGAGTCAAAACTTAAACCAAGACCTTAAGAAGGCCAATATCACAGTGCTCCATCCGTCGATTTTTTTCACATTTTAAACTTCTCCAGAAAGAAATAGCACTGTTCAAGAACAGGTTTGTCGCCTGTCACATGTTTCTTTTTAAGAACGTGAACTTGATCTTGATAGTGACATTGACCTTGACAGTGACAAGCAGGAGATGCTTACTCTTCCTGGGCACCTGCTCTCACTCACATATCGGGAGTTTGCTTCTTTTCATATGGTGGAGGTTTTTGTTTGTTTGCTTTGGTTCCTGTTTTATCCTGTTTTATCATGATTTTTTATGCCTTCGGTTTCTGATTTTCTGATTTATCGATTGTGTGCTGTATACAGGGATATCGTCATTATCCATATTTGTCATTGAACTACATTGGATGCTGAGTCTCATTATGCTTTACCATCCTCGTAGGTTTGAATGGTGTACATCAAGTAAGTTATATACGAGTATGTGAAAATGTGACTACCAGACAGACGTGCGGATAGATAGACAGACAGACGGACGCAGATAAAAGTTCTTCCTATATGTCGCTCTTGCGATGCAGGCTACATAAAAAGTGGAGATTCTCGTGAAAAATGGCAATAATATCGATGATTCCCAAAAGTGTATTGATAACAGATAGAATTATAGAATATTTTAAAAGATTTGAAAAAATCAAATTCAAGGAATCGATTTTGGGGTTTTGTCTTTAAAAATGCTACACAAAGAAGCCGCTGTCCTCCGTCAATCTGCCTGTATGATTAATAGAATCTATCACCGGGTGTTAGCATTGACAAGGAAAATCAACCCGAGTGTCCGGGATTTGCTTGCACCAGGACGAGGCTTGCTAAGTCATAGACCAAGAAAACCCCGGACACCAGAGTTGAATTTCCTTGTCAATGATGACACCCGGCGATTTATTATTTTTCTCCCTATGTCTGAAAAACGTCAAAATATTAATTTTCCTGTACTTTTCTGACATCTTTTGATCAAGACTGAAGTCTTTCATGACGTCAGAGTCAATGTCGTACGTGTAGCTTATCATCCACCCCCTTTGATTTGTCATTTTGCACTTTTTATGAGGATAACTGTGAATATGGGAGAAAGTTCATTCTCCAATTTGCCCCCATGCGGGATAAAGCCTCGTCGTGGTACAAGCAAATCCTGGACACTCGGGTTGGATTTCCTTGTCCCTGATTGCATCTGGGGATATATTCTATTATAGTGGAGCAACCAAGTCGCTAAATTTGAAATTTTAATCAACCCACCTAACACAGGGCTAATTTTTATATCAAACGAAAGAATATTACAAGGGACATCAGATTTGACCTGTCGTAAAATAATCGTATGGTCAGAATTACTGTAAATTCAGAGAAAAGCGGAAAATTAGTAAAATTCAAAATCATAGATATCTTAACAAAAATTATCATCCTTTAGTAAATGACAAGTCAAACTGACCGAAATCAATGTCAATATGCTAATTGAAGTCAAAAGAAAATTTTTGGATCAAATCGATTTTTCTAATTTCAGCTTCATGGTTTTTTGAGCACAAATTCTAAGATAAATTGGTAAAATTGAAATTGTCAATACTTTCACTTCAATATTGAGAATGTTAATTCGAAGATAAAAAATAACATACAGAAACAATATTTTGATATGTGAATGTGTTTTAAGGAAAGTTTGATAGAGATCGATTGAAAAACTTCGCTCTACTATTAATCTCATATCTTCTTAACCCTTCATTAAGTATTTTAACTTAAGGTCGATCAACAAAAGTCAACGTTACTTTTAGTTTGTAAATATTTTTTTTTTTTGCAAAAAAAGAAATCATTGAAACTAAGTGCTTTGTCCAAATGGTCTGGAATATTTAATAATGACAGAAAAAATCACACTCTTCTACATATGTTACGGGTTTTGAGTTTTTTACGTTGATGAGAAATATATATAGTAGAGCGACCAATTTAAAAAAGAAGCTTAGTTTTCGAGTTTAATCAACACACCTAAAACAGGCCTGAATTTGGTCTGAACCTTTTGCTGAATACCCCTGCTTTCAAATAGAGCTGTCGTAAAGATTTTGTTTAAATTGGGTAAAAAGCTATAAAATCGTGAAAAAATTAAAACGAAATATTTATATCGTTTATATCCTCGGTATCCCTATATTTTGTTCTTTTTTGTATAGAACGTCGTTGCAATCAATGCATTAGATATGTACACATGTTATATAATTGTTTTTGAGGAAGAATATTTCTTCTCTCTCTAAAAATTGCAGTTTTATGCAAATTTCTGTGAAATATGAAGAATCCGTGTTAATATTTTCTTTCAAGCACAGAGACTAAATTTTTGTCTCGAAACATATCGACAAATATATGTTTATTATTTCCAATGCCTTTTTATTAATCATTTTTCTAAGTGGCCATAAATAAATGTAAAACCCTAAAGCGTATATACTTTTGATTTAAGCGTCATTTCACAAATTAGTTTCCGTAGATGAAGATTCGGTCGACCACGTGGTACAGTTTCTATCAAATCGTACCTATCAACCGGTATACATACATATTTTTGATAAAAGTTAAATGCAGAAAGTGGAATTACATCAAACTGCTTAAAAATGAATGAAAAATACTTCTTTTTAATATGTCGTGGTAAGACCGTGTATGGAAACCCATTCGTGACAAGTTGAAATGAAAATACGTGAATTGAAGACAAATGCATTAAGTTTATATAAAATTATGAAAAGTATCTTTTGACGTTTATTTTGGTACCAAAGAGATGTGAATATACATGTAAAGTTCATGGTCGGAGTTTGGGCTCTTCGTTTTCTGTGTGTTAAACATTACGATATGCCTTGGGTAAACGTTGTGCAATTTATCCTTTTTAGCATCCGCACTTACTCTTCGTTCAGATTTGTAACTGTTAAAAAATCAAGTGGATGCTTTTCAAGATATACTGAGTCAGTGAACCCCTTTGATGTCTCCGTGAGATCCAATGGAAAGTCCTCAAGAGTCACGGGGGGGGGGGGGGGGCTTTAATTCATAATGCTGTACATAACCACAAACACCACAATGTCATATGTAATATTGGTAATTTAATTGGGCAGTTCCTACATTAATAAGGACTACATACGTCTACAATACAACAAGTAAAAGGTTATATCACGAAAACGAACCGTCTGTTGACAACGAACAATTCGCCGCAACAGGAGCCTAGAATGTTGGCGCGTCAATGTTAATTTCCCAAAGAGCTCCGAATAAAGAAATAAAATTGAAAAAGTGTGAAAGTATGACATAATGAATAGTCGGTGAAATGTGTCCAAGAAATGACTATTCCAACAGCAAGGCATCGACCTTCAACGATGGATATTAAAGAGTCCAAGATACGATACAACATAGTAAAATCGAACTATTGTAACGACGAGACTGATATGCACCCTTTATTGTGTGGTCATTTCTATTTTCATATTGTTAAAGATTTGCCTCTCCGTTGGTAATTTTATGTGAGCGTCTTTAATTCTTTTAAATTTGGTTGTTTGATGTTTACTATTTGTTTGTACCTTTTCCGTTTCATTTATATAGAAACAATTGCAGAGAAATTTAAAAAAAATTGTCCATTATAGACAAGGATGAAGCATGAAAAACAATAAATAGACAGTAAAAAACAAACTCAACATAAACATACAATATCGTATAATGGCCATCAACGAATTGATACAATTCTAGGGTAGATAGATTATGAATTGCACATCGTAATTAGAGTAAATACTCATTACCTGTAATTTGATATGGCTTTTATCACCTGGTCAGAAGTAAACTCTTCCGATGACCAGGTGAAAATAAGCTCCGCCCGGTCATGTCAGTTTGCTACGACAATACCTGTAGAACGATGCCTTTAAGCTACGTTTTAGTGACAACTGTTGTCACAAGGTCAAACAGAGAAAGAAAATGTCATGATTGCCTCGAATGTGATGGGGTCGTCTTGTGGAACTAAATTGCATTGCATAATTCCATGTTTTGTTGATCATAAATTCTTTGTTATATTTAATTATTTCTAAAATGCGGCTGACAAAATGCGTCCATAGCACAATGTTTGAAATTACCAAAACATAGATAGTACAGAAAATTTTTTTTTTTCAAAATTACTGATGTAAATTAGTCGTCTTCTTTGAAATAAGCGAGACTTTTCATTCATTACTATCTGTTAAAACTTAATTTAGCCGTAATTATTTAGTTTTACTCCGTATTATCGAGAAAACATCTCTTAGTTTATATTGTAGTGAATCGCTTATAACAAAGTTGGGGGTGGGGCACTTTATTTGCCTGGTACTCTTAAGTTTTTCAATCGATCTCTATCAAACTTTCCTTAAAACACACTCACATATCAAAATATTGTTTCTGTATGTTAATTTTTATCTTCGAATTAACATTCTCAATATCCCACTTACACCCCAACAAACCTTTCTGCCTCTGAAATAATAGATAACCACAAATCAGCTCTTGCTTCCTTTGGCTTCGACACTACCAATTTAGATTTAGATTTACCATACTTATACTGCATACCTAAAATGCATAAGAATCCGTACAAACAACGTTTCATCGCTGGTTCCTCAAAATGTTCTATAAATCTGTATCGATCTTTCTCACCAAAGTTTTATCTGAAATCAAATCTGGGCTACCAAAATATGGTTCGACAGTATATTCTCGCAGTGGTATCAACCAGATGTGGATTTTAAAGAATTCGAAGGAACTTTTAGAACATCTGAAATCCACTCATTTTAGTAGAGTCAATTCGATCAAAGCCTTTGATTTTTCGACACTTTACACTACAATTCCGCATTCTAAATTGAAAGAAAGACTCGCAAAAATTATAAGTAATGCGTTTACAAGTAAGAACGGTAATCGCAAATACAAATTTATTGTTGTTAACTATGACAAAACCTACTTTGTAAAAGAAAAGTCAGATTCTGAAAATAAGTACACTGAAACAGACATTATTCAGATGTTAAACTTTCTGATCGACAACATTTTTGTGGTGTTTGGAGGAAAGGTCTTCCAGCAAATTGTCGGAATTCCAATGGGGACCAGTTGTGCCCCACTCCTTGCCGACATTTTCCTTTACTCGTACGAAGCTGAATTTATTCAATCTTTGGTCTCTGAAGGGAAAAGATACTTAGCTTCTGACTTCAACTTCACTTACAGATACATAGACGATGTGTTGTCCATCAATAATCCAAAATTTGCGGATTACCTGAGCAGTATCTATCCTTCGGAGCTTGAAGTCAAAGAAACTACAGAGACAAATAATTCAGCATCCTATTTGGACATAATGTTGTCCTACGACACTGATGGTCACATGAACACCTCACTCTATGACAAACGTGACGACTTCAATTTCAGCATTACGAACTTTCCTTTTCTGAGTAGCAAGAAAGGAGGGGATCTCCAACAACACTAGGTTGCAGCACCCACAGCAAAATCCCAAAACACCCATGCAAAAAACACAGAACAGATACCCACAGAAAGAGACGTAAAAGGGACAAGGAACACCAACTCACAACATAGAAACATAAAAGACTACACATAAACCAACGAGACCAATGGGCAACCGGTGCCGACTTAGGACGGCCATCTGCCAAGTAAATAGCAGACGGTGTGGTTATCCTGGATTACGTGCGCACAACCCTCTCACTTCTCCAGTTACCTAGAGGTCTCGAAGAACGTACAAATGTGGTGTAAAACAACCTCCTCACTGTAAGATGACGTCACACAAACAAGACCGCGAAACGCAGAGGCCCCAGAGACACAGATGAATATGTAAATGGATATAAAAAGAGGGCATGCGTAATACAGTCCGTGCTCTGCCGACTGTAGCGAGCTCATGTATGTAATCACCCGAGGAGTCCGACTGACATTCAGAGAGGACAGGTGATCGGGGCCCTGTCTTCTCTAAAGAGGTTTGGACAGGGCCCGTCATGGAGTCCCGTCGTCACAGTCAGTCAGATTGCAAGTCTTAAGAATGCGCTCGTACAAGACTGTATATTGGTCAAGTACCAAGCTTAGTGTCCGTCTGGTGACATTAGGATCATATCCACGGTATAAAAGGCGTTTGATGACTCTGACGCATTTTCGATACATATGCTGTCTACCTTTGATCCTTCTTATTTTGTTAATTATGTCACCATAAAATGCAGGTTGTGAAATACCTAAAGTAATATACTCCGTTGCTTTTATAGGTCCGAATTTCAAAAGAAGTTGATCATAATTTTTGTAAAATTTCCAGAAAGTCTTTACTAGTTTGTGAAAGCGAAAACCTTGACCTAAAAGTTTCTTTGTAATTTGTAGATTTCTATTATGAAAATCCAAAACATCAGTACATGCTCTAGCATACCGGATGAGCTGTGAAATATAGATACCGTATGACGGTAATCTAGGGACATCACCGTCAAGCCAGGGGAAATTTACTATGTTGAATCCAAAATCATCTCGTTTGTCATATACACTTGTATGAATTTCTCCATTGACAATTTTGATATTTAGGTCCAAAAATGGTGTTTCAGTGTCTGTAAAGTTTGCCTTGTTAAGAGTCAATTCTTGTGGATAAATAACATCTTTATACTTTTCAAAAACAGGAATATCGATAGTAAGAACATCATCCAGGTACCTAGAAGTACTAATGAAGCATTTCACATCATCATGTTTTCTTTGCTTTTGAAGATTTTGAATAAATTCCATATTTGTCATTGAAGAGAAAGTAATGAAAATTTCAATTTTACCAATTTATCTTAGAATTTGTGCTCATTCATCCATGAAGCTGAAATTAGAAAAATCAATTTGATCCAAAAATTTTCTTTTGACTTCAATTAGCATATTGACATTGATTTCGGTCAGTTTGACTCGTCATTTATTAAAGGATGATAATTTTTGTTAAAATATCTATGATTTTGAATTTTACTTATTTTCCGCTTTTCTCTGAATTTACAGTAATTCTGACCATACGATTTTATTACGACAGGTCAAATCTTATGTCCAATGTAATATTCTTTCGTTTGATATAAAAATTAGCCCTGTGTTAGGTGGGTTGATTAAAATTTCAAATTTAGCGACTTGGTTGCACCACTAAGATAGACTTCTCATAAAAATTTCATCATATATCCAACAACTATTAATAAGGATAGCCCCTTATGTACAAAGGTCACTTAAGGTCATTCGTGAAGTTCAATGTCATTTTAAGCTTAAAAATAGCTATTCCTCTATGAAAAAATATTTAAAAAATCAGTAAAAATCAATGTTTTGTCCAAATGATCTGAAAAATTGGATATAATGATAAAAAAATGCATAATCTTTTACATATATTACAGTGAGGAGGTTGTTTTAGACCACAATTGTACGTTCTTTGAAACCTCTGGGTAATCGGAAAAGTGGGAGGGTTGTGCGCACGTAATCCAGGATAACCACACCTTCTATTATTTCTAAGGCAGATTGCCGTCCTGAGTCGGCACAGGTTGCCTATTGGTCTCGTTGGTTTATCTATAGTCCTTTGTGTTTGATGTTTCTGTGTTGTGCGTTGACGTTCCTTGTCCCTTTTGCGTCTCTTCCTGTGCTTGTCTTCTGTGTTTTTGCATTGGGTGTTTTGCTATGGGTGCTGCAACCTGTTGTTGTTGGAGATCCCCTCTTTTGTTCTATCATCGCACCGACGCGATATGTTTACCGACAAATCTCGTGGTGAGTACTTCATTTAATCGTTTACCCGTTGATACAATTTATTATTTGTGTATATCTAAAGATGAAAATAGTTTAAATGACGCGTATCTTGTATTAAGTCTTAGTTCTCGATGTAAAATTCAGTGTATCAAGTTTACGGGATCCGCCATTTTGCTTCATTTGGGAAGTAGTACCGGAAAAGGGGGCGTGTCCTTTTTTTCAGGTTATGGAAAATAACCTCAACTTTCAAGCCAATGAATAGTAGATTATTCGTCAAAGAAGAACTAAATTGATGAGGAATTGTGTACCAGAGAGGGGTAGGCTTTGCATATCACATAACTTGTGAGGGGTAAATTGTTCAAAATACATAAACTGTTTTGCAATATGTGGGATTAAGGTATTTAATGTCATATAAGGATTAATGGCCATGGTCAATACTTGCTATCGTTTCTGAAAGATTAAAGACAATCAGAAAATCATTTTTTTTGGTATAAAAATTATTGTGTTCGGGGAGCATCCATCAGTTTCACTGTTTTTGTCTTTGTATATTGTATCTCATATTCAATCACAATACATTCACAATAATTTACATTAAGATATTCGTAGATAATAGCTAAGAGATAGCAAACGATTACAATGACGATGCTAATTTTGATGTTGTATAGTATTGTTGAATATATTACACAATAGCAAAAAAATGTGGGGAACTTCAACAAGACTCGGTTAATGCATCTACAGCAAAAACATCAAAACACCCCAAGTGAAGCAAGATGCAGATTAGGGAAATGAAAATATATCCTCAAACGCTTTCAGCATATCAATTGATTGACAATGCGTATGCGCAGGGGGTGGGGCCACGAATCCCGATATTGGTCCTACATATGAATATTTATTTGTGATGTGATACTTTGTATTGTCCATTACTAAAATAAAGATTAGGATTATGTAAACAATGCTTTTATCAGTTACTTTAAGCCGTCGGCAATATGTGTAAACTTGTTGCAAAATCTACATGTTAAATTGAAATTGGCATTAGTGCTTGCATGGGCATACATTCAGAAATTAGAAATGAACGACAATCCTCATATGTCATTATCGTTAAAACTTTATGTTAATCAATGTCTGTGATCTGTGAAATTATACATGAATTATTTATCTATACTTTAATTCTCTTCGCATTTTTTTTTTTGGTCAGGAGGGGGAGGGGGGGAGGTCTGAAGTAAATCACCATGTAAATCACCATGTCAAACTTTCAAAAGGCAAAAGCTTAAAATATGAATATTCAAGCAAATTTTGAAATGCATATCAGCTTCGTATAAGATTTATACTTAGAAATATTATTTTCTAAAGACGTTAGCCAAACAAAACAATAGATAAAAAGAAAACGAAGAGAACAACATACAATGACTATTAAAGAGATCCTACTCAGCCTTATACGACAGAATGTCATCAGACTAAGAAGTTGGAATTTTAGTCTCCTTTATATACAGCATTGTATCAGCGCATTCTTAAGATATGCACTCTGACAGTTAGGAGGGACTCCATGACGAGCCCTGTCCAAACTTCTTTAGATAACACAGGGCCCCGACCACCTGTCCTCTCTAAAAGTCAGTCGGAATCCTCAGGTGATAACATGCATGAGCTCGCTACAGCCTGTAGAGCACCCCCCCCTTATATCCATTTACATTTTAATGGACGTCCAAAGTCTGCACCGGTTATCCATTGATCTTGTTGATTTATGTGTAATCTTTTGTGTTTAATGTTTCTATGTCGTATATCTATTTTACGTCTCGTGTTGTGCTCTTCTGCTCTGTGTTTTTGCATCGGGTATTTTGCTGTTGGTACTGCAACTGGTCTTGTTGGAATCCCCTCCCTCTTTAAATTCATTGTATAATTCATGAACGACAAACATGATATACAATCCATTACTTTAAGGCGCTTCGTTGAAATTCATTAATTTGGATGATTTACTTTACAGATCCTGCCTGCCTGCCAAGTCTACAGTGAGTAAATTAAAACTCGAATAACACATTATCGTACTCATATTTACTTAGTTTGGCATTATAACTATGATTCATTGAGTTTAAATTCCTATCACTTCTATCAAATTAATATATGCTTAATATTGCTTTTTTAAGGTTTACTTCTACAGTCTCGTCTCCAATAGTCAGCAGCACTTCAAACGTAAACCATGTAATCTTATACAACACATCAGCCTCGATTGTTTTGGCGGTCTGCATTACGGTAGCAGTTACTCTTGCCCTTGTGTTTTCCTTTTATATGTTGATCAAGTGTAAGTAACCCGTTAATTTGGATACAATTGTTATCTTGAAAAAGCGTTAAACCACAAAAGAGCATTTTAAACATTTGAATTGATTAACTTACAGTGATTACTTGAATCCTAGGGAGAGAATATCCATTGATTGGCAACCTACATACAGCAGCAATATAACGTCTTCAATTCATAACATCACTTTAGAACAGATTTGCTGCATGGGCCACAAATGCACATTTCGGATACTTAATCCACGTCAGTCAAAACCAAACAATGAGCTATGACCAAAGAATACCCATTGGTCTCGTTTGTTTATCAATAGTGTTTTGTGTTTGATGTTCTTATGTTGTGAATGGTGTTCCTTTTCCCTTATGCACAAGAATGCACTGATACAAGACTGTAGATTGGTCAATTACCAAGCCAAGTGTCCGTCTGGTAACAACAGAATCATAACTACGGTATAAGTCGTTCGATGATTCTAACACAATTTCGATGGTGATTCTTTTTACCTTCGATCCTTCTTATTTAGCTCATTGTGTCATCATAAAAGGCAGGTTGTAAGGGTCTAAATTTCAAAAGGAGGATGTTTGTGTTTGTTTCCCTTTTGATAGATTTTTTAAAAAACATTGTTTTATGGGCATTTCCATAATTAAAGCATAGACTTTGACCTTAGACTTGAAATAAATTGTCCTTTGGTTCATTTGAAAAAAAAAATTCTGAAACTAATATAGTTTCACGACATTAATATAGTCACTAATATAGAAAAAAAATTCTGAAACTAATATAGTTTCACGACATAGCTCTGCCCTTAGGTGGCTTTTTGACATACATTTCAGAATTACATTCTTTATATATTCGCTATTTGTATTTCCTCCCTTTCGGCCTTGGGTATCACTTTTGAAAATTCATTGTTTGTTGAAATAAGCGTATATGGTGTATTGAATAAATCAGATGGAACATATTTTCAGTATGAGTTTTTCAATCACTAAGTTGGTATCTCTGCTGGTAGACTGTGAGTTCCCGAGGATCTTGTTCGTCAAGGTTTATTATCCTTCTGCACTGATTCGAAATGTGTTTGTTAATTTTTTACATGTAATAGTAATGTTGATAAATTATTTTATGACTCTCCGCACGGAATAGCTCAATTCCTAGCTAGCTCGTTGGTTTCCATTTTAGGTCATATTAAGAATTTACTTCATATATTCACTATTTGAATTTCCTTATTTGGTCTAGAACATTCCTGATGTTTTTGTTTGTTGAAATGGCAATAGTATGCGTTAAATTATTATTAGTTTATTTCAATATGATTACATTGACCAAGTTTTGAACGTCAGAAATAACAATAAGGTCTGTACTTATTGGATCACATTTACATACAAATTGTCATGAGGCTTCGAAGTCATCCTTATCAAAATATCTCGATGAAACTGAAAAACGAGTTTCATGTGAAAAAAAGCAATATAAATAACAACCGTGACTTTGAAGTAATGAGCAATTTCTAAACAAAGTTATGATTAATCTCAGCATGAAAGTTTCAAATACAAGACAAAAGTAAATAATCAGTCTGCTCTCCTGGCATTGATCATCATCCATTAACCAATTTTGATAAAGGAACTTCAACGAATGAGTCTACCTGCCACTATACACTATATACATTATTCAAATAAACATTACAGAAGTACCGATCAGTTATTCAGTCTCATAGTCGAGAAGGCAAAGCAAACTAATTAGATTTTCAGGAACGATTGCGAACCTCGGAATGAACCAAATTCCGAAGTGAGACCAGGTGCCCGGGGAGAGTCAGCGTCTCCTGATTGCATGAAAGACCCGTCGCAGCAGCTCCATGGAAACCTGTCAAATTCGGTGATTGTCTCAATGTACATTTTGATGTACATATCAGGTAAGTATGTCTTGTTTGGTTATGATGACAGCCATTCAATCACAATGTAGAATGTCACCGATTATTCTGGAAAGGGGATCTCATATGCTTGCTTTTATTACATCCCCGTAGCGACCGAAGAACTTCCTCAATGTTGATTTCAGCCGTTGTGTAACATAACCATGAACAAGTAGCTTACTTGCAAGCTGTCTGGCTATAATTATGAAATCTTCATATTTGGAACATGCCCTGGCGTACCGCACCAGTTGAGAAACAAAAACACCATAAGCAGGAGAAGACTGAATGTTGCTACTCATGAAAGGGAAGTTAGTTATTTGGAAGCTGAAATCGTCACGCTTGTCATACAGTGAGGTGTTCAAATGGCCCTTTGCGTCGAAAGATAGGAGAATATCCAAGTGCGAAGCGGATCTGTCACTCTCTGTTGTTTCATTGATCTCTAGTTCATGAGGATATATTTCATGTAGATGATCCGCAAAGTTCGAATAATTGATGGACAACTCGTCATCTATGTATCTGAAGGTAAAATTGAACTGAGATGCGAGGTGATTTCGCCCTTCGAGATCAAGGTCTGCATGAACTCAGCTTGAGGGTTATGTACCCGAAACGTGCATGTCTGGTCCACGTTGCCAATTTATCTGTTCTTAAATGATGCTATTCAATTTGAAGACATTTACATTCGTATGAATATAAAGATAAGTCCACAAGCAGTGGGGCGCAATAAGTAACTATGAGGATGCCGACTATCTGTTGGAATACAGTTCCTCAAAACACAATAAAAATGTTGTCAATAAAAAACTCAAGCATCCGGATAATATCGTCTTCGGTATACTTTTTGTTTGAATCAGAGTGTTTCTTCACGAAATAGGTATCCTCCCGCCCAATTACGAGGTATTTGTATCTTCTATTACCATTTTTGAAAGAAAGGTGTTGCGGATAATATTGGCCAGTCTGTTTTTGTCTGTTTTGTTTTTTCTGTCAAATCAACATTGCCGTGCTCAAAATGGGACTTTGAATCCCCTTGCCTACGTTACGAGAGTTAAGTACTCTTGTCCATGCTGCAAATGTATCCGTTCTTTAATGATGCTATGGATTTGAAGACGTGTAATATTTGTACCACTTGGTGAGTGTCACTGCTGGTGTAACAGGTGTACCTGAGACCACATGTAGCCAAGCCTGATCAACTTCGGTTGATCGTTTCTTCAAAGACGTTTGAAAATTTCTGTTCACAAATTGTTCTAGAAATTTCCGAAAAGGTCCTGAAGCATCATATCCCATCCGTACTGCTACGTCTTTCGGTATTTTTTACAAACATATAAATTTGACAGTCTATGGCCATATCTTATTATTTAAATTGAGGATCACTGACGAGGGTTAAGTACCCCAAACATGCATATCTGGTCCATGCTGCAAATGTATATGTTTTGTCATTCTTAAATAATGTTATGAATTTGGAGACGTGTAATATTAGCATACCTTTGAGATGCTTCCGTTACAAAAATGTTTCATTTGGTTTCAGGTTGCCGAACGTCAAGACACCAGAGAGGTTCGTACAAAGTTACCAGTATTTACAAAATGCGAAAAGGTTAAAACTTGAAAATTTAGAATTACCTAACAGTTATTCAATCTCAATGTCGAAAAGGCAAAGGCAATTCGTGACAACATTCCGAAGTGAGACCAGGTCCCCGGGGGCAGAGTCAGAGTCAGAAATAAACATATCGATAATGACATTGCACTGAAATATATACGGCTACAAATACAACCAAACGTCGCTTAAGGATAAAAAATGTCAAGAAATAAGCAAAATTTTGGTAAAAATCAATGAAAATGAGTAGGACGTGTAACCTTAACCAAAATGATTTCTATACTAAACGATAGCCAAGCAATTTATCTCTCTATCTATATAAAATTATTTTGGTTGAGGTTGCGCGCCCATTTAATTTTCAAAGATTTCTGTCTACCTTACTTTACCTTGATTTTTCTTCATTTTCCGTTATCTACAGCAAATGACGTCACAACGCACATATTCTTATAAAAATTAGAGATAGAATAGTTTTCATAACATATTTTTAGACTAAAATACAGGGCCAACTTAAGGGACAAGTAGACCTGCCCCTGCGTTTTGCGGTCTTGTTTGTGTGTGGTCATCTAAAAGTAAAACAAAGGAGGGCATCTCCAACAACACCAGGCTGTAGCATCCACAGCAAAACCCCAAAACACTCAATGCAAAAACACAAAGCAGACAAGCACAGAAAGAGACGCATAAGGGACAAGGAACGTCACCGCACAACACAGAAACATCAAACACAAAGGACTACACATAAACCAACGAGGCCAATGGGCAACCGGTGGCGACTTAGGACGGCCATCTGCCACGGAAATAGCAGAAGGTGTGGTTATCCTGGATTACGTGTGCACAACCCTCTTACTTTTTCGATTACCAAGAGGTCTCGAAGAACGTACAATTGTGGTCTAAAACATCCTCCTTACTGTCATATGACCACATACAAACAAGACCGCAAAACGCAGGGGCCCAAGCAACACAGATGAATATGTAAATGGATATAAAAAGAGGGCGTACGTAAGACAATCCGTGCTCTGCCGCCGCGAGCTCATGTATGTTATCACCCGAGGAGTCCGACTGACATTCAGAGAGGACAGGTGGTCGGGGCCCTGTCTTCTCTAAAGAGGTTTGGACAGGGTCCGTCATGGAGTCGCGTCGTCACAGTCAGTCAGCGTGCAAGTTTTAAGAATGCGTTTGTACAAGACTGTAGATTGGTCATGTACCAAGCCTAGTGTCCGTTGGGTGACATTTGGATCATGTCGACGGTATAAAAGGCGTTTGATGATTCTGACGCATTTTCGATAGTGATGTTGTCTATCTTTAATCCTTCTTATCTTGTTAATAATGTCACCATCGTCGATAAGCCACGGAAAAACCTAGCCCTTACCAAAATAGGCATTAAATGCTACTGTGTTCATCATTTTAAAATCCTGACGGTAAAGACAGTTGTTGTTATATCGAGGTGTAATATGATAAACAAAAAACATGTCCAAGATGAGTGGAGATGAGAGGAGAGTCGTCGAAAATATAAACACGAATTCTCCATTAAACATGGCGGACTCCAAACCAAGATCTTATGCCATGGTCACATCCTCTAGGGATTCAGAAAATGAAATTAGTAGTGTCAAACCAGTATTCATCACTGAAAATGACATTTTTGGTAGTAATAAACCAAGTAAAGAACAATTCCTTACTCACACTGAGTTATATAAGGTGATTGATCAATGTGTTCCTGCGAGTCACCTAAAAGGCTTTCAGCGTGTGAGAGGCTTATGGAGGATATATCTAGACTCCTCTGCTGACAGAGACAAACTTGTTATTGATGGTTTATGGTTGCGCAAAAAACTTATACCAGTCTATTCAATGAACCCTCGTACAAATGCTTTTGATGGTCAGGACAACCTGAGGGCATGAGCAAAGAACATACCCTGTTCTGCAGACGACGGGCAGATTGTCTGTAGCTCTGAAAACCTAGGATGTGTCGTTCATTATATCTTCAGAGAACGCTTACGCATTGATGGTATGCTAACAAATTGTCAGACGGGGGACAGAATAATCGTGCGCGATCCCTTGGTCAAACCTCTACCACGAACCTTGATGATAGGCAAATACAAGGCCACAATAATTCATCGTGACCAATTTTCCAGAAAAGTGTTTACAGGAAGGCCACAAGTTAGCCGAGTGTCCCAATGACTGGGTTTGTCGTGCCTGTAAAACACCTGGGCATAAAGAGGCCGACTGTGTTACTTTTGACGAGGAAGATGAATCTCTCGCCCATAGTGATTTGTCTACATGTGATAACGAGTCTTCCGATGACGAAGAACAAAATGAGGTAACTGCGTCCAAGGCAGATGACCATACAGCTGATAGCACACACAGCACGTCGAATGAAGTACCTAAAAAAAACCCCCTGTGTCAAAGAAAATTACTAACAGCAACAAAGAACCGAATAAAACCAAAACCATGACGAAAACCCCAAAAAAGACAAAACCTGGACCTTTAAATAGCTACATGAAAAGCAGTCAAAAGATCACAACAGAAACCCCAGTGCGCACTGAAAAACGTGGAGCGACGACACCAACAGACATTCTACACTCAAGGACTGCGTCCTGTCAGAGATCAAAACTAAGGTCGTAGTTATTGTATATATGTATATATCAAAACAGTTCATTTAGCTGACAATGACAGTTTTTTATATAAATAGAAAAAGCATAAAAAATAATGGATGTGATGTAAGAAGATTGCATACATTCTTTGAAATGATGATAGAAATGATTAATGGTATATTATGCTTAAATCTTATTTCTCTTCTGTTTGAATATTCATATATGCTCCTTAAACTGTCAAGGTCTTGTAGCATTAGATAAAAGGAAAAGATTATACATGTGGATGAAAAATCAAAGATGCAATATAATGTTCATACGGGAAAGTCATTTCAGTAAAGTAAATGAGACAAAAATTGAAAATGAATTTAAAGGTAATATTTTCCACAGTCATGGTATGGTAACACCCAATCAAGAGGTGTCTCAATCCTAATCAAGGATGAATTAAAAAGTAAAGTAATTAATACATTTAAAGATGATGATGGTAGATTTTTGTTAATTAACTTGGAGATAAAAGATAACATATATACACTAAAAATATATATGCCCCAAATATTCCAAGAAAAAGAAATACTTTTTTTAAAAATATCAAAAAAGAAATTGAATCACATGCGTTAGATCTCATTATCATAGGTGGAGACATAAATGACATTCAGACAGACAAAGATATAAAAAATGTAAAAACAAAAGGCAAAAGAAAGCCTGTACATAATATAAAGAAAATGATAAAATCTCTAAAACTATTAGATATGTGAAGAAAATTAAATGAAAATGTGAATCAGTTTACATGGAAAAGGAAAAATGACAATATTTCAGTTACACGCATTTTCTATGAGGAGCATTTTTCGTTTCTAGTTAGTAACGATCTTACAACACAAATTCTTACTACAGATATCAGACCTGCCTTAATATCATATACAGATCATCAAGCTATATCGCTCAAGCTTAAAAGTAGAGCTGAAGATAGAGGGAAAGGATTGTTCAAAATAAATGATAGCATTCTTGACAATACAAAGTACAAAGATATGATTAAAAGATTGATAAATAAATATAAGGTAAAACTAATAAATACAAATAACCCATCAGATTTATGAGATCTCCTGAAAAAAGACGTCAAGGAATATACCATAAAATTTTGTAAAAATATTGCAAAAGTAAATAAGCATGAAATAAAGTCCCTAGAAAACGAGTTAAGTAAGTTACAACACACAAAAATTCAAACAAATAATTAAAAGAAAAAATAGAAGACACAGAAACTAAAATTGAAAACCTATATAACAAAAAAGCAAAAGGCGCCCAAATAAGGTCAAGGATAAAATGGGTGGAAGAAGGGGAAAAAATACGAAATTCTTTCTTGGATTGGAAAAACAGAGACAATGTAAAAAATCAATAACCTCAATAAAAGATGATAAGGGGCAAGTGCATAATAAGTCAGATAAAATAATGGAGATAATCAAAGAATATTATGATGAAATATATAATTCGACAAAACCAGACGTAAATCAAATCAACACGTACATTGAAAATGTTCATACTGATCATAAATCAACAGACGAAGAAAGCAACAAACTAGAGGGTATTCTTACAATAGATGAATGTAAAGAATCGCTTTTTAAAATGAAACTAAATCGTTCCCCAGGCAAGGATGGTCTGAGTGTAGAGTTCTACAGAACCTTTTGGGAAGATTTAAAAGAGATTATGATACATACTTTTAACAAATGCTATCAAAATGGACAACTTACAAATTCACAAAAAATAGGAATAATATCACTGATTCATAAGAAAAATGACACAAAATTCATAAGTAATTACCGTTCGATAACTTTGTTAAATGTAGATACTAAACTAATTGCCTACACTATAGCATAGCGAATTAAAAACATTCTTTCAAAAATAATCAATAATGATCAAACAGGTTACATAAAAAAACAGATATATAGGATACAACATAAGACAAATACAAGACATAATTGATTTTTCTGAGAACTTCAAAATTGATGGTGCACTCCTATTTCTTACCTTTTAAAAGCCTTTGAATTCTTTCGAATGGAATTTCATGTTTGCTGCACTTCGTAAATTTTGATTCAAAGACTCGATGTTATCATGGATAAAGCTCCTTTATACTTACATTAAAAGCTGTATTCTGAATAACGGTTGGGTTTCCACACCAATCACAGTCCAACGTGGCATTAGACAAGGATACCCATGCAGCGCCCTCATTTTCGTAATTGCGGTACAGTTGCTAGCCTGTAAAATTCGACAAGATGAAAACATAAAAGGTTTCCGTATTAAACTTGATGGTAAAGAGCATAGTATAAAGATTTCACAGTTGGCAGATGATATGACATTATTCTTGACATCGAAAAATGAAATTTCAAAAGCATTAAATATAATAGAAATATTTGGAACACTATCTGGTCTTAAACTCAATAGAAATAAAACAGAAGGAATATGGCTTGGTGCAGTTAAACACAGAATTGACAAACTTGAAAATATAAATTGGACAATTAACCCTGTAAAGTGTCTTGGGATTTATTTTTGCGAAGACCATAAAAAATGTAAAGATTTAAATTTAAATAAACAATATGAAAAATCAGAAAGAATTTTGAATAATTGGCAAAAGCGCAACCTTACCCTACTTGGAAAAGTAACAATTATAAAATCATTGATTCTACCTAACATCACATTTTTGACTTCAGTCACCAACATAGATCGAAAACATATTAATAAATTTAAATCTCTTATTTTTAAATTCATTTGGGGAAATAAGCCACAAGCAGTAAGTCAAATATAAGTGTAAAAATGTTGCCCAATTTAAATAACTTACCTGATTTTTATGAAACACTGGTTGAAGTACGAAAACAAAGATAATCCTCCTAAAAACTTCAGATTAGTACGGCAGCAGGTCATCTGGGGAAATCAATATATATCTCTGAAAGGAAAATGTCTTATATTTAAAAACTGGATAAACAGTAATATAATACATGTAAATGATATTTTAGATAATGAAGGTAACATATCAGAAAACACTATATTAAGTAAATTAGATACAAAACAAAATTGGATATCAGAAATCAGTCAGCTAAAAACTGCCTTTCCCAAAGAATGACTACTATATTTAAAAACTGAAGAATCCCAAAATACAAGAGTAAATGTAGATCAGGAAATAATGTTTCTTAAGAGCCAATCCGGCATAAAACCATGCAAAATCGTAAAAATCGTCCAAAAGGGTGGTCAAAGTTTTACATTTTTATGTATATTTCTGTATTCTATGATGAAAAACATTCGAGAAAAAAATTATTTTGAAATTCATATATGTCCCGTTTTATAGTAATGGGCCAATTTTGTTTGTATGGCATAACGCCATTAACAGGGCTCAAAAACAACACTAAAATAGCCCTATTTTCATCGTTGAATAAGATTTGATTTTGATATGCAGTAATTCTTTTCATAATAAAATCAGATACTTACTCAATTCATCTTCATTATAGTTCTCGCAAAGTTAAGATATACGAATTGACTTGCCACCAGGGGGCGCTCTAATACGACTTATATTGGGATTTGACAAAAGCGTCCCTATTTCGAACATGAATAACATCTATAAGAGAGAAAATTTTCCCACAAAATTTCAGTATAATAAAGTAAACGTATTATACTTTAATATATAAAAAAACTGTCGCTGCCAAATGTATCTAAGATATGCAAATTTTATCAAGAATATTCATTATTTTGCGGAATATGATTAAAAGTTTAATGGAAAAATGTTCAAAAGATAAGCATCTTTGATCATAATCTAGAAAAAAAATTTAGGATATTAACAAAATATGTTCTAAAAATGATGGAAATCGTTTCAGATCTTTTTCAATTTCCCTTATATAAGCCCCATCATTAATCTAGACGATTTTCGAGATAGCCCGGAACGACGCCACCGAGTCAGACTTTTAGTGATGACGTCACGTGGTTAGGTTCCCTGGTAGCATGTAAACAATGACGATAAAATAAGAACTTGACACGGATAAACTATCGCATTAGATTATAACATTGATAGAGTTTAGCTCAAGATTGCATAGCAAATCTCGTTCCCTCGTTTCTAGATGTGATTAGATGTACCCATCCCAAATCTTTTGAAATAATCTTCACAGATGTAAAAGAACGAGTCTCTAAAATAGTCTCTAAAATAGTCGGTGCTACTACCAGTAAGTACTGGTTAGAGCGTCGAAACAATATACGGAAAGGTTCCTGGTTCGAGTCTCCCTGGAGCAGGGGCACTTAATCTCACTTCTATTGAATTTGAAGACGTTTAACTTATGAAAGCTCATCATAAAAGGATCACTATGCCACTGCTAGTTTCGTGTCATCAGATTTGTTACATGTAGATCTATTGTCCTGTAGACAACGGGTCGTTCGATGTACTCTTCTATGATCTCTCATTCTCTGTTATATGAACAAATTGTCCTGTCTGTGTATTGTTGACATGACTGTGGTTGTTGAAAATCATAAAGAAAAGTTTTCTTTACAGTCTACTCGCTGCTCTTTTCATCGATTTTCCAAATTCATTGTTTCATAGGAAATTGTGTTTAAAAAGTTCTTTCCTTTTGAAAACGATCTGTTGAATTGATAAAATAAACGTGTTTTTTTTTTTCTTAAAATGTTAGGTTGATCTTTCCTATAAACATAACAATTTATTCGTATTTCAGAGAAAAAATAGACAGGTTGCATGAATTATCCTCACTTAAAGTAAATCAATGAATTAACTATATATCCAACCTCGATCATTCTGTTATTTTCGTGCATAAAACAAGAAAAAAAAATTGTTTGATATGACTGTCTCTTTCTTGATTTCAACTCAACGTCAAATAGCGCTTTCAACCAAATCGGTCATCTATGGTTATGATGAGAAAAGTCTTTGTTTATTCAAGGTAAAATAATTTGGGGCAAATTTCAGGGGCCCTGACAACCTCTCCGTCATATTTCTTAACCTCCACCTGCCCTCGGCCCCCCTCCCGCGTTAAAAAAGAAAATCGTACTAGAAAAAACACTCTTTTCCCCGGAACCCCCCCCCCCCCCCCCCATCGCTCTAAATCCTTGCGTTTGTATAAGCTGTTTTGCTCCGTATTCATCCGCTCCGGTCCGTATGCGCGCAAATTATGAGAGTAATCACTTTCTTTTATAAAATCTCAATTCTTTCATAAAAGTTTATCTCCTTCATATCCTTAATTCAAGGTATTTCTCCTTCGAAGTATTGATATTATCTTGTACTAAAGCAGAGCGGTCTTCGTTCTGTAAAAAAGTACTTTTATTGAAAAGAAAAAAAAAAGAGTTCATGGTACTCCATCTTTCAAAAAAAAAACAATATTGAAAAAAAAAACAAAACACAAAACAAAACGAAACGAAACGAAAAAAAAAAAAAAAAAAAAAAAAAAAAAAAAAACCGACACCCTCCCCTCCGAAAAAAAAAAAACAAAAACAAAAACAAAATTATACAGAAAAGAAAGAGAAAAACTCCTGGGCTAACCTAAGGGCGTAGATCTACATGTATACATTATACGCCTTTCAAACATCAAAGAGATATATAATTTCATTCTATATAACTTCTTTCCTGCAAAAGCGTAATTCTGACATTGTTAGTTCGTGTACTGAATATGAAAAGAAACGAAGAAATGATGTGAAGAAACAAAATACGGAATGATACGGAGAAGCGAAAAAGAGATAATTTCTTCGCTTCTTCGCATCATTTCCTCACTTCAATTTTAAAGGGACGGTGTCCCTGAAAATTAATTAATTTTTATTTTGGAATGCAAAATTTTTCTTTTCAAATGAAAATATACATTCTCATTTGTATAAATTCAAATTTTCAGGCGAATCTAACGCATACATCCTTTAAAAACGTGATTTTGAATTTGGGATGCGCAGCTCTAATAAATTTCACTGGCGCCACCTACAATGTATTGAGTTTTTACAATAGAAGTATACGGAGATTTATTTATTAAAGAATCGACAATATTAGGGACGTTACTGCATATTTTCAAATAAAACTTTTTATGGCTCCCTTTTTCCTCTTTCTAGACCCTTTGGAATATATTTTACGTTTTCGATAAAATTTATTTTTATTCCCAACTATCGATTGTACAATTTTGAACAAAGAGTTTGACCTTGACCTGCGTGTGAAAAGACATGATCAAATCAGCTGTGGTCACAACTCGCCGCTCATGTATGCGTATTTCTACGTGTGCAATGATTGAATCTTTGGGATTCCGTATTTTTCGTTCGCATTTTTACACCGCAAAAATTCACTTTGATGCAAATTTTAACTGTCTATATCTCAATACGTAATTATTTGGCATCGGTGGATTTTTGAGATATTTATAAGATCAAAGCAAAGAGTTAAAAGATGAAATTTGAAAAAAATCAAACTTCTCTTACAAAAGATATTGGTGCGTGAAAAACGTATAAAACGTCATTTTCTCGTTAAGCTGATTTTTAATGCATATTTTAACTGTCTATATCTCGATACGTAATTATTTGGCATCGGTAGATTTTTGATATATTTAAAAGATTAAAGCAAATAGTTTAAAGATGAAATTTGAAAAAAATCAAATTTCTCTTACAGAAGATATTGTTGCTTGAAAAACGTCTAAAACGTCGTTTTTTCGTTAAGCTGATCTTTAATGCATATTTTAGCTGTCTACATCTCGATACGTAATTATTTGGCATCGATGGATTTTTGATATATTTATGAGATTAAAGCAAAGAGTTAAAAGATGAAATTTGATAAAAATCAAACTTCTCTTACAGAAGATATTGGTGCGTGAAAAACGTCTAAAACGTCGTTTTTTCGTTAAGCTGATCTTTTATACCTATTTTAACTGTCTACATCTCAATACGTAATCATTTGGCAGCGGTGGATTTTTGATATATTTATAAGATTAAAGCAAAGAGTTAAAAGATGAAATTTGATAAAAATCAAACTTCTCTTACAGAAGATATTGGCGCGTGAAAAACGTATAAAACGTCGTTTTCTTACTTAGCCGATTTTTGCCTCTTTTCGAAGTTACGTTGTGGCTGTCTTTGGAAATTTTTTTTTCATACATAATATTATCCTATGATAGAATAAAATGTTATATTTCAATATATCAATAACAATATTTACTCCAATTCAATTTATACTTAAACTTTTCAAGAAGTACATCAGCGAAAATAGGGATATTTCTACGTCCTTTTTGTAAATTTGGCGGGAAAAATGATGGGGTGGTATATCTCTGTAACCATGGATATTTGAACAAAAATATTTGACATAATTATTCCTAGTCATGTATCTATTAAAATAACTTAAAATCATTAAATTTGGTTACTAGGTCATTTGGACCAATTTGCATGGTTTTATGCCGGATTGGCTCTTAAGAGAAAATTGATAAAGCTAGATATAAAACAAATTTATAATCTGATAACTCTGAAGGAAATCCAATGTCCAATTGGTTTCTCGAAATGGTACAGACTACTGAATGAAACTATACAATATAAACACATTCTTTCTTTTATTCATTACAAATAACTTGAAAATAAACACAAAATTTTCAGATGGAAGCTACTACATTTTATTTTACCATGCAAAGTTTTATTATTTCAAAGGAAAATATCAAGTGATGCTGCATGCAATTACTGTGGTAATATTGAAGATTATGAACACTTCTTTATTTCGTGTACTTACCTGCAGGAATTTTGGAACAAAATGTACACTATCTGCAATAAACTTGGTTTTGGAAGGCATATTTTTTCACTGAAAAATATGATTTGGGGATATAAAATTCAACAAAAAGAATATGAAGATATGAACTTCTTCTTAACTCTTCTTCTATTTACAATTTATAAAGCATACTATATTTCAGAGCAGAAAAAAAAGATAAACGTGTTCAATTTATTTAAAAATGAAATAAACCAGAATATATTATTGGAAAGGGTATTGAGAAAATCACGTTCTTTACTTCTAATTAAAATTCAATCTATTTGTCAAGTGAATCCCTGAATTATAAAGCTTTTTTTTCTCCTAGCTCACAATATTAATTCTTGACTTCGCCACTCATGTATGCATTTGCATTATTCTTAACAATTTTATTCATTTAAGTACTATTTCTTTATGTTAAATGACAACTCTAGTATATACTTACCTTGGTTACTGTCCATAATAGTTGTATTTATCCTAACTTTTGGATAGAAGGTAAATTCAGAACCTCTGACCATGTGCCCATGTGCAGCGATCCATGAGAAGCTTGTAATCTTGTGATTGATAGAGATCGTCTGCGTCATTCACCGCAGCGCAAACTGTATTTTTTTGTAAAATGCGGGCGCCGCAAACCTATTCGTTTCGGAGAATATGATTTATTATCTAGAACTCAAAAATTAATTTACATTATGTAAGAAATAGAGAAAATTGTTTTCTGTTATGTTAAAGGGAAGGGAGGAGATCTCCAACAAGACCCCGTTGCAGCATCAACAGTAAAACACCAAAACACCCGATGCAAAAACACAAAAGACGAGTACAGCATGAGACGGAAAAGAGACACACGACATATTTATATGACGTGATTTTAAATAAAAAAATAATGTCACCATAAAATGCAGGCTGTGAAATACCCAAAGTAATATACTCTGTTGTCTGTATTGGTCCGAATTTCAGAAGAAGTTGACAATAATTTTTGTAAGATGTCCAGAAAGTCTTTACTATATATATAGTTTGTGAAAGCGAAAACCTTGTCCTAAAAGTTTTTTGGTAATTTGTAAATTTCTACTATGAAAATCCAAAACATCAGTAGATGCTCTAGCATACCGGATGAGCTGTGAAATATAGATGCCATAGGACGGTAATCTAGAAACATCACCGTCAAGCCAGGGGAAATTACTATGTTAAATCCAAAATCATCTCTTTTGTCATGCACACTTGTATGGATCTCTCCATTAACAATTTTGATATTTAGGTCTAAAAATTGTGTTTCTGTGTATGAAACGTTTGCCTTGTCTAGAATCAATGCTTGTGGATAAATAACATTTTTATACTTTTCAAAAACAGGATTGTCGATAGTAAGAATATCATCATGATACCTAGAGGTACCAATGAAGCATTTCACATCATCATTTTTTCTTTGCTTTTGGATAAATTCCTTTTCATACGTGTATGAAAAGGAGTTTACATTAACATAATTGTACGTTCTTCGAGACTTCTGGGTATCGGAAAAGTGGAAGGGTTGTGCGCACGTAACCGAGGATAACTACAGTCTGATACTTATGTGGCAAATAACCGTCCTGAGTCGGCACAGGTTGCCCATTGGTCTCGTTGGTTTATGTGTAGTCTTTTATGTTTCATGTTGTGAGTTGGTATTCCTTGTCCTTTTTGCGTCTCTTTCTGTGGATGTCTGTTCTGTGGTGTTTTGAAGTTTTGCTGTGGGTGCTGCAACCGTGTATTGTTGGAGATTCCCTCCTGTCTGTCTCCTTGGTGCTTTTGTTTGTGCTTCATACACGTAACAAAACACAAATACAGACACTCAATAATTGGTCCTATATGGCTCCGAATTTCCTGAAAGGTCGATTCAGTAGCATATCCAAGTAAAATCTATGTTGAAAATAGCATTGGAGGGAGATGGTGCGAAGGTGTTAACCTCCTTTAATTACGATGATATTATTCGGTGAAATGGCAAGTCTCCGAAATAGCAAAAAATATTTATGATGTCTCATTGATAAAAAGCCAAAACAAAGATTCTTCCAGGTGACGAAGCATTTCAACTCTATACCTTCTTGAAGAGAATTTTAAACCAATTTCTATGCACTAGACACGTGTTTCGAAAAATAAATTCTCATCAGTGATGCTGCTATTAAATTTGAAGACGTTTACATTCCAGCCAAAGTGTGTTCTACTTTCATTCGCTGATTGTAAGGAGTCCGCGGCTCCTAATGTCCTGTATGGTCGATTCAGTAACATTATTAGATTTAACATATGACCAAAGAGCACTGGAGCGCTTGTGCTAGGATGTTCTTCTCCTTTATATTTGATAATATCTTTTGATAAGGTTCAAGTAGCAAAGTCAATTTGATTTCAAAATGATGAAGGGTCAGTACAAGCTTCTTTCACTCGTCAGAACTGGAAAGAGAGTAATTATTGAAACACGGATTGAACGTCTTACTATATTACAAGAAGGCATCTTGTAATGTTGTGAATCTTTTGCAACGTGGAACGTTTTTTTTTATATTGAAGGCATCTTGTAATGTTGTGAAACTTTTGCCTAATCCCATTTCTATTATTATATAATGAAATAAAATATGTTTCAACTATATTACATTCTTCTGCTACGTCGTTTGGTACATTTTTGGACATAGTGAATTTCATACTTTTTGGCCATTTTACATTGTTTAGACTGAGGATCACTGACGATGATTTAGTACCCGAAACGTGTATGTATAGACCATGCTATAGATTTATCAGGTCTTAAATGATGCTTTTGAATTTGAAGACATTTAACATTGTTTACACTGAGGATCACTGACGAAGATTAAGTACCCGAAACGTGCATGTCTGGTCCATACTGTAAATTTATTTGATCCTAGATGATCCTATTGAATTTTTGCACCACTTGGTGAGTGTCACTGCTGGTGGACCACGGGTCCCCGAGGACACATGTGGCCAAATTCGTTCAATTTCGATTGATCGTTTCTTCAAAGCATTCGAAAATTTATGTTATCTAAATTGCTTTGAATTAATAAAACTTTGGTCCTGTAGCATCATATCCCACCTATCATGCTACGTCTTTCGATATATTTTTTGACATAATAAATTTTACACTCTTTGGTTATATTACATAGTTTAGATTGAGGATCACTGACGAGGGTTAAGTACCCAAAACGTGCATGTCTTGTGCATGCTATAAAAATTGTTCCTGCACGATGCTATTGAATTTGATGACGTTAAACATTAATAAATCATTTCATAGTCTCATTTCTTTCAAATGTATTACCTTGATACACATATATGTCCTTCCTCTATGCGTTGTCTTTACTTGATTTACTCAAAACTATCATCTGGAAGTACTGTATTATTATTGTCCGGTTAATTTGTTTGTTATCAATGTGATATTATATGTATTTTTTGCTAATTCGGAAACTAGCCATTTCACCGATGAATATCATCGAAATTTAAGGAGTTTAATATCTTAGCACCATCCCTCCAATGCTATTTTGAACATAGATTTTATTTGGATATGCTACTGAATCGACCCTACAGGAAATTTTGAGCCGCGTACTCTCTGTAATGTAAATGTAAAAATCTAACTTCAAAAAATTAATGATGGCGCTACTGAAATTTTTTTTGGTGGCTCCGCTGAAGGCATCACTGATAAGAATTTGATATTCGAAACACGTGTCTGGTGCACGGAAATTGGTTTGGAATTTTCTTCAAGAAAGTATAGAGTTGGAACTCCATACCTTCTTGAAGAAATTTCAATTCTATACGTTCTTGAAGAAATTTCAAACCAATTTTCATGCACGAGACACGTGTTTTGGAGATTTATTCCTCATATTAAAAGCCACACAAAAACTGATTAACTTTTAATAACAAGATACACAGTTGTATTTCATCGCCAGAAGACAACCTTTAAAGGTCAGGGTGGCGACTTTTAATAGAAATGAGGTAGAAGAAAGATGGATATGTCCACATGTAGAGGAACATCTCCTCGAACTACCGGACCAAAAAATCAAAATTTGCCCGTTTCGTTTTTTGGCTATAAACGTTCATTTTTGACCTATTTTAACATTTTTCGTCATTTTAGTGAATTCTACATCATAACTTTACATACCTCTGCAATGCATGAAATTTCACAAAGTCATATATACCCTTATTTTTCTGGATTCTTAGAGCTTATGTATGAAATAAAGCCTATTTTGAAAAATTCTGATGAAATAAACAGTTCTAACGAGTGTATTTTTTATAAATACGTTTTTGTTGGTTGCCATGGCAACAACACGTTATTTTTAGTAATAGTTAGAAGGTCGCTGGGTACATAAAAAAAATTCTATGTATAGAGCCATGGTATTGCTTTATCATAAAGCAATCAAACCAATATGCACCCGAATTTGTTTTTTAGCAAAATGACTGTTTCTATAAAAAGCAAAATAATTTGTGCAAAAAATCAACATTTTGACCCAAAAACATAGATATTTACTCAAAGTTCGAATTTCTTATTCTCTCATTTTTAAAGAGTTTAATGAATAGTATACATTCTGATGTTTGAATCTTTAGAAGCAGAACTCACATGAAAATGACAATTTTGTCCTATTTTCGGCGATTTTTCATTGAAAATATGCATTTTCCTCAAAGTTACCCATTCAGCAATGAACATTTCAAGGAGTATTATTTTTTTCTGAAATAATGCAACAAACTGAGCTTGTACCATTTATCGTCCATGTCGGTTTAAAATATTACGTTATATAAAAATAGAGTTATCTCCCTGTAGTCGCAACCCTAACCTTAATTTGTCACATGCAGCTAGAATACATTTATGAAATTCTCTTCAAATAAACATGTCATCTTCATTATAGGTGTCGATCAGATGAATAAATACAGCGAAGCTATAATTGAGATTGGTTGAAATAAATAGAAAAAAAAGTTGTATAACTATGTCTTAATCTCGTATACATTGATATTATTCATACACATTGTATATTGTGTTCAAGTATGCATTTGCATTATTCTTAACAATTTTATCCATTTAAGTACTATTTCTTTATGTTAAATGACAACTCTAGTATATACTTACCTTGGTTACTGTCCATAATAGTTGTATTTATCCTAACTTTTGGATAGAAGGTAAATTCAGAACCTCTGACCATGTGCCCATGTGCAGCGATCCATGAGAAGCTTGTAATCTTGTGATTGATAGAGATCGTCTGCGTCATTCACCGCAGCGCAAACTGTATTTTTGTAAAATGCGGGCGGCGCAAACCTATTCGTTTCGGAGAATATGATTTATTATCTAGAACTCAGAAATTAATTTACATTATGTTAAGAAATAGAGAAAATTGTTTTCTGTTATGTTAAAGTTGTATATTTATATGACGTGATTTTAAATAAAAAAAATAATGTCACCATAAAATGCAGGCTGTGAAATACCCAAAGTAATATACTCTGTTGTCTGTATTGGTCCGAATTTCAGAAAAAATGAAATCTGGAAATTTCCAAGCCAATACGATTTCTTCTTACGACTTCTCTAATATGTACACCACACTTCCTCATGACAAAATTAATGATCGATTATCTAATCTCATTAAATGGTGTTTTGATCGAGAGCGAAAAACTTACATTTGTACATCTGAATCGAAGGGTTTCTTTTCCTCGACAGACTACAAATCATACAAATCATGGACATGTAGTGACCTGTGTAATGCCTTGTCCTTCCTCTTGGACAATATTTATGTTAAATTTGGTGAGGATCTATACAAGCAGGTTGTAGGAATTCCTATGGGTACTAACTGTGCGCCTCTTGTTGCAGATTAATTTTTATACACTTATGAAAAAGAATTTATCCAAAATCTTCAAAAGCAAAGAAAATTTGATGAGCTGAAATGTTTCAATAATACTTCTAGGTATCTGGATGATATTCTAACCATTGACAATCCTGCTTTTGAATTATATAAGAATGAAATTTATCCACAAGAATTAACCCTTAACAAGGCAAACCTTTCAAATACAGAAACACCCTTTTTGGACCTAAATATCAAAATTGTAAACGGAAAGATTCATACAAGTGTATATGACAAAAGGAATGATTTTGGATTTAACATAGTAAATTTCCCTTGGCTTGACGGTGATGTTCCAAGATTACCGTCATACGGCATTTACATATCACAGCTCATCCGGTACGCTAGAGCATGTACTGATATTTTGGATTTTCACAGTAGAAATTTACAAATTACCAAAAAACTTTTAGGTCAAGGTTTCCGCTTTCATAAACTAGTTAAGACTTTCTGGAAATTTTACAAAAATTACAGTCAACTTCTTTTAAAATTCGGATCTGTACATGCAACAGAGTACATTACTATGGGTATTACACAACCTGTCTTTTATGGTGATATGATAAACAAAATAAAAAGGATCAAAGGTAGGCAGCATAACCATCGAAAATGCGTCAGAATCATCAAACGCCTTTTATACCGTGGGTATGATCCTAATGTCACCAGACGGACACTAGGCTTGGTACTTGACCAATCTACAGTCTTGTACAAGCGCATCCTTGAGACTTGCACTCTGACTGACTGTGACGACGGAACTCCATGACGGGCCCTGTCCAAACCTCTTTAGAGAAGACAGGGCCCCGACCACCTGTCCTCTCTGAATGTCAGTCGGACTCCTCGGGTGATTACATACATGAGCTCGCTACAGCCGGCAGAGCACGGACTGTATTACGCATGCCCTCTTTTTATATCCATTTACATGTTCCTCTGTGTCTATGGGGCCTCTGCGTTTCGCGGTCTTGTTTGTGTGATGTCATCTTACAGTGAGGAGGTTGTTTTACACCACAATCGTACGTTCTTCGAGACCTCTGGGTAATTGGAGAAGTGAGAGGGTCGTGCGCACGTAATCCAGGATAACCACACCATTTGCTACTTGCGTGACAGATGGCCGTCCAAAGTCGGCACCGGTTACCCATTGGTCTCGTCGGTTTATCTAGTCTTTTGTGTTTGATGTTTACATGTCGTGTGTCTCATTTCCGTCTCGTGCTGTACTCGTCTTTTGTGTTTTTGCATCGGGTGTTTTGGTGTTTTACCGTTGATGCTGCAGTGGGGTCTTGTTGGAGATCTCCTCCCTTCTTTTCTGAATGTATTAGTATTGGGATTTTATTGTTCTCGTTGTTTTCGACTGCTTTCCTTTTTGTGTATGTGTGGTCTGCTGTGGTCACTACAAGACCGTCATCTAAGAAATCATCTACTCAAAGTTCATTTGTACATATAAATGGAAGTAAATGTAAATCTAAATGAAAAGTATACAGGTATCTTCGCGCAGCTATTAATAAACCTATTAAGCCTGAAGATTCTGAATTTTTGTCGTAATTTTTTTTCTAGACGCGTCGAATATCAGAGAATCCGTAGAACTAGATGACCTATTAGCCAATGATAAAGACGAGGAATATCCATCGAACTCAACACAAGGCATTTCGAAAAGCTCAGGTTAGTAAATACAAAGAACAGACTTGGCCCCATTGAGAGGTCCATTGAAAAACTCGACCATGCTTAGAAGGTAAGGGTATGATATCCAGCATGACCACTCTGCACCCACCCAGCGAAATAAACCTACAAGAAAGTGATACGTAAATAACAGACGAAAACTACAAACCACAAAAATACACGACAAAAATCAGCAGAACATAATACAAAATAATCGAACAAAAACATCAAATATTAACGGCATAAAAGGAAGGAGACCAATGTACACCCGTGTTGGAAGGACATCTGCTATAAGCAAATGGTATTGTTATCCGGATAATGTGCGCACAACCCTCCCAATTATCCGGATATATAGAGCAATCCATAGACGCAAAATAGTTGTACAAACATAAAACTTCTCACTGTAAGGTGACGTCACAAACAAGACATTTAAACGCAGCGGCCTTTTGTAATTAAGAATTGAATGTTTATTTTTGCCATTTTATTGGATGATGAAATGTCAGTTGTCGTATCACAATTTTTGCGTAAAACCGCTTCGCTACGCTACGCGGTTTTACGCAATTTGTGATACGACAACTGACATTTCATCATCCAATAAAATGGCAAAAATAAACATTCAATACTTATAATTACCAAACATAGATCTATGAATTTATTCCGAATTCGTACAAATTCTAAGGAAAATAAATGATTGAGTACGTGGCGTATGAAAATATTGAACGGGTACGAACTAGTTCCCTAACAACAAAAATATACGAGAGGAAAAAAAGCAAGCCGACAAAAAAGCATATTTTACCTATTTGCACTTACTGCTATACAATTATGACGTAATTTGTGACGCGTTGTTTATTGAAGGCAGCAGACATGACAGTTGAAAATAGAACATGAAGCAATTGTGTTGGGATTTATACAGACTCTCAGACAGCATTTCTTGTACCTGGAGATCTTATGTGTGAAGAAAAAACACGTTGTTAATATCTACAGGTATCAGAATATCAGCTGTAAATTATTTCTTAGGAATCAGAACGAAATCGACATGACAAGTTTGGTAAGTCGCGATTGAGTAGCTTTTGCTCAGTACTTTCAAATTTATTCCTCCTACATGTTGTATATCCATGTGTATTAGATTGATTTCGATGATTTTAGAAAAATAAAGGAAAAGTTTTTTTCATGCATTTCTAATAGGTCAATCAAAATTTCCCTAGAAACACTAGAAATCCGTCAACAAACTGCCGTTCATGTTGACTTGTTTCAGTTTTCAAATCATGCGCGTAGCAACCGATGTAATCTCTGCAAACATTCAGTTCTGTGCTGTAATGTTTATGAGTCGACACGTGGAACTGTCTCTAGTTTTAATGGATTGTTTGAGACCATTTGTATTGTTATTTCATGCGTTAGAAAATTCTTGATTTCTGTTGCGTTAGTGTGAAAGTTGTTCCGGTCAATTTTGACATTTTATCATCTTATAACGGAAGTCACAATAAATGCGATCGACCAATCAAAATGCTTAGAATCAAATAAACAAACACATTTGGTAATTATCACAAATTCTATGTAGAAGGATTTAAAAAGGATCCCGGACCTTAAGGCCCCTTTTTTGATCACTCATAAATCGAAGAATCTAATGTCATTTGTATGACTTTTTACATATAATGAAAAATTGACCGTTCGCGTATTAAATAACTATTCAAGAAGGGAGGAGATCTCCAACAAGACCCCGTTGCAGCATCAACAGCAAAACACCAAAACACCCGGTGCAAAAACACAAAAGACAAGTACAGTACAACACGTGACTTAAAAGAGACACACGACATGTAAACATCAAACACAAAAGACTACACATAAACCGACGAGACCAACGGGCAACCGGTGCCGACTTTGGACGGCCATCTGTCACGCAAGTAGCAAATGGTGTGGCCATCCTGGATTACGTGCGCACAACCCTCCCACCTCCCCAACCACCCAGAGGTCTCGAAGAACGCACAATTGTGGCGCAAAACAACCTCCTCACCGTAAGATGACATCACACAAACAAGACCGCGAAACGCAGAGGCCCCAGAGACACAGATGAATATGTTAATGGATATAAAAAGAGGGCATGCATAATAGAGTCCGTGCTCTGCCGGCTGTAGCGAGCTCATGTATGCAATAACCCGAGGAGTCCGACCGTTACCCAGAGAGGACAGGCGATCGGGGCCCCGCCCTCTCCAAAGAGGCCTGAACAGGGCCCGTCATGGAGTCCCGTCATCACGGTCAGCTAGAGTGCAAGTTTCAAGAATTCGCCTGCACAAGACTGCAGACCGGCCAAGCACCAAGCCCAGTGTCCGTCTGGCGACACCAGGACCACATCCACGGCACAAAAGGCGCCCGATGACTCCGACGCACCCCCGACGGCCACGCCGCCCACCCCCGATCCCTCCCATTTTGTTCATCATATCACCACAAAAGACAGGCTGTGCAACACCCACAGAAATGCACCCTGCTGCATGTATAGATCCGAATTTTAAAAGAAGTTGACTGTAATTTTTGTAAAACTTCCAGAAAGTCTTAACCAGTCTATGAAAGCGGAAACCTTGACCCAAAACTTTAAGTTATTGGTAATTTGTTAACTTCCACCGCGAAAACCCAAAGCACCAGTACATGCCCCAGCGCACCGGATGAGCTGTGATATGCAAATGCCGAATGACGGTAACCTTGGAACATCACTGTCAAGCCAGGGGAAATTTACTATGTTGAATCCAAAATCATCCCTTTTGTCATATACACTTGTATGAATCTTTCCGTTTACAATTTTGATATTTAGGTCCAAAAATGGTTATTCAAGTTTCGCTTGTATTCAAAGATGTTACTAATTGTGATGTATGTTTTGTGGCAGGGGTATTTGGTAAATTGTAGATTGGTCAAGTACCATGCTCATTGTTTTAGCTCATCTGAGCGAAGCTCAAGTGAGCTATTGTCATAGCGCAGCTTCCGTAGTCTGTCGTCCGTCCGTCGTCTGTCGTTAACTTTTTAATATTTTCGACTTCTCTGAAACCGCTGTGCAGAATTTCACAAAACTTCACAGGAAGCAAGTACTCATTGCCCTCTACCAAGTTTGTGTTTTTCGAGCTGATCGGAAATACAAGATGGTGACCACAGGCTCTATTTGGATGACACATTTTTGACTATCCTCTTAAACTACTGCACAGAATGTCACCAAACTTTACCAGAAGTAAGTACACATTGTCCTTCTCAAAGCTTCACTAAAAGCTTTTTCCTTCAGGTCTTATTCTGACTTTGATAAAAAAAACATACGTACAGTCTCCTCAGGTGACCGATGTGGCCACCTTGGGCCTTTTATTTTGATTACCTTGGGATCATGTCCTCGGTTAAGCAGGCCACCGACAATTTTCTTACATTTGTTGTTGAAGTTCGATCTGCCTTTGATCCTTCTGATTTTGTTTACTAAGTCTCTGTAAAATGAAGGTAATGAAATTCCCAATGATACATACTCTGATGCCAGAGTCATCCCAAATTTTAAAATAAGTTCAGAAAAGTTTTTGTAAAATTTCCAGTTTCTGGTATCTTGATCCTTAATTGATAAGTTTCTTTGTAATTTGTCTATTTTTGTCATGGAAGTCCGAAACATGGGAACAAGCTCTACCGTATTTGACAGGACCATCGCCATCAAGTCAAGGAAAATAAACTATGTTGAAGCCAAAATCTTCTCTTTTGTCGTATATCATTGCCTGATTTTCTCCTATATTGATTTTGATATCAAGATCCAAAAATGGTGTAGCTTTATCTTTAGTGTTTGCTTTATTCAATGTTAACTCTGGTGGATAAATTTGATTTTTGTAATGGTCAAAATGTTGGTTATCAATAATCAAAATACCATCAAGATACCTAGAAGTGCCGTTGAAACATTTCAAGTGCTCAAATTTTTTGCGTTTTTTTCAGATTTTGCATGAATTCCTTTTCGAATGTGTATAAAAACAAATCTGCAACTAGAGGCGCACAATTAGTACCCATAGGAATTTTAATAACTTGCCTGTATACAATGTCACCAGATCTAACAAAAATGTTGTCTAAAAGAAAGAACAAGGCTTTGCACAACTCAGATCGAGTCCATGATTTGAATGATCTGTATTCTACTGAAAAAAAAGAATCCTTTAGCGTCAGAAGTACAAAATATACATATAAATGTCTTACCCTCTCGACCAAAACACCATTTGAAAAGCGATCTTTTATCTTCTCATGAGGTAGGGTAGTGTATATGTTAGAGAAGTCGTAAGATGAGATAGATTCGGCTTTAGAATTAAATGATTTTAATTTGATGATCATATCACCCGAATTCTTTATTGACATAAAATAATTGATGTCGCTATTATTGAATGCATTTTCACAATATTTTGATACATGATCGTGATAATAACTTTTACACTCTTTGGCCATATTACATTGTTTGATTGAGGATCCATGACGAGGGTTGAGTACCCGAAACGTGTATGTCTAGTCCATGCTGCAAATTTTTGCAGTTTTGAAATTATGCTTTTGAATTTGAAGATGTTTAACATTTGTACCACTTGGTGAGTGTCACTGCTGGTGATCCAAGAATTCCCGGGGGCACATGTAGCCAAGTTTGATCAACTTCGGTTGAAACATAGTCTAAAAACTAATATTTACGATTTTCATGGTAGAAATTTACAAATTACCAAGAAACTAATAGGTCAAGAATTCCGCTTTCATACGCTAGTTGACTTTCTGGCAATTTTACAGTTAACGTCTGTTAAAATTCGGATCTATACACCACGCAACAAACACTCTTTTGCCATATTACATTGTTAATATTGAGGATCACTGACAAGGTTAAGTACCCGAAACGTGCATGTCTGGTCCATGCTGCACATTTATAAGTTTTTAAATGATGCTTTTGAATTTGAAGAAGTTTAACGTTTCACTCAAGGATATAGGTTATATCAATTGTCATGCATTCAGTAGTCAATTTTCCTACGCAGAATTATTGAGAGAATTTCACTGTTTTTACCTAAACGTCATGGTAATGTAAACATTTCGACCAATGCACCAGGAGTCCCCAAGGGCACACGTAGCAAAGTTCGATCAACTTCCGTTGACCGTGTTCCAAGACTATCGTCTTACGGAATTTACATATCACAGCTCATCCGGTACGCTAGAGCATGTACTAATATTTTGGATTTTCATAGGAGAAATTTACAAATAAAAAAAAAACTTTTAGGTCAAGGTTTCCGCTTTAATAAACAAGTTAAGAATTTCTGGAAATTCTTCAAAAAATACAGTCAGATTCTTTTTAAATTCGGATCTATACAAGAAACACAGTACATGTCTTTGGGTACTACACAAACTGCCTTTTTATCGTGATGTAATAAACAGAATTAGAAGGATCAAAGGTAGACAACATAACCATCGAAACTCAGAATCACAAACGCCTTTTATACATTTGTTGTACTATGGATATAATCCTATTGTAACCAGACGGACACTAGGCTTGACCAATCTAGTCTTGTACCAGCGTATTCTTCAAACTTGCACTCTGACTGACTGTGTCGACGAGACTTCATGACGGGCCCTGTCCAAACTTCTTTAGAGAAGACAGGGCCCCGACCGCCTGTCCTCTTTGAATGACAATCGGACTCCTCGGTTGATTACATACATGAGATCGCTACAGCCAGCAGAGCACCGACTGTATTAAGTACGCCCTCTTTTTATATCATCTATGTTGCTTGGGCCCCTGCGTTTTGCGGTCTTGTTTGAGTGTGGTTACCTTACAGTGAGAAGGTTGTTTTACACCAAAATTGTAAATTCTTCGAGACCTCTGGGTAGTCGGAAAAGTGAGAGGGTTGTACACACATAAACCAGGATAACCACACCGTTTGCTACTTGAGTGACAGATGGTCGCCCAAAGTCGGGACCGGTTGCCCATTGTTCTCGTTGGTTTATGGGTAGTCTTTTGTGTTTGATGTTTATAAGTCGTATGTCTCTTTTTCTTCTCTTCGTGTGCGCGTCTTTATATTTTCGCATCGGGTGCTTTTGTGTTTTGTTGTTGGTGCTGCAACAGGGTCTGGTTGGAGATAACCTCCCTTCTTCAACGCATTCGAAAATTAATTTTCAAAATTTCTTGAAATTTCTAAAACATGGGTCCTGTTACATCAAATTTAACGTCTTCATGTTTACTGGTATTATTTGGGAGCGGGTTTATTTGCAGCATGGACCGGACATGCAACTTTCTTGTACTTAACCTTTATATTCCACCCATCCTACTAGGTTTTTAAACGTGCATGTCTTGTCTATGCTGCAAATGTATCTGTTCTGAAATGATGTTATTGAATTTGAAGACGTTAAACATATGATTTTGATATTGGATTTTCGCCGCTCGATAAAATGTCTTTTTAATATGCTAAAGCATTTAGCCTACGCTGATCAAGTAAAAATATTACAATAGCCATAATCTAGATAAGACACATAGATTTATGCCTGAATGATCGGTGAGGATTTAGGTCTATGAGTAGGAATTGCTTTTCTATTTCATATTTCTTTATTATTCTGTAGTAAAACGACTTAGACCATGGGCATGAAATACGTAGTTTTGCATGAAATTTCTATTTCTTGTTAGACTTAAAATGTTAGGTCATAGGTTGTGCTGTTCCATATGCATTGCCATTTCAGTTTTAACTATTTTTTTCTCGTGATTTAGAAATAAAGAAGAATTTTCCATTTTTGAGAGTTTCTTTGTATTTTAATCATTCAATACAGACTAAGAACTATCAAAACATGTAAACTATTCTCTCTTATGTTGAAATTCCCGTATTTCGAAACGAACACGAAGGTAATTTCGGTATAGTTTCCATAATGTTTCCCTACGTTATCTGTATAGGAATGAGTAAAGAACACATGTATTGACAGATTCTGTCATGGCTTTAATTATATTATTTCACAATTAATTCACTCTTGTATAAATGTAATTTCAAAGATATGTTGTTCATCATTTTTCAATTATTCAATCACTTTTCAATATTCAATCACTTTTCAATATTCAGTCACTTTTCAATATTCAGTCATTTTTCAATATTCAATTGCTTTTCTATATTCAATCACTGTCAATATTCAATCACTGTCAATATTCAATCACTTTTCAATATTCAATCACTTTTTTCAATGAGTGAACTATACATGTACTATGACATTGTACAGTTTTCATTAAAATTGTATATTTTCAATATTTTCACTTTAAATACATGTTTAATGTCGACGACTATTCGAAAATTTCTGTAATCAAAAAGTCTTGAAATGTCTAAAACGTGGGTCCTGTAGCATCATATCCCATCCATCTTGCTACGTCTTTTCGTACATTTTTGGACATAATATTTTCATCCTCTTTGGCCATATTTCATTGTTTAGATTGAGGATCACTGACGAGGGTTAAGTACCCGAAACGTGCATGTCCGGTCCATGCTGAAATTTCATCTGTTCTAAAATGATGCTATTGAATTGGAAGACGTTTAACATTCAAAGTATATGTCGTAGGAAATACACAATCAATCACACACAATAAAAGCACAACATCGAAGCCCAATTATTGGCCGCAGAGACTGGAAGGTAACAGAAACTTAAGCTGGGGCTTCAAGCAAAATTGTGTTAAGATTCGGAATTAAAAAGCCATGACGCGCTTCAGGTGATTGTAGTCACTAAACGTTAACTGGACCATCAACAGACCAGTGATGAAGATCGTGATAAACCAAACCCAGAGGAAAACAGAGATGAAAACCCGGTTACTGTTTTAGGGAAAATACTTTGAAAACTGGGCATGTTATATCACTGCCGGTTTCGGAACACGCACGAAAATCAGGTCACTGAAATGATGACAGTCAATGCAAACGAAATATTCGGAACTTCAAGCTGAAGCAGAACGGGACGAGCCTTACAGGAATCCAGAGTCGGAATGAATGATCAAGAGGTGTACAGAGTGTCGGTCCGGTCCATCCCACGAGAATCAAAGGTGTTGTGCCGACAGAACTACAACTGAAAAATAAACAGAGAAAGAGACAGCGAAGACGGTTCTAACGAGAGCAATGCATGTAATAAAATTGTTTTAACCAAAAATACTAGCTAGGATACGACGAACTAAAAGAAAATACGCAATCTTAGCACACGTTAATGTAGCTGAGCGAGATAATAATTTTTAAATCAAATATTGAAATTAATTGAACAAATAGACAAGGCACATTTAACTATTTGACTAGCCAGGGAGGGAGGGTTGGGAAAAAAACCAAACAGGGCTGTATAATATGTCATGCTTTCCAAGCGGCTATATAGATGTAAAGGCCCGGTCACACTGCGCTTTACGGCTTGATCACGTCCAAAACACGTTCAAAAAAGGTCATCCGCGAAATAGACGTTGTTGTGCGCTTTTAAGACGCGCTACAGACGATTTGTAGACGTGCTAGGACGCGGTAAAAAATCTGAACGGTGTTGGACGCGGAAAGAAGTTTTGAACTGCTCAAAATTTCATACCGCGGACAACCACGGACAGTGTACGTGGTAAAGACGTGCAACGCACGCGAAACACACGTGATAATCCGTGTTCCGGCAGTGATTAAGACTTGGAGAAGACGCGGTAAGACGCGAAAGCTATAGCGGTCTATTACGGTCGGAGCACGGCCATTGCACGGGTGTTCCGCGTTGGTATCACGGGTAAAAGCGTGTGTATAACGTCTTGTCACGAACGCGTTTAGTTTTAGACGTGGTTGGCCGTTATTAGCCGCGCTTGGGCAGTGTTTCAGCAGTGGAACAGCCGCCGGCGGTCATACCCCGTGCAAAGCACAGTCATTGCAAAAATTACCACGTACGACCACGTCCAGAAGATTTTTGAACGTGATATGGACGTGGAGTGCAGTGTGACCGGGCCTTAAGTGTAGTGGAATGATAAGTAAAGAGGAATAACTCGTTATTCGATGTGTGATGTACATGTCTGTCTGTTTTTAAATGATGCTATTGACTTTGAGAAGTTTAACATGGATTGGCAGTAATAATTTAATAATGACATTTCATGCAGATAACTGGACGTATTTCACATGTCGTGAAATGTCTGTTTAATGTAGAAATCCTTGATCTTGAAAAGCTTTCATTAATATGTTTATTCATTATACATGTAATTATCAAAATAAATTTTGTCATTGTAGGGGAAAAATATTTTGAGGAGCTGAAACATAGATTGTGGCGAATCAGTGAACGAGCAGTGAAAAATATTCCATTATCTCCTATACAAATGTATCCGAAACTTCCAATTGAATTGTTATTCGCAAAGGTAAACTTAGTTTCGCATTTACATAGCGGAGCTCGCGGAAATCTTGAAGGGATAGGTCTGCTACAAAGTCTGTTCGGATTGAATATCAATAAGGAGATTAAAGGTCCAAATGATCTGTTCTTCAAGAACGGAGAAGCAGCAAAGAGAATATTTATGAAAGGTGACGCTGCCTGTGGTAAAACAACATACTGCTTATGGCTTTTGAATCATTGGCTCAACACACAACAAGACCGTAAGAATAAGGCACAACAAAATGAATGGGAACATTATCTTGGGAAATTTGAATTAGTTTTCTTTATTCGACTTCGCGAGGTAAACAAATCGAGGATAAATATCATTGATATGATATGTCATGATATTTTAAAACTTGATGATAATGAGTACATAGAATGGGTAAAGAAAATAATGAAAACTGGCTTGTATCACTGTTTGATTATCATCGATGGCTTAGATGAATGGAAACCGGATGATAATGTTACAAACAATTATAAATTCAGTGGAATGCCAATTTTCAATGATATTGAAAACTGTGTCATTTTCATCACAATGCGGCCATGGAAATTTAATTGTGCAATTTATTTTGAAAAACCGGATGATCAAATAACAGAAATATTAGGATTAAACGATGCAGGAATACAGGAGACGACGGCAAATGTTTTAAAAAACCATTATGGGATGGACGTCGAAACGACAGCAGGCAAAGAAACATACGACGAAATCATGCGTAGAACGAAAATAGACAGTTTTCGGCCGCTCATGACAGTTCCGCTCCTAGCCGTTGTTTGCATACAAATATGGCTCAAACGGGAAACTGTTGGCAAAAGCTTAACCCGATTTTACATTGAAATGATAAGTATGCTTATTGAAAGGGCCCAGGAAAAACATGAAATAGGCACAATTCAAGACACAGCTGTCCCACAGTCACAACTTTCAGAATCCTTAAAGAAATACCCTTCCATAGCTAGGTATATGTCTGTTTTGAGCAAATTAGGTAAACTTGCATACGACAGACTGATGTCTTGTGAATACACCTTCGAAATCTATTCTGCCACCTTGCTGACTGAACTCGTCATGACTGAATCAGAGTTAGAGTTTTCACTTAACGTGGGCTTACTGAGAATGGAAGAGTTAGATAGTACACTACAAAGTGAAGTGAAGGTATATTTTTTTCATACAACAGTTCAAGAATTTCTATGTGCGGCGCATATTAACGGCAATGAAGAAATAAGCGAAAGGCTGTTAAAGAGGTTGTCTGATTTGAATGCAATTCTCAAGCTTGGTAATGTACTAAAGTTTTTGTCAGGCTTAAACCCAATGTTTGCGAGTAAGATGTCAAAACATATTCTTGATGTTATGAACGGTGATGCAAAGGTTTGTGAATATCGAAAATTTAACTCGGCGTTACTTCATGTTGAATCGGTGGAACAGATATACGGACTATTGGTCAGTTGTTACAAGGAAATGACATGTCTATCTAAAAGCACATTCAATCAATCAGACCCTTATCCGTTTCATGTTTCAGATGTTGACTTGAATTCAAAAACTGACAAAGAGGTAGTACAGGTTTCCTCAGATATTCTGAAAAAAGATTATCATGATATTAGGTCACTTTCAATATGCGCAGCTACTGATAATGAAACTGGAATCTCCAATTCTATATTGACTCAGTTTCTTGATCAAACTGAAACATTAGAGTCACTACATGTAACTGGGGCGCATACAAATAGGACACTAAATAAGATCAGCGCAAGATTCTCTTCACTTACGGCATTATTTCTTATGAAAATTACATTAAGTCCGGACATTGCCGACGAACTCAAGTCAGCGTTACTATCAAACAGAAATATAGAAACACTCGGACTGCAATACACCAAAGTCAATGTTGATGAAGGTCAAGTCGGTAAAGTAACTTCTTTGAGTGGTATCTTACAAATTCTACCACAACTCCCACGTCTGTCAACATTACGAATCCAATTATCAAACGAAGCCGAGAAACCAATATTTCTTGACGTATTGTACAAACTGAGTCATTTGAAAAACATTGAATATAACAATGTGTCACCCGACGATAGTGAGTATGACAATAAAGTGTTACAAATCATTTGTAAATGGACGGGATTGCGTGGTCTATGTCTTGGTAATATAGATATGACTGGCAAGGGATTGGAAATGTCTAGTTTAGAACATATGAGATCATTTTACCTATACAATGTAACAATGTCGAAATCTGAATGGCTTGCTCTCACTCAAACAATCTCAAGTTTTGCAGATCTTAATATGAGGTTGTACAATACAAATATAGATGACGAAACGTATTCAAGACTCCCTTCAAACTGTGTAGTGTATAGAATCACAGCACATCCACAGTAACGTGAAATATTTATATATTATGAATCGCCGTGATATTTACTTGAGCTTACCCTGCACAATTATAATTAATATGCAAGTAATTAATTTTAAAAGTTTTCAAGTGCATGCACCATAAAAGTCTTCTACAGCTAACATGGAGCAAACGAGAATAACGACCTCAAAGTAAATCAAGTGGTGTGAAAAGTCATGTAAATGGATATTTCAAAACTTGAACATTATTGCTTACGCTCTTTGGGGAGTTGAGATTGGACTGGATTGTACATATCTCGACAGGCGATACGAGACAATAAATCAATACTTTTACATTTGCCTTTTGCTAACAAAGTATAACTAAGTTCTTTTGACAGTTGTATCAATTATCAACCTGTTTTGGCGTAAATGTCAGTTACAGAACTTTATTGACGGAAATGCGTTTCGGGAAATGACAAACGCTGAATCGGTATTCGAATTTCATCAAGCTCTTCGCAAGGCGTAAATTTACTTAAGGAATTTTGTATATCCATCTGTTATATTGAAGTACTCATGCTTTGGCTGAATTATTTTTTTTAGTGAATATGTTGCATAACAATAACAATCAGTATCCGGAAAGCCCGTTATTCGTGTTATTTAGGGAATAACTAGTTTCTGACGTTATGTTTGCGGACGGTAAATGCTGATTACGGTAAATACGGTCGCAAACTGAGTTTTACTGGAGACGCGTATTGTCATTACATAAAGTAATATTCAAATGAAATTTACATTGTTCTTCGACTTATTGTTGTAAATATTATATGAATATTGTTGTAGATATCATTATTGTTGTAAATATTATATGAATATTGGCGAAATTTACAACAATAATATGTCTATTAATCGATATATAATACATGTGAATGTATAATTCTTGTATGGATTCAGACTGGTACTACGTGTATGTACTTTTACATGTGTAAAAGAGTTTTAATTATGTTTTCATCTGTATGTCATGTTGAATAAAGC
>VSWD01000009.1:3520495-3625642 GCA_033119305.1 Pinctada imbricata | reverse complement strand
GAAGGACACATGGCACGGCACGTCTCAGCAAAAAGTAAAAATTTGATAAAAAAATTCTAAATATCACATCCGGTTGCCACGGAAACGGACTTGAATATTAAAAAAAATGCACTTTTGGGCGTTTTTTAAGTCACATACATAATTTATGCAGCATAATCTAAAACAATCACTGATGAATTATCATTACCCTATCATTGCTCTTTCACGTTAAGTAATAATAATGTTGGGTTTATGGTCTTATCTATATGTTTCCATAGCAACAACACAGGTACCCTTACAAAATAGTATTTTTGGCATTTTTTTCAAAATTCAACGATTAATTACTTAAATGTTTAAGTTTTTTATGCAAATAAAACATAAGCATTCACATTAGGACAAAGTTTCTTTACTATTGTACTTTTTATACTATTATTATACTTTTTTTTTATTGTATTTTGATAGAGGCTTATTTGATCTTTATTATTATTGAAATTGAACTTTCTGGGATTACTAATTACAGTTTTATGAAAATAATAAAAATTGGTTGCCATGGCAACATATGTTCCCAATAGCTTTTTCACGGTTTTTGAAAGAGCTCCTTGTGTTGGATATTTCCCAACAATTTGTATCTGTTCATCATGATGCAAATATTTTTAAAATGACTCTGAAGTTGCAAAATAAGTAATATTAAAGACCATCGTTACCGTTGCCAAGGTAACTTATGTACATAGCAACAAGTGGGTTTATCTTGAATTTGCTCAATTTATCAAATAAATCCTATTTCCTTATCATATACCGATCAAGAGAGAAGGAAAATTGGAAAATACAAACAGCATTTTGAAATCAATATCTCAAAATTAGCTCATTATGTTGTCATGGTAACCAGCCTTTTTCACAATATCAGACACTTCTAGTGAGCTTATTTAAAATTTTATGTCCTAATCTTTAGGATGCATAAAAAAATCTTCCTTTGATGTCACATATAGACCAAATTATAGAGCTTCAAATAAGCTCAATTTTGCCAATTTCTCAACTTTTATGGCCGTTGCCATGGTAACCAGATGACCTAGAATTATTTTTTTTGTCAAATTTTCTTTTTTTCATTGGTCCCTACTTATGTGTGAAATTTCATGAAAATCGGACACCATGCGTGCCGAAATATTTTGAATGGTTACAGAGAATTGCTATCAATAGGCATACAAATTCTTGGAAGTAAAAAACAAAGCCTACATATAGAGATCCCCAAAACAGCGGAACACACTCCGAAAGGGTTTATGCACGTGAATTGGAGAAAAGGAAATTATTTAAAAAGCATATAAACTCCCATATCGGTAGTTCGTTTATTTCCATATGGTGGAGGTTTTTGTTTCTTTGCTTTGGTCCCTGTTTTATCCTGATTTTGTATGCCTTCGGTTTCTGATTTTTTGAATTATCAATTTTGTGCTGTATACGGGGATATGGTCATTATCCATATTTGTCATAGACATATCTACGTTATTGAAAGTCAAACAAACAACCAAAATCAGAATCAAAAAATCACAATAGATATGTATACGAATTCTTGAAAAATATTAAACTTTCTCACAAGAAAAGAAAATTCAGACAAACGGACGGAGACATTAACATATCACCATAGAAACACGAAGGACAATTAACACTATCTAATGAACATGTGCAATCTTAAGTGCAAGAACTGAATCAATTACATGTGTAATATTAAGTCATATATTCGATATTTTCGACACTAATTCTGAAACAGGAGGGGATCTCCAACAACACTCCTTTGCAGCACCCACAGCAAAACCTCTAAATATCCAATGCAAAAACATTGAGCAGACACTTACAGACGCAAAAGGGACAAAGAACACCAACGCACATCATAGGAACATGGAACAAAAAAGACCACACATAAATCAACGAGACTAATGGGCAACCGGTGCTGAGTCATGCTTCCATGACAATCATCTGTTGTCGCCTTAAACATGTCAGAGTAATTACACACACGATCATCATTTGGTTTGGTTTTAACGTAAGGCCAATTCTTGTTTTTGTTCTGCTTTCAGTCTTTTTGAAAGACGAAAAGCTACCTTCCAGCCAGGAAGAAAAACAAACAAACACATAAAACAACGTTGCATTTCATATATGTGAAATCTGAAAGAAACTTGTTTCACTTGATTATTAACATATTTTAGTCAGCAATATAATAATTATACTTTTACATTTTTTTTATTAAATATAGTAATACATTTCTCTTTAATTTTGCTGAGAAAACACATAAAGTTTGCAAAATATTTATTTCAATTTGTTTTGTTTCATTACGTTGGCTCAAAACCTATATTTGATTTGCAAAATATTTATTTCAATTTGTTTTGTTTCATGTCTTTGATTCATAACCTACCAACACGAGGACGCAAAACAGAAAATAACAAAGAAATGACCTAAGACTTTCTTTAAAGATTGATTTGGTTTTAGAAATATATTTGAGAACCGATGTGATCCATAAAATCGCTAGAAAATAACACGGTGGATGGCGATCATTGTCAAGTCACCGTAAATTAAGACTATAGCACTAGTAAATTGTGAGCACAGTTAACATAACAAGAAGCACATGTAAAGATAAAAGCAAAATATTGGTGTGTACTGTTAACGATAACAATATTGAAATTTATGTAATATCATACTGATTTAGTGCACCATATGAGCATTTCAACTGACAATGTATCATCAAAAATGCTCGAGGCCTAAAGAGAGAAAATCCAAATAATCAATATATGAACAGCAAAATTCTAAGGCACGGTCCATTTGATATTCTGGGGGGGGGGGGGGGGGCTTGGGTTTTTTGTCGGAGCAAGATTATTTTTTTCGCCTCGGACCGGGGCAAAATTATTTTTTTCGTGCAAAGTCGGAGCAAGGAAATTTTTTTTAACAAAGTTATGTGCATATATATAAAGAATGTTTGTGTTTTATCAATAGATATTATTTATACTTTTACTCAAAACTCTTAATATTAATATATACTTTATTTCTATGCAAGTATTCAATTCAATTATAAATAGAGAGATAAAAGATTTCTACAATACAATTCTAAATAAACAAAATTTATATAAGGTACATGAATATAAGAGGGTCTTTGGGGAAGGTCTTCTAGACAAATTTTAAAATGCAGAATTGTAAAATGGTGAATAACTGAAGTTCTCCATCCAATTAAGCTTACAAGAACATAAATTTCATGAGACTCTATGGGATACATGCAACATGTATTGATAGTTATACATAAGTATTATTAACACTTTTCATATCTTTCAAATATATGAACTTTGACATTAGCAATTAACGATTGATAGAAAACTATAGCGAGCGAAGCGAGCAAAAATTTTTTTGATAGACTAAAAACTGCGGCGAACGAAGCGAGCCGGAAAAATTTCAAGAATTTTAGCAAAATTTTATGGTAATTCTTCAAATTCAGATTATTTGTAAGAGCAAGATTATTTTTTTTCTGTCACACCATAAGCAAATTTATTTTTTTCATCAAAATTCAGAGCAAAATTATTTTTTTCGAAAAAAACCCAAGCCCCCCCCCCCCCAGAATATCAAATGGACCGTGCCTAAACATGACCTGAAATGTATGCCGAAATCTCAGCGATACTCCTTATCCGTCAGATGGTCGTCCTAAGTCGGCATCGAGATAGTCCATTGGTCTCGTTGGTTTATGTGTAGTCTTTTGTATGTCTTGTGTTTGATGATAAGATGCCTTGTTTGGTGTTCCTTGTCCCTTTTGTGTCTCTTGCTGTGTACCTCTATTCTGTGTGTTTTCTCTTGGGGTGTTTTGATGTTTTGCTGTAGGTACTGCACCGAGTCTTGTTGGAGATCCCCTCCTTTCCTCAATTTTAAAATAATAAATCAAATTTAAGTATAAGATTTTTTAAGTATTAGATTTAAAAAAAAATATTTTAGTGAGTGCATGAGCACAGTAAAACTAGGCGATTGATATCCTTTGGTATGAACAGTCAATCAGCAGATATACCAACCTATTGGTTGAAATTATCATATTGAAATATTAGTTATATCATTATAATTTAGTGCACCATATGCGCATTTCAACACGATGTATCAAGAATGATACTAATCAATAATGATTTTTCAGGACGAAGACCACTTTGGCCGAAAGCTTACAACTTTCATTTGGCGGGAATCATAATTATTCCACCGAAGACAGGAGCAGCAGAATTTTAGCAACCACAAGTAAGAATGTTTAAGATTATGAAATGATATGTGTATATGTGGAAAAAAGAATATATTGCATGAGCCTATTCTCATGTACACTTTCATACTGCAATTCATTTTTAAACTTGTCAAATCGATATGGTTTACATATAATGCAACCTGTTCTATACAATATCTGAAGCATCCATTTTATGCGATCAATGGTTATCTTTTATCAAAGCAACGGTACTTTGAAGCCGTTTTAATGAAGAGAACTTTTTTCATAGCATGATCAGATAAGAAAAACAAATCATAATATAAACGACTGCACACACTATCAGCTAAATGAGTTAAAGAAGATCCTGGCGATAATCTCAACAGCACTCACAATAGAGCACCAACTTGAGCATCGACGGACCCCTAGCAAGCTAGAGTAGGGACCAGGTGCCCGGGAGGAGTAAGCATCCTCTGTTGGCTAGCCGCACCCGTCGTCGATGTTCATGGACAAAAATGAAAACAATTAAAACATGAATTGCACTGTCTTAGGCCATTTCTATATAGAGAGTGCTTTGGCGATCATGTCAGGGAAAATATTCAAAACACTTACTGTCAAACCCCTCGCGGGGAATTTTTTTACAAGCTCCACACGGCAAAGGGCATAAGTGTGACACAAATGAGTTAAAGAAGATTCTGACGATAATCTCAACAGCATTCACAATAGAGCACCAAATTGAAGTAAAGTATAACGATGCAGATTCTCAAAATCTTCTACCAAATTGCCAAGATTGTATTCAGTGATCCAATTTTTAAACAACTATGACAGCTAATCTTAGATCCACTTGAATCATGTTTTAGACTTATTCATTTAGTCGATAAGAAGATGTAAGAAGGTTTTTTTTCAAGTAAATGATGAGGGGATCAGATATGCATAAAGGAAAAATTTCTTACACATAATATTTTTCAAATTTCACTGAAAAATCTCAAATTAACAATTGAGATATTTCGCATTTGATTTTAAGGTATTCTCTATCAAGATAGATAACTCCAAAAAGACCGATAATTAACATCCTAGTACAAATATTTGTGCAACACCAAAATTCATGATGAATTATGAAATAATTTATGCACATAATACATATCTAGTATATTTAAGAAATATCGTGTATGTACTTCGTGAATGTACAAATATAAGTAAATTTGTTTGATATGTAATATCTTTGAAATTTTAGTAATCTGCTGAAATTGTGTATATGAAAGAACAGAAGAGAAAAGTAATAAAGAGAACTAAATATTATTTTAGCCAACAGGGGATGCTTACTCCTCCCGGGCACCTGGTCCCACCTCTAGCTTGCTAAGGTTCCGTCGATGCTCAACTTAGTGCTCTATTGTGAGTGCTGTTGAGATTATCGTCAGGATCTTCTTTAACTCATTTATTCACATTATCTGAGGATCAACGATTTCATTTTGTTTTAATTTGAACTAAAGAATACATATAGTCATATAAAAAGTGGATTCGTGTCAGGAAATTATTCACCTGGAACTAAAATGTTTAATAGATAAAACCAAAATAGAAATGGGTCAGCGACATCAATGAAGGAAGTGCAGTGCATATATTAAACTTTGTTGTAATGTGTAACAGGATATTTCATCTTCTTCCATAAGGAAATTGATATCGTCAATTATAGAAACTCTTCAAACATAATGATAGAGACGTCCTATATATTGAGGTATATTTATGTTATATGAACATGAGGCACCATTATCTTGATAAAGGACAGTAAAAAGAAAGAAGGAATATCCAACAAGACTCGGTTGCAACATCCACAGAAAGAAAATTGATGTGTTCAAACTCGTAACATTTTTGAATACATTTTCAATCCAATTTAAATGCACCAGAAATGTGTTTCCGATAGAAATTCCTCATCGGTGATACATTGTACTTTTAAGCCAAAGTGATTGTCAGACACAACCAAGTGTATTTTAGTAGCGCTCTCTAGTTTAATAGCTATTCTCTGTAAGCATTTGCACTTTTATGAAGGACCCATGGCACGGCATGTCTCAGATTTTGAACTCTGAAGTTGCAAAATCATTAATATTATAGACCATAGATACCATTGCCAAGGTAATTTATGTACATAACAACAAGTAGGTTTATCTTAATTTGGCCCGTTTAATAAAATAAATTCCATTTTCTTATCATATACCCATCAAGAGAGAAGAAAAATTGGAAAATATAAACAGCATTTGAAACCAATATATTAAAATTAGCTAGTTATGTTGTCATGGTAACAAGCCCTTTTGACAATATCAGACACTATCGGTGAGCTTATTTAAAATTTTAGGTCCTAATCTTTAGGATGCATAAAAAATCTTCCATTTATGTCACAAATAGACCAAATTATAGAGCTTCTAAATAGCTCAATTTTGCAAATTTCTCAACTTTATCGGCCGTTGCAATGGTAACCAGATGACCTAGAAATAAAATTTTGGTTAAATTCAACTTTTTTCATTAGTCATTACCTTTGTGTGAAATTTCATTATAATCGGAGACCATTCCTGCCGAAATTGTTTAAATGGTTACAGAGAGTGGCTATTGATTCTTTAAATTAAAGTGCATTTACATTGCGAAATGTGCGCGGCTCCAAACTTTGTGTAGGGTCGATTCAGAAGCATAGATAAATAAAATCTATGATCAATTACAAATATGTGTAATGACCTTATGACCATACACAGTACAAAATAGATAGCATTGGAATTAAAACATACATAACAATAGACCATAATGGGACAAGGAACACCAAATACGGAATCAACACACCAAACACAAAAGACTTAACATAAACCAGCGAGCCAATGGACAATCGGTGTCGACTTTTAAAAGACGATCATCTGCCAAGTTAATAGCAGTTGTATTGTTATTGGGATAAGGGAGCCTGTAGAGAATTTGTATTTTCAATGATCTCTAGAAAATCCGAAATTAAATTCAGAGATTCAAAACAAGGGAGAAAACTGGCCACTCATTTTAGTAGAGTCCAATCAATCAAAGCCTTTGATTTTTCGACACTTTACACTACAATTCCACATTCTAAATTGAAAGAAAGACTCACAAAAATTATAAGTAATGCTTTTACAAGTAAGAACGGTAATCGCAAATACAAATTTATTGTTGTTAACTATGACAAAACCTATTTTGTAAAAGAAAAGTCCGATTCTGACAATAAGTACACTGAAACAGGTATTATTCAGATGTTAAATTTTCTGATCGACAACAATTTTGTGGTGTTTGGAGGAAAGGTCTTTCAGCAAATTGTCGGAATTCCAATGGGGACCAATTGTGCCCCACTCCTTGCCGACATTTTCTTTTACTCGTACGAAGCTGAATTCATTCAGTCTTTGGTCTCTGAAGGGAAAAGATACTTAGCTTCTGACTTCAACTTCACTTACAGATACATAGACGTGTTGTCCATCAATAATCAAAAATTCGCGGATTACCTGAGCAGTATCTATCCTTCGGAGCTTGAAGTAAAAAAAAACTACAGACACAAATATTTCAGAATCCTATTTGGACATAATGTTGTCCTACGACACTGATGGTCACCTGAACACCTCACTCTATGAAACAAAGGAGGGGATCTCCAACAACACCAGGTTGTAGCATCCACAGCAAAACCCCAAAACACCCAATGCAAAAACACAAAGCAGACAAGCACAAAAAGAGACGCGCAAGGGACAAGGAACAAAACGCACAACACAGAAACATTCAACACAAAGGACTACACATAAACCAACGAGACCAATGGGCAACCGGTGCCGACTTAGGACGGCCATCTGCCACGGAAATAGCAGAAGGTATGGTTATCCTGGATTACGTGCGCACAACCCTCCCATTTTCCCGATTACCTAGAGGTCCCGAAGAACGTACAATTGTGGTGTAAAACAACCTCCTCACTGTCAGATGACCACACACAAACAAGACCGCAAAACGCAGGGGCCCAAGCAACACAGATGAATATGTAAATGGATATAAAAAGAGGGCCTACGTAATACAATCCGTGCTCTGCCGCCGCGAGCTCATGTATGTTATCACCCGAGGAGTCCGACTGACATTCAGAGAGGACAGGTGGTCGGGGCCCTGTCTTCTCTAAAGAGGTTTGGATAGGGCCCGTCATGGAGTCCCGTCGTCACAGTCAGTCAGAGTGCAAGTTTTAAGAATGCGCTTGTACAAGACTGTAGATTGGTCAAGTACCAAGCCTAGTGTCCGTCTGGTGACATTCTGATCATACCCACGGTATAAAAGGCGTTTGATGATTCTGACGCATTTTCGGTAATGATGTTGTCTATCTTTGATCCTTCTTATCTTGTTAATAATGTCACCATAAAATGCAGGTTGTGAAATACCCAAAGTAATATACTCTGTTGCCTGTATTGGTCCGAATTTCAGAAGAAGTTGACAATAATTTTTGTAAAATTTCCAGAAAGTCTTTAGTAGTTTGTGAAAGCGAAAACCTTGTCCTAAAAGTTTCTTGGTAATTTGTAAATTTCTACTATGAAAATCCAAAACATCAGTACATGCTCTAGGATACCGGATGAGCTGTGAAATATAGATACCATAGGACGGTAATCTAGGAACATCACCGTCAAGCCAGGGGAAATTTACTATGTTAAATCCAAAATCATCTCTTTTGTCATACACACTTGTATGGATCTCTCCATTAACAATTTTGATATTTAGGTCCAAAAATGGTGTTTCTGTGTTTGAAACGTTTGCCTTGTTTAAAATCAATTCTTGTGGATAAATAACATTTTTATATTTCTCAAAAACAGGATTGTCGATAGCAAGAATATCATCCAGGTACCTAGAAGTGCCAATGAAACATTTCACATCATCATTTTTTCTTTGTTTTTGAAGATTTTGGATAAATTCCTTTTCATACGTGTAAAAAATAAATCTGCAACAAGAGGCGCACAATTAGTACCCATTGGAATTCCTACAACCTGCTTGTAGAGTTTCTCACCAAATCTTACAATAAAAGATTGTCCAAAAGGAAGGACAAGGCAATACACAGGTCACCACATGTCCATGATTTGTATGATTTGTAATCTGTGGCGGAAAAGAAACCCTTCGATTCAGAAGTACAGATATAAGTTTTCCCCTCTCGATCGAAACACCATTTAATGAGTTTGGACAGTCGATCATTTATTTTGTCGTGAGGAAGCGTGGTGTACATATTAGAAAAGTCGTATGAAGATATCGTATTTGCTTCAAAATTTCTTGATTTCATTTTGTCAATCACATCCCCTGAATTTTTAATAGACCAAAAGAAGTTTACGCCATTCCTGTTCATGACAATTTCACAGTATTTTGCCACGTGTTCCTTTATAGCCGTGAGTGCTGACGTCAGATTTTTAGACAAAATTGTTGTTGAGCAGTTGCTAGAATTAGCAATGTATCGAAACTTGTAAGGAGACTTGTGACGTTTTGGTATACAGTATATTGTAGGGAGATCCAATTTAGAAATAGGGATGTTAAAAGAAGAATTTTCACTGTTATGTTTGTTCAAAATATTGGGAACACTTTCGTTGCTTTCGATATAAGTTTTAGTAGAGGAAAGTTCCGAAACTAATGTTGATATGTAGTAGCGTTTTCAAATAATTATGGTGTTGTTGGCTGCTTTGTCTGCAGGCGCGAAGACATATTTTTCATGTAAATTACGTAACTTGGATTTGAAATATCTTTCAGATTTAGAAATTGGATTTTCAAAAAGTTGAGGATTTTTATGGTAGTTATCTATTCGAATATCGGTAATATCCAAAATGAGGTTTTTCCAGTCATTCAGAGCATGCGATTCGACTCCTTCCGATTTACACCATCGTTTGGTATAGGTATCTAAAGCTTCCTTTAGCACTTCGCGACATTTTATGAAATCTATCTTGGATGGGATTCTATACTTAGGTCCTTTCTTAAGAAGACCACGTAGCTGCCTGTCTTTGATAATTGAAAAGTCACCTGTAATAATATGACCGGCTGGTGTATATAGATATGAAGACGTTGCACATTCTCAAGAAGCAGGACATGATTCAAGTATTTTAGGATCTTGTGTAACTTTGTTGTAGTTAAAAACGAAATTTCGAATAGGTCTCTTATATTTGTAACAAATAAGAGGAGGTTCTAAATTTTCAAAATATTGAGGAATGGCACTTTGTACGCGATGATCCCGAAAAATATTACAGATGTTCAGAAGATCAAATCCTTTGTTAATAAATGGGATTTTTATGAATCGTCTTTTAGGGGAGGTGTTTTTAACCAAAGGATATAGTTTATTTTGTGCGAATGCAACAATGATATTTAGCCTGAATCAATCAGTGTTTCTTAAGAATGCAACCAGTGCTTCATCCAAGATAGATTTTAATTGAACTGCTGGAACTGAAGAGAGAGCATGTAGCAGGTCATGTCTGCCGCCGTTTCGTGTAATGACAAACATGACGACTTCAATGTCAGCATTACAAACTTTCCTTTTCTGAGTAGCAACATCCCTTCATCGCCTGCTTATGGCGTGTTCATATCTCAGTTGATACGCTATGCCAGAGCATATACCAAATATACAGATTTTGTTCTGAGAGATAGGCGTCTTTCAGATAAGCTTCTCAGTCATGGATATGTTTGTGACCGACTAACATCGTTACTGAGGAAGTTCTACGGTCGATACTGGGAACTCGTCATACACTATGATGTCCCACTCTCCAGAATGGTGGATGATATTCTGTCATAGACCATTTGAACCATCCAACCAATGATTGTACTCTATGTCTGCTTTGGTTTCTGTTTTATTCTGATTTTGTATGCCTTCGGTTTCTGATTTTCTGAATTATCGATTTTGTGCTGTATACAGGGATTATCCATATTTGTCACTTTTTATATTCAACTGGAGACACAGATATAACATGATAGTTTCTCTGTAAAATGGTTTACTTGTTTGTCAATGTTGGAAAGGTAATGAAACGGATTTATCAAAATTTGTAAGTAACAAAATAAAGGAAACGTGCTAGAATTTCACAGGAGAAAAAAATAAAGAAAATGGAAGCTACTTTTAATTCACTTCATGTATGTTCAAAACAAATGTTTTTCACTGAGCAGTTCTTTAGACGTAAGAATGTGACATTGGGCAAATACGACTCTTGGCACTGCAATATACACGACACTTCATATCAATATGACTTTTTAAATAATAATTTTCTTAAGGTGGCATCAAGCTTTGATTAATCCAAGTCATCAATTTTTGTCTTCTAGTATTACTCCGTAGTATAAAAAACCCCATTGATTTAATATGTCCTTACGTTTGTTATGAAGAGTCTGAAGCGATTGTTTTAACATTTAGATATATAATGTCTATTCATTTCAGCAAATGTGAAGAAAGGCGACAGCTTAGAAACAGTTGCACAAAATGAATCACCATTAGCAGTTGACATACCTGGCTATATTTACATTGGTAATTTTTCCCTCTACAATCAGTAAAGTTCCTTTTGAAAGGAATTTTTATATTTACTTAATATACATATCACATAAACTCAAAGTCGAGAAGGTAAGGCAAATCATAACTGTCCGCACAGCTCACTTCAGAAATAAGAAAATTGAAGTTTTCTCTACTTTGTCGGCATATTTCCCTATTAAAATTTATATAGGGGGATAGATCTTAAACTCTCATAACTGACGATTTATGATATATGTCTGAACGACCAAAACTAAGTTCACAGTGAAAGAAAATATTTTTAGTTCGGGAGATTTCTATGTTAATTTTAGCGTGAGGTCAACGACGTTTTCCACAGACTCAGTGTTAAATATCAGCGACTTCGCGCTAAAATTAAAATAAAAAACTCCTTATCTAAAACTATTTTCTTTCACTATGAGCATCGTATTGGTCGTACAGACATGTATCATACACCGTTAGTGATGAGAGTAAGAGAGATATACCCCCCTATATAAATTTTAATTTCAAAGTTTTCCGACAAAGCAGAGAAAACTTCAATTTTCCGATTTCTAAATGTGAAATGTCTTCAAATTCAATAACATCATTCATTTAAGAACAAATTTATTTGCAGCATAGACCAGACATGCACGTTTCGGGTACTTAACCCTCGTTAGTGATCCTCCCGCAGTGAGCTGCGCGGACAGTAGAATTTCTATCGAAACAGTTGCGAACCCCGTATTAATTGTATTCAAATAATAATTGATCACGCACACGATGGACCAACCAAACTTGCATGGATGATGCATCTTAGGATGCTTACAACAATGCATGGTACGGATGCTGCATGTAACCCACATTGTATCTTTGAGTGAGCAGGTTTGGTAAAATAGGATATGTCCATTCCCGCCTTACTATAAGTCCTACACCAACTAAACTTGCATGGATGAAGGGTGGGGATCTCCAATAAGACCCTGTTGCAGCACCAATAGCAAGACACCAAAAACACCCGATGCAAAAACACCAAAGACGAGAATAGTATGAGACGAAAAAGAGACAAACGACATGTAAACATCAAACACAAAAGACTACACATAAACCGACGAGACCAGTGGGCAACCGGTGCCGACTTTGGACGGCCATTTGCCACGAAAGTAGCAAATGGTGTGGTTATCCTGGATTACGTGAACACAACCCTCTCACTTCTCCAATTACCCAGAGGTCTCGAAGAACGTACAATTGTGGTGTAAAATGATGTACTTGAGGATGCTTACAACAATGCATGGTGCGGAGGCTGCATTTGACAGAGCTTTGCTATTAGGGAGATACCGTTTAGTTTTAGAAGAAATATGGAAAAAGACTGGGTTTTTTCTTTTGCAAATGATACCCTGAAAACTTACCCGTTCGTGAAGCTTAAAGAAAGAAAAAAGGCTGTTGTAGCCTTATTTAGTTAAAGAAATAATAATTTTTAGCTCGCCGGGACCAAAAAGTCCGGAAAGCTAATGCCATACCCTCGGCTTCGTCGTCGTTGTCGTTGTCGTCGTCGTCGTTGTCCGTAGACAAAACTTTAACCTGGGCTATATCTCTTGAACTATAAGGGGTAGGGCTTTGATATTTCACATGTAGATACCTTGTGACGAGACCTTTCATTTGAGACCATGACCTTTGACCTAATGACCTTGGCCTTGGACTTTGACCTTCTTTTCAAAAACTTTAACCATGTTTCTGACAAAATCCTGTATAGGCGAGCTATGTAATCTTTGATTACCCCCTGTTTATTTCTTGCAGTTGGGGGAATAATTCTTCTCGTTCTGATTGGCGTGATAGTTGTGCTGGTGTTTGTTCATATCAAAAAGTAAGTTTTACGATTCTGATTGTACATTTTCAAGGTAAAAGGTATGACCGTTCCCAACCTTGATTTCATACACACAGACACGCGACATCACATCATTTGGCATAATGTTCCATTGTGACGTCACATCTTATCGCACCGTCTTGAAACACCTTGATGTGTTGTCATGACTTTTATTTTGACGTCACGATGAAAATATCGCGAAATTTTGTAACATCTGGTGTTGGACTGTCTGACGAGTTTACTGGAAAATCAGCTATTCATATTCCTAATTTCGACCTTTTAATTGTTTCTGAAGGAAATTATTCATAGCTAATAAAAAAAAAGATATCTCGAACAATACTATGTTCCAGTAACATGCAAGTAAACAAGATTGCAATAAACAAAAGGTGTGACGTCAAGCATGCGTCACACAGTTGCAATTTTAAACTACGAGTACATAAGCACGGAGGTATATCCCTATGTACTTCGTAGTTTCTCAGGTATATCTTCGTTTGTTGTTTATTTTGATATTTACAATTTCAACCCTGATAATGGTATCTCCTGTTGGATTGTTTCGTCCCCGAGGATATCGTTCCCCAATTTATTAGTGACAAATATGGATAATGACCATATCCCTGTATACAGCACAAAATCGATAATTCAAAAATCAGAAACCGAAGGCATACAAAATCAGGACAAAACAGGAACCAAAGCAAACAAACAAAAACCTCCACCATATGAAAAGAAGCGAACTCCCGATATGGGAGTGAGACCAGGTGCCCAGGAAGAGTAAGCATCTCCTGCTTGCATGCAACACCCGTCGCTTCAATTCGGTAGAACTGTCACATCCGGTTACTTCCATTTTGGAAGATATAGAGTACAATCTTTGGTTGGATGGTTCAAATGGTCTATGACAGAATATCATCCACCATTCTTGAGAGTGGAACATCATAGTGTATGACGAGTTCCCCATATCGACCGTAGAACTTCCTCAGTGACGATGTTAGTCGGTCACAAACATATCCCTGACTGAGAAGCTTATCTGAAAGACGCCTAGCTCTCAGAACAAAATCCGTATATTTGGTACTTGCTCTGGCATAGCGTATCAACTGAGATATGAACACGCCATAAGCAGGCGATGAAGGGATGTTGCTACTCAGAAAAGGAAAGTTTGTAATGCTGAAATTGAAGTCGTCACGTTTGTCATAGAGTGAGGTGTTCATGTGACCATCAGTGTCGTAGGACAACATTATGTCCAAATAGGATGCTGAATTATTTGTCTCTGTGGTTTCTTTGACTTCAAGCTCCGAAGGATAGATACTGCTCAGGTAATCCGCGAATTTTGGATTATTGATGGACAACACATCGTCTATGTATCTGTAAGTGAAGTTAAAGTCAGAAGCTAAGTATCTTTTCCCTTCAGAGACCAAAGATTGAATGAATTCAGCTTCGTACGAGTAAAGGAAAATGTCGGCAAGGAGTGGGGCACTATTGGTCCCCATTGGAATTCCGACAATTTGCTGGAAGACCTTTCCTCCAAACACCACAAAAATGTTGTCGATCAGAAAGTTTAACATCTGAATAATGTCTGTTTCAGTGTACTTATTTTCAGAATCGGACTTTTCTTTTACAAAGTAGGTTTTGTCATAGTTAACAACAATAAATTTGTATTTGCGATTACCGTTCTTACTTGTAAACGCATTACTTAAAATTTTTGCGAGTCTTTCTTTCAATTTAGAATGTGGAATTGTAGTGTAAAGTGTCGAAACATCAAAGGCTTTGATCGAATGGACTCTACTAAAATGAGTGGATTTCAGATGTTCTAAAAGTTCCTTCGAATTCTTTAAAATCCACATCTGGTTGATACCACTGCGAGAATACACTGTCGAACAATATTTTTGAAGCCCAGATTTGATTTCAGATAAAACTTTGGTGAGTAAGATCGATACAGATTTGGTAGAACATTTTGAGGAACCAGCGATGAAACGTTGTTTGTACGGATTCTTATGCATTTTAGGTATGCAGTACAAGTATGGTAAATCTAAATCTAATTTGGTAGTGTCGAAGCCAAAGGAAGTAAGAGCTGATTTGTGGTTATCTATTATTTCAGAGGCAGAAAGGTTTGTTAGGGGTGTAAGTGGGATTTCCAGGTGTCGCATTTAAACCCAACTGTTTAACTAGACAGTCGAAATAGTACTTTTTGCAAGTAAATGTGTAATTATTTGAGGCTTTGTCCGCTGGTGTGATGACATAATGTTCTTGGAGGTAGGTGAGCTCTGTGATAACATCAGGGTCCTTAAATATAGACACGAATCTGGTGTTCACAGTTGATTTTAATCGGTTAATTCTAGATAAAAGTAACCCTCTGATTGATTTTATCCATTCGGAAAGGGTGTCGAGCTGTACATCCTCTTTCTTTGCCCAACGTCTTGCATATTCCTCACAAGAGTCAATGATAATTTTGACATTTTGATTTCATGTAAAGGACATACTTTCTTTGTATTTGGGACCCTTTTTTAACAATTCTCTCAACTTGTCGTTCTTGACTATACTAAGGTCACCAGTAATAACGTGTCCACAAGGAGAGTAGTTGAAATCCGATGAAGAACATTCGCAGGGAAGTGGATGTAGTGAGGGATTACTTAAATCAATACACTGCAGGAATCGTTTGTAATTGTAAATTTTATATGCAACTGTTGGTGTGTAGCTATAGGAAATACAAGGAGTTTCTTTTCTTTTGAAATATGGTGGGATTTTTTCTGTGACAGTTTTGTGATTCAAAATTTGACCAAGATTCAAGTTATCAATACCTTTGTTTGCAAATCTTACTTTAATGAAAGGGCGGTTTGTTTTCTCCTCTGATTTATCTGATCTAACTGCTTGAAATAAACGAAAAGTAGAAATGTCCAATATGACTCCTTGTAGTCTGTATTCTGGGGAACGTGTATCGGTATATGTGAGGTCCTTCGTATAATCGTAGATTTCGTGCAACTTCCGTAAAGGAACAGAGTATAATTTGGTACGAATATAATGCAGGCCTAGAGGCTCATTCAAAAATGGAACTAAGTCATCGAAGGAGAAACTATGTATCTCAGGCCTATTGTATTTTCGAATGCCATGACTTCAAGGTCTTCTTTGTTGTCTGTTGAATAAGCTAGTCACATTTACCGATTGACAACCGGGACTTGTTAAGTTTCCTATAGTGCTGATGTTATCGTTGCACCCATAGGGCGCTGCAGTGTTAAGATTTTTTATCCAGAACTCTTCTCTGTTGCGACGGAAAGGTGTGCTCAAATTGGGATTGTTTGTGGGGTGATATATTTTCTCCAGGATTCTGACTCTCATAGATAAAACCGAATGATCGGCCTGGTCAAAATGTCGGTAAAGGAGTTGACTTCCTTTATTATTTATTTTTGACCGGTGTCCTGACATTCTGGTTCGGAGCTTACCTTTGGTTTCACCCACATAAATCAATCCACAAAGTGAGCACTCTATTCCGTACACAACATTAGATGTCATGCAGTTAAGGTTTTCAAAACTATGCGTGTTAAATGTTTGTTTTGTGAGATTACTTGAGAATGAAGTGTCTGTTATTAGGATGTTACAAGTTTTGCAGTTCTTCGTGCCGCACTTAGAAACTGAGCAATCGTTTGGTGAAAATTGGTGCTCTTTTAGAATATCGACCACTTCAATCTTACAGGGCTTGATTTTAATATTCCCATCTGCATGTTTGTACCAAAACTCATGGTTACTACTCACTACAAATGTCTCGTCTCTAATGTCATTTAGACTAATTCTAGGGACACCTAAGTTACCTGTTGCGTATGTGTCCGTAGACGCAACAGGTTGGGGCCTTTTTATAGTGGGCGACGCCCCAGCCACTTTGTAGGTCTCTTGTGTACTATCCATTGAAGCAAAAGACTGCCCGACAAGTGCCCTCGGGGACAATTTGTCCACCAGCAGTGACACATGGACAGTGGTAAAAATGACAAATATGGATAATGACCATATCCCTGTATACAGCACAAAATCGATAATTCAAAAATCAGAAACCGAAGGCATACAAAATCAGGACAAAACAGGAACCAAAGCAAACAAACAAAAACCTCCACCATATGAAAAGAAGCGAACTCCCGATATGGGAGTGAGACCAGGTGCCCAGGAAGAGTAAGCATCTCCTGCTTGCATGCAACACCCGTCGCTTCAATTCGGTAGAACTGTCACATCCGGTTACTTCCATTTTGGAAGATATAGAGTACAATCTTTGGTTGGATGGTTCAAATGGTCTATGACAGAATATCATCCACCATTCTTGATTGTCTCTTGTGTACTATCCATTGAAGCAAAAGACTGCCCGACAAGTGCCCTCGGGGACAATTTGTCCACCAGCAGTGACACATGGACAGTGGTAAAAATGACAAATATGGATAATGACCATATCCCTGTAAACAGCACAAAATCGATAATTCAAAAATCAGAAACCGAAGGCATACAAAATCAGGACAAAACAGGAACCAAAGCAAACAAACAAAAACCTCCACCATATGAAAAGAAGCGAACTCCCGATATGGGAGTGAGACCAGGTGCCCAGGAAGAGTAAGCATCTCCTGCTTGCATGCAACACCCGTCGCTTCAATTCGGTAGAACTGTCACATCCGGTTACTTCCATTTTGGAAGATATAGAGTACAATCTTTGGTTGGATGGTTCAAATGGTCTATGACAGAATATCATCCACCATTCTTTCAGCAGCTCTCGTTTCATTTGTCTTTGACACAAACAATTTATATTGTATACCTAAAATGCATAAAAATCCGTAAAAACTACGTTTCATCGCTGGTTCCTCAAAATATTCAACGATATCTATATCGATCTTACTCACCAAAGTTTTAACTGATATCAAATCTGGACATTAAAAATATTGTTCGACGGTATATACTCGAAGCGGTTTTAACTAGATGTGGATTTTATAGTACTCGAATGAATTTTTAGAACATCTGAAACCTATTCACTTCAATAGAGTCCATTGGATCAACGTCTTTACACACAAATCCTCCATTCTTGATTGAAAGGAAAAACTAATAAAAATTATAAGCTATGCATTTACAAGTAAGAACGGTAATCGCAAATATTATTTTATTGTAGTAAACTATGACAAAACCTTCTTTGTAAAAGAAAAGTCCTATCCTAAAAATAAGTACATTGAAACAGATGTGATTCAGATGTTAAAAACTTCCTGATCGACAACATTTTTGTGGTGATTGGAAGAAAAGGTTTTTCAGCAAATTGTCGGAATTCAAAAGGGAACAAATTGTGCCCCAATTCTTGCCGACATTTTTCTTTACTCGTACGAAACTGAATTCATTAAATCTTTTGTCTCTGAAGGGAAAAGATACTGAGCCTCTGACTTTAACGTCACTGACAGATATATAGACGATGTGCTGTCCATCAATAATCCATAATTCGCGGATTACCTCAGCAGAATCTATCCTTCGGAGCTTGAAGTCAAAGAGAGTACAGAGACAAATAATTCAGTATCCTATGGACATAACGTTGTCCTACGACACTGATGGTGACATGAACAATTCACTCTATGACAAACGGGAAGACCTCAATTTCAGCATCGCAAACTTTCCTTTTCTAAGTAGTAACATCCCTTCGTCGTATGCTTATTGCGTGTTCATATCTCAATTGATTCGCTATGCCAGAGCAAGTACCAAATATACAGATTATTCTGAGAGCTTGGCGTCTTTCAGATAAACTTTTCAGCCAGGAATACGTTTGTGTCCGACTATCATCGTCACTGAGGAAGTTCTACGATCGATACGGAAAACTCGGCATATACTATCATGTCCCATCGTCCAGAATGCTGCATGATTTTCTGTCGTAGACAATTTGAATCATCCAACCACTGAATGTACTTGTATGTTAAACGTCTTCAAATTCAATAGCATCATTTAAGAACAGATAAATTTGCAGCATGGACCAGACATGTACGTTTCGGGTACTTAACCCTTGTCAGTGATCTTCCGAAATTGAAATAAACAATTGTGATTATTCTACCGAATGGAATCGACTGGAGTTGCAGGAGATACTGACTCTTCCTGGGTACCTAGTCTCGTATTTGGAGTCGCTCCTTTTCATGTGGTGGATGTTAATGATGAGGATTTAATATCCGAAACACGTGTTTGGTGCATGAAAATCGGTTTGAAATTTTCCTCAAGAAGGTATATAAGTTGGAATACTTCCGCATTTTTAACGAATTCGAATTTTCTGGAAATTTCTAAAACATGGGTCCTATAGCATCATATCCTGCTACGTCCTCCGGTACATTTTTGGACTTTCCCACTTTTTGGCCATATTGCATTGTTTAAATTGAAGATCAGTGACGCGGGTTAAGTACCAGGAACGTGTATGTCTAGTTCATGCTGCAAATTTATCTGTTCTTAAATGATGCTATTTTACCCCTTCCCCTTTAAAAGAAATTTGCCTATCATACGTTGTATTCCTTAATTTTCCGTTATTCAGATAAATTAACGTCATAATGTGACGTCATATCTTACGCACGTGACTTTAAAACAACTACTTGAAATATGAACCTATGATATTCGCTCATATTCTAATGATATATTAGGGAAAGGAAATAATAATTTTCATAAAGTAATTTTCACGAAAATACAGGGCCAATTTTAGGGACAAGTGGACCTTATTCTTTAATAGAAACCTAAACCAGAATGTCTTCATTGCTATCACTTGTATATTGAAGTGTAAGGCGCTTGAAACACGAATTGGACACCACTCGTTATACGTCAGCAGTAGAAAGGGAACAGATCGCGCATGTCTATCTTGAAGCAGAAGAGCAGTATGACGAAATTATTTCTAAGGGTTCGAGTTCTGACTACAGTCTTGCTCATGCAGAATATGAGGAACCTACTGGCGAAAAGGATAAAGTACAAGGACAAGAACCAATATTGGAGGTTTAGAGTATGCCATCTGCTTTGTAAAAGGCAAAAGTTCTTACCTATAAACAATGCAAGTATCGCAGTTTTGAAAACACACTTTGATATGACTTTGGTATCGTTGAATGTACAATTATTGAAAATTGTGGAAAGGAAACCATTTTAGCGAGAGAGATTATTGAACTGATTACACATTTCTCTGTAGCAGTTTAGAGATCATCCACCTTGTATATGTTATCATTAATCATAATCGTGCGTTCTTCAAACCTATGAGTAATTGGAAAAGTGGGAGGGTTGTGCGCACGTACTCCGAATATCCACACTGTCTGCTACTTGCGTGACAAATGGCCGTCCAAAGTCGGCACCGGTTGCCAATTGGTCGCGTTGGTTTATGTGTTTTTGTGTTTGATGTTTCTATGTTGTGCATTGGTGTTTCTTGTCCTTTTTGCCACTCTCTCTGTGTATCTGCTCTGTGTGTTTACATTTGCTGTGGGTGCTGCAATCTAGTGTTGTTGGAAATCTCCTCTTTTGTTTCATTAATGCGTCAATAGCTATTGGAATTTGCCTGGTTAGCTTGTCTTTTTTACTTTGCTATGGAAGCATTCATTGTCTGATTGTTTCCAGTGTTTTTCGATAACTTTTTTTTGGCGTGATATGTATTGTTTTTGTCTCCGTTGCGTGTGTACCATAGCGATAACTGAAGCATGATCTCTATTAATATCTGCCTCTACAGATGATTGTGTAATTCTTCAGTATAAAATCAAGCAATAGGACTTCGATACTTCTACATCGACCACATAATGTTCTTTAAAATCAAAATTAATAAGTTATACTTCATATATCTCCACATCTACAAAAAACCTCTTAACAAAGCAAGACAAGGCGTATCATGACGCAATCAATTGACGTCATTTTAATGTTTATAAGATACAATGGCCAAAATTGCAAGAGAGATGCATTTGATGTGATCGCACGCGTTAACCAAATACATTCAAAGAAGAACCCATTAATTATATTCAGTCTTAAAGTCGAGAAGGCAAGACAAAATCATTAGACTTTCCATTAGAACAGTTGCGAAACCCGGAATAAACAATATTCAGAAGTGAGATAAAGAGAAGAGACCCCTCCTTTCTCTTATAAAGATTTGTAGATTTTTCGATTTCACGCAATACGTTTCTCATTTGCTTCTGTTGTATTCAGAGGATGTAATGTCGCCTTCGAAGCATCGATTAATTCTTCTTCAGAGATTGCTAAGGCAACCACAGTCTGCCATACGTGTTGAATATAAAGTGGCATTACAGGATACAATTGTCTGACAAAGGTCAACCTGATTATTTGCTTGTTTCTTTTTTTTTTGTTATTTTGACCAAAATTTACCGACTGTATACTTATTGTCAATCATACCAACAGGGATAATCATATGCCATGAAATTCCATTAGAACCCATTCGACCCATCCTGCTACGTCCTTCGATTCATTTTTTGACACAAAAACTTTTTACACTCTTTGGCTATATTAGATTATTTAGATTAAGGATCACTGACGAAGGTTACGTACCAGAAACGTGCCTCTATTGTGAGTGCTGTTGAAATTGTCGTCAGGATCTTCTTTAACTCATTGGTGTCAGACTTATACCCTTTGACGAGTGGAGCTCGTAAAAAAGTTCCCCGCGAGGGGTTTGACAGTAAGTGTTTTGAATATTTTTCCCTGACATGATCGCTATAAAACGTTCTATATAGACATAGCCTAAGACAATGCATGTATTTTATATATTGTTTTTATTTTCGTGCATGAACATTGATGGCGGGTGCGGCTAGCAAACAGGGGATGCTTACTCCTCCCGGGCACCTGGTCCCACCTCTAGCTTGCTAGGGGTCCGTCGATGCTCAAGTTGGTGTTCTATTGTGAGTGTTGTTAAGATTATCGTCAGGATCTTCTTTAACTCAACTGTCTGATCCATGCTGCAAATCAATCTGTTCTTAAATGACGCTATTCAATTTGGAGACGTTTAACACATGAAACACAATAAGTTTGCTTTAAGATTAAGATTACATTATGAGAGTTGTCCGTGTCAGAGGTAACAAACATGGTCTCGAACAGCTTAAGAATGTATAATTTATCGTGAAATAAGAATTAATGAAATTATTTCTAGTCATATGCAAAGTTTCTTGTGTTCATTTTACACCCTTTACAAATTTTGTAGATAATTGTATGGTTTAAATGTTGATTATGTTGAATATTGTACATACATGTGTATTACCATAGTTACTGTAACTTACTTTTGAATTATATTGGATTTTCATATTACTATTTCAAGTTCAGTATATGTCATGTGAATTTTTCGTTTTGTTTCTTTGTACATAAAATGTATGTAAATTGACAAAAGACGAAATTAAAGTTCTTAAAATGTGTTTTTATGCTGAGTGTTATAGTGTGCTTCGATGACGGTAGAGTTCAATACAGTATAGTGTATTTATGTTTAGGATAGAATTCGACATGAACAAAATCCTTGATTAGACACTGACTCTAACATCTGAACAAACGTATTATTACTAAATCAGCGCATTGAAATAAATGAAATTGAAGAAAAAAGAGATGAAACTGTGGTCATTCTGATAATTCTGCCTGTGGTATCTTCGCAGACATGATATGCTAAACAACAATATCCAGCAACGTGTAGTTGTTTCTTAAATATGAAATAAATCATAAAATGCGCATATGTTGCACTACATCAAAACGATAAAATGTATAACCACAAAGGAATAACATGTAGTCTCTTAATTGTTCTCCGTAGGTACACAAAAACAAACAACTTATGAGGCATCTCAGTAAATGACAAATATGGATAATGACCATATATACAGCACGAAATCGATAGTTCAGAGAATCATAAATCGAAGGCATACAAAATCAGAATACAACAGGAACAAAAGCAAACAAACAAAAACCTCAACCACATGAAAAGAAGCGAACTTCCGAAATGGGAGTGAGACCACGTGCCGAGGAAGATTCAGCATCTCCTGCTTGCATGCAACACCCGTCGCTTCAATTCGGTAGAATTGTCACATCCGGTCACTTCCATTTTGGAAGATATAAAGTATAATCTTTGGTTGGATGTTACAAATGGTATATGACAGAATATCATCCACCGAAATAGTACTTTTTGCAAGCAAATGTGTAATTATTTGAGGCTTTGTCTGCTGGTGTGGTGACATGATGTTCTTGGAGGTAGGTAAGCTCTGTGATAACCTCAAGGTCTTTAAAGATAGACTCAAATCTGGTGTTCACAGTTGATTTTAATCGGTAAATTCTAAATAAAAGTAACCCTCTGATGGATTTTATACATTCGGAAAGGGTGTCGATCTGTACATCCTCTTTCTTTTCCCAACGTCTTGCATATTCCTCACAAGAGTCCATTGTAATTTTGAAATCTTGGTTCCATGTAAAGGATTTACTTTCTCTGTACGTGGGACCCTTTTTAACAATTCTCTCAACTTGTCGTTCTTGACTATATTAAGGTCACCAGTAATAACGTGCCCACAAGGAGAGTAGCTGAAATCCGATGCAGAACATTCACAAGGAAGTGGATGTAGTGAGGGATTACTTAAATCAATACACTGCAGGAATGGTTTGTAATTATAAAACAAAGGAGGGAATCTCCAACAACACCAGGCTGCAGCACCCAGAGCAAAACCCCAAAACACCCAATGCAAAAACAAAAAGCAGACAAGCACAGAAAGAGACGCTTAAAGGACAAGGAACGTCAACGCACAACACAGAAACATCAAACTACACATAAACCAACGAGACCAATGGGCAACCGGTGCCGACTTAGGACGGCCATCTGCCACTGAAATAGCAGAAGGTATGGTTATCCTGGATTATGTGCGCACAACCCTCCCACTTTTCCGATTACCCATAGGTCTCGAAGAACGTACAGCTGTGGTGTAAAACAACCTCCTAACTGTCAGATGACCACACACAAACAAGACCGCAAAACGCAGGGGCCCAAGCAACACAGATGAATATGTAAATGGATATAAAAAGAGGGCGTACGTAATACAATCCGTGCTCTGCCACCGCGAGCACATGTATGGTATCACCCGAGGAGTCCGACTGACATTCACAGAGGACAGGTATAAATATTATATGCAACTGTTGGTGTGTAGCTATAGGAAATACTTTACTTTTGAAATATGGTGGGATTCTTTCCGTGACAGTTTTGAGATTCAAATTTTCACCAAGATTCAATTGATCAATACCTTTGTTTGCAAATCTTACTTTAATGAAAGGGAGGTTTGTTTTCTCTTCTGATTTTTCTGATCTTACTGCTTAAAATAATCGAAAAGTAGAAATGTCCATGATGACTCCTTGTAGTCTGCATTCTAGAAACGTGTATAGGTAAATGTGAGGTCCTAAGTATATTCGTAGATTTCTTGTTACAACCGTAAAGGAACAGAGTATAATTTGGTACGAGTATGATGCAGGCCTAAAGACTCATTCAAAAATGGAACCAAGCCATCGAAGGAGAAACTATGTATCTCAGGCCTATTATATTTACGAGTGCCATGACTCATAAATATGAATGACAAATAAGGATAATGACCATATCCTTATATACAGCACAAAATCGATAATTCAGAAAATCAGAAACCAAAGGCATACAAAATCAGGATAAAACAGAAACCAAAGCAAACAAACAAAAACCTCTACCACATGAAAAGAAGCGGACTCCCGATATGAGAGTGAGACCAGGTGCCCAGGAAGAGTAAGCATCTCCTGCTTGCATGCAACACACACCGCTTCAATTCGGTAGAACTGTCACATCCGGTAACTTCCATTTCGGAAGACATAGAGTACAATCTTTGGTTTGATGGTTCAAATGGTCTATGACAGAATATCATCCACCATTCTGGAGAGTGGGACATCATTGTGTATGACGAGTTCCCAATATCGACCGGAGAAATTCTTCAGTGACGATGTTAGTCGGTCACAAACATATCCCTGTCTGAGAAGCTTATCTGAAAGACGCCTAGCTCTCAAAACAAAATCCGTATATTTGGTACATGCTCTGGCATAGCGTATCAACTGAGATATGAGCACGACATAAGCAGGCGATGAAGGGTCGTTGCTACTCAGAAAAGGAAAGTTTGTAATGCTGAAATTGAAGTCGTCACGTTTGTTATAGAGTGAGGTGTTCATACGACCATCAGTGTCGTAGGAATACATTATGTCCAAATAGGATGCTGAATTATTTGTCTCTGCAGTTTCTTTGACTTCAAGCTCCGAAAAATAGATACTGCTGAGGTAATCCGCGAATTTTGGATAATTGATGGACAACACACCGTATGTATCTGTAAGTGAAGTTGAAGTCAGAAGCTAAGTATCTTTTCCCTTCAGAGACCAAAGATTGAATTAATTCAGCTTCGTACGAGTAAAGGAAAATGTCGGCAAGGAGTTAGGCACAATTTGTCCCCAATGGAATTCCGACAATTTGCTGGAAGACCTTTCCTCCAAACCCAACAAAAATGTTGTCAATCAGCAAGTTTAACATCTGAATAATATCAGTTTCAGTGTACTTATTTTCAGAATCGGACTTTTCTTTTGTCATAGTTAACAACAATAAATTTGTATTTGCGATTACCGTTCTTACTTGTAAACGCATTACTTATAATTTTTGTGAGTCTCTCGTTCAATTTAGAATGTGGAATTGTAGTGTAAAGTGTCGAAAAATAAAAAAAGCTTTGATCGAATCGAATACTATTAAATGTAAGGACTTGGCTTAATTCTTGTCAGAAGCACTTGCGTAATATGCAGATGGAGCGATAAAATTTTATAAAAGTCAATATTGAAATATATGTTCTATTATAAAATTTGAGTGCTTCATATGCGCATTTCAACAAGACATGTCTTAGATTTTATTTGGATATGCTACAGAGAATTTGGAGCCGCGCACTCTCTGTAATGTAAGTGTAAAAATCTAACTTCAAAAAATTAAAGAGGGCGCTACTGAAATTATCTTTGGTGGCTCCACTAAAAGCATCACTGATGAGAATTAAATATTCGAAACACGTGTCTGGTGCATGTAAATTGGTTTGGAATTTTCTTCAAGAAGGTAGAGAGTTGGAACCCCTCGACATTATTATCAGTAATACTCGAGGCCAAAAAGAGGAGAAATAATGAAGAGCAAACGTCTGAACTTGACAAAAAGAATTGCCAATAAACCTTTAGATTTATGTCAAATTTTGTGTTTCTAGTGCCGATACATTGTGAAAATAGGCGAGCGATATCCTCGGGGACTAACAGTCCACCAGCAGCGATACCAACCTAGTGGTTGAAACTGTCAGTACTGATATAGATTTAACGTTAAATAAAAGAATTGTGAGCAATGTCTACGTCTGTGACAACCCTCGTATGTTCTATTATATAATTTTAGTGCATAAATTTCAATATTGGCAATTTGAAAATTAAACTTCTACAATTAAATCAGAAGTATCATGTAAACGTCTTCAAATTCAATAGCATCATTTAAGAACAGATAAATTGGCAACGTGGACCAGACATGCACGTTTCGGGTACTTAACCCTCATCAGTGATCCTAAATCTAAACAATGTAATATGCCAAAAAAGTATGAAAGTTACCATGTCGAAAAAGTGTACCGAAAGACGTAGCAGGATGGGTGGGATATGATGCTACAGGACCCACTTTTTTGAAATTTCAAGAAATTTTGATAACAGAAATTTAGAATGCGTTGAAGAAACGATCAACCGAAATTGATCGAACTTGGCTACATGTGCCCTCGGGGACTCCTGGTCCACCAGCAGTGACACTCACCAAGTGGTATAAATGTAAACGTCTTCAAATTCAATAGCATCATTTAAGAACAGATAAATTGGCAATGTGGACCAGACATGCACGTTTCGGGTACTTAACCCTCATCAGTGATCCTAAATCTAAACAATGTAATATGCCAAAAAAGTATGAAAGTTACCATGTCGAAAAAGTGTACCGAAAGACGTAGCAGGATGGGTGGGATATGATGCTACAGGACCCACTTTTTTGAAATTTCAAGAAATTTTGATAACAGAAATTTAGAATGCGTTGAAGAAACGATCAACCGAAATTGATCGAACTTGGCTACATGTGCCCTCGGGGACTCCTGGTCCACCAGCAGTGACACTCACCAAGTGGTATAAATGTAAACGTCTTCAAATTCAATAGCATCATTTAAGAACAGATAAATTGGCAATGTGGACCAGACATGCACGTTCATATTATTAAAAAAAATATAGGATATTCAAATGTTATTTGACTTGGATATTTTACGTAAACGAATAGAACTGCAGACCTTAATCATGTGCAATACAATTGAATTCAGAAATGAATATATGTTATAAGTTAGATGTGTTAATGTTCATATAAAAACTAGGAGGGGATATCCAAAAGGACCCTGATGAAGCATAAACAGCCAAAAGCAAAAGCAATAAAAAAACAAACATAGAACCAAAGTAACAAGGAAGACTAAATACCAAAGACGAACAAGAGTCTTTAGTTTGAATGTCAATCACTTGTCCTGTTTGAATATTGAAAAGACTCCTTCGGTCATTCTTTGCAAGAGCTCGCTCCAGCAAGCATGATCACAGTCTTTATTCGTACGCCCTATGCTTTTGATGTCCATTTCCATATTCATCTGTCTGTTGCTTGGTTGTTGTGTTTGCCTCGTAATGTTACAGTGAGGAGGCTTTTAAACATAACAAATATGTGTTCATCTTAGTAGCCAGACAGAAGGAGGGTTGAATGCACGTTATCCGGATAAACATACCAATTGCTACTAACGTGGCAAATGCCCTCTTTAGTCGGGCACCAATAAACCATGGTTTATATGTGGTCTTTGGTGTTCAATGCTTTGACGTTTTAGTCTGGGATGTATCACTGGGTTGGGTCCACCCCTTGATCCTCCAAAACCGGCCTAACTTTGTAGCATTTTTTGCGCTCTTTCAGATAAAAAATTGTCTCATGGAAATTTCCATTGCAAAAGTGGTGTTTTTTTGGGAAAAACATGTTTTTTTAGTCAAAATTCACTGACAATAGGAAAAAAATTGTAAATTTTCTTTGGTTGATGTTTTAAAAAAATTGAAAAGTGTGAATATATAGTATTTTTTATGCTCCTTCAGATGAAATAAGTTGCAAGTTCCAATTTCTATTTTTACTGTGTGTTTTGGGGTAAAAAAAGTCGAATTTTTGCCAAAATTCACAGAAATTTAAGGAAATTTTAATTTATTCCTGCTTCTCAGCTCCTCAATATTGCATATGATTGTTCAATGATGATTTAATAACATCTTTAAAGTCTCCTCTTTCAAATGACATATATTTTATATTCTTATTTTTTTTGCAAAATACTCGAAATTAATTATTTTATACAGAAACCTGTATTTTCATTTAGAAATCTCAGATTTCTGTATATTTATTTATAGAACCCTTATATATTATGAAAGCAATGATTGAAAGCTATTTTCTTGTAAACCTTTTCACACTCTTTCAGAGTATATATGTTTTACTTACATTTCATTCAAAATCAAAGTGTTTTTGGGGAAAAAAACGTATTTTTTCATTTAAAAATAGCTGATTTCTGGAGAATATTTATTGAATCTATAGAACTTCTTGAAATGATAGCAAGATTGTATTTTGAACTGTAATTATTTAGGGTCAATCATAAATTACATGTATGAAACATAAAAGGTATATTTTCTACTTAATTTTGGGGCAAAATGCCTGTTTTTTGTCTAAAAATAACAGATTTCTGGAAAAATTCTATTAATTCATTTTCTTTGCTAAAACTATACATTTAAAGCTAATATCATAATAGAAAGTAATCATCCTGTCAGATGATTGTGAAATTTAATGTAATAATTCATTAAAACCATCATTTTTGGGTAAAATATGCCTTTTTTATGCAAAAACCACTTATTTTGAGAAAATAAGTACTAGCTCTTTTAATTTGCCTAAATTGATATGTTTTAGCTTTGATATTATGCTGTTTTTTATTATAAATGGATAGGATTGTCATTTGATAACTGAAATTTAATTTATATCTTATTCTGGGGCAAAAAACCTAATTTATGTGCAAAATTCACTTATTTCTGTGAATATTTCTTTAAATTTATATTTCTTATTTAATCAAAGCTGGAGAGGTTTCATATAATTGGATGGCATAAATGTGATCAAGTTTAATGAGTTAGAAGAGATTTCTTTGAAAATCTTGCTATTTTGGGTGGAAAATTTCAATTTTTATTTAAAAACCGCTGATTTCTGGAAAATCCTTATTACCATGAAATGTGTCGTTATTATTTATATTCTAAAGTGTTCCCGGGTATATCATAGTTTGCCCTTGTACGTCATATGTATTTGAAGTATCTTCTGTTAATTTAATTGGTATTTTGGGCAAAAAATATGTTTTATATAAATATATAGCCTATATCAAGAAACTTACTATTGAAAGTCTTATATTTCAAACTATGACTATTATCTTCTGTAATTCCTATTTAACTGTTTATTCTTTCTTAATTTATTTATCATCTCACTTCAATTTTGTGTAATATTGTTATATTTGGGGTAAAATACAGAAATATTAGGACACAAATAAAGACAAGCTTTTATCCTAAAAAATCTAGCAATATATAATCTCGAAATGTGTTTCATTACATTATTGTGTTAAATGCTTGCTTTTCCATCTTTTTTGTTTATTTTGTTTACCAAAACATACTAATAGTAACATTTCACAAGATAAAAATAAAATGACAAGTAAGTTAAGATAAACTAAACAGTTAAATAGGAAATACAGAGGATAATGATAATAGTTTGAAATATGAGACTTTCTATAGTAAGTTTCTTGATATATATATATATATTCATATAAAACATATTGTTTGCCCCAAAATACCAATTAAATTAACAGAGGATACTTCAAATACATATGACGTACAAGGACAAACTATGATATACCCAGGAACACTTTTGAATATAAATAATAACGACATATTTTATAGAAATAAGGATTTTCCAGACATCAGCGATTTTTAAATAAAAATTGAAATTTTCCACCCAAAATAGCAAGATAATCAAAGAAATCTCTTCTAACTCATTAAACTTGATCAAATTTATGCCATCCAATTATATGAAACCTCTCCTGCTTTGGTTAAATAAAAAATATGAATTTAAAAAAATATTCACAGAAATAAGTGAATTTTGCACATAAATTAGGTTTTTTGCCCCAGAATAAGATATAAATTAAATTTCTGTTATTTTTAGACAAAAAACAGGCATTTTGCCCCAAAATTAAGTAGAAAATATACCTTTTATGTTTCATACATGTAATTCATGAGTGAACCTAAATAATTACAGTTCAAAATACATTCCTGCTATCATTTCAAGAAGTTCTATAGATTCAATAAATATTCGATCAACTTCGGTTGATCGTCTGTCTTTTTAACGCATTTGAGAATTTCTGTTACAAAATTTCTTGAAATTTCTAAAACGTGGGTCATTTAGCATCATATCCCATCCATTCTGCTTCGTCTTTTGGTACATTTTTGGACAATCATAATAATTCTCATACTTTTTGGCCTTATTACATTGTTTAGACTGAGGATCACTGACGAGGGTTTAGTACCCGAAACGTGCATGTCTGGTCCATGCTGTAAATTTATCAGGTTTTAAATGATGCTATTAAATTTAAAGACGTTTAACATTTGAACTACTTGGTGAGTGTCATTGCTGGTGGACCAAGAGTCCCCGAGGGCACATGTAGCCAAGTTCGATCAACTTCGGTTGATCGTCTGTCTTTTTAACGCATTTGAAAATTTCTGTTACAAAATTTCTTGAAATTTCTAAAACGTGGGTCCTTTAGCATCATATCCCATCCATTCTGCTTCGTCTTTTGGTACATTTTTGGACAATCATAATAATTCTCATACTTTTTGGCCTTATTACATTGTTTAGACTGAGGATCACTGACGAGGGTTTAGTACCCGAAACGTGCATGTCTGGTCCATGCTGTAAATTTATCAGGTTTTAAATGATGCTATTGAATTTAAAGACGTTTAACATTTGAACTACTTGGTGAGTGTCACTGCTGGTGGACCAAGAGTCCCCGAGGGCACATGTAGCCAAGTTCGATCAACTTCGGTTGATCGTCTGTCTTTTTAACGCATTTGAAAATTTCTGTTACAAAATTTCTTGAAATTTCTAAAACGTGGGTCCTTTAGCATCATATCCCATCCATTCTGCTTCGTCTTTTGGTACATTTTTGGACAATCATAATAATTCTCATACTTTTTGGCCTTATTACATTGTTTAGACTGAGGATCACTGACGAGGGTTTAGTACCCGAAACGTGCATGTCTGGTCCATGCTGTAAATTTATCAGGTTTTAAATGATGCTATTGAATTTAAAGACGTTTAACATTCTCCAGAAATCAGCTATTTTTAAATGAAAAAATACGTTTTTTCCCCAAAAACACTTTGATTTTGAACGAATTGTTAGTAAAACATATATAATCTGAAAGAGTGTGAAAAGGTTTACAAGAAAATAGCTTTCGATCATTGCTTTCATAATATATAAGGGTTCTTTAAATAAAGATACAGAAATCCGAGATTTCTAAATGAAAATACAGGTTTCTGTATGAAATAATTAATTTCGAGGATTTTGCAAAAAAAATAAGAATATAAAATATATGTCATTTGAAAGAAGAGACTTTAAAAATGTTTTTCAAATCATCATTGAACGATCATATGCAATATTGAGGAGCTGAGAAGCAGGAATAAATTAAAATTTCCTTAAATTTCTGTGAATTTTGGCAAAAATTCGACTTTTTTACCCCAAAACACACAGTTAGAATAGGAATTGGAACTGTAACTTATTTCATCTGAAGGAGCATAAAAAATACTATACATTCACACTTTTCAATTTTTAATATGGATTCTATGTAAAAACCTAAAAAAATCAGACATGTTTGGCCACGACATGTCTCAGATTTTGGTTATTTTTTGTTTATAAGGTAAATATGATGTCCTCAGAGCGAATTGACCTTCCATTTTTTTCTCCGACGTTCCGTTGCCATGGTAACCAAGGTTTTGTATAAAAACACCTTTAAACAAGGCATTTTTATGCATCCCGTTACCATGGAAAGAAATGTTGAATGTATATGTAATTTTCCGAAAAGATTATTTAAATCCTCTTAAGTTGATACAATTTGATTTTTCAATGCTCCTTCTTTCTGTGTGTCATGTAAATTTGCTTCAATTTCAAGAAAAAATGCTTATTCAAAATGAGCCATTTTCGGCCAATTTAGGCCTTATTTTACCTATATTTTACTTAATTTTGACAAGAGTAATAATGCAATTGCACAAGATTTGAAATACAGTTGACTATTTCCTCAAGAGAATTATCCTAGGACTTCATGGGAATCGAAGGAATTTTATCTAGAAGTGAGATTTTTCTGTTTACATGCCTTTGAAATAGGTTACCATGGCAACATTTGGTACGAAGGTGTAAATACCTGTCATAAGAAAAAAGCTAATTTCTACAGATGTATGCCTGCTATCGCTACAAAACTTGGTATGTAGATGTATTAAAGACCATTTGATGCTATCGTGACCTTGAGAAAATGTCAAGGTCATTTGCTCAATTTTCAAGGTCATTGAAAATATTTGCTATTTTCAGGCCAAATTTTGTGGTTTTTCACTAAAAAGAGACATGATCAACAGTAAACAGTATGGAACCTTGGTAAAACAATCAATTATCCGTAAAAGTATGATAAATGTATTATTTGTTGGGATGAGTATCACATTTATCAAAGCCCAATGAAGACCCAAAAAAAATGTCACATATTTTACGAGAAAATTTTAGAAAATCTCAATTTTATGCTCTTTTGAAAGATTGTCATACATAGAAGTGAAATACAATCTAACATAATTGTGATGAATTCTTCTTCTTTTGATCGGTTGTTCAACTGTAAATATTTAAAATCAAAATATCTAATGAAATAAGTAAGAGAAATCAATTTGAATTAAGTGGAAATCCTGATTTTTGTCTTAATTTTAGTCTAAAGTTAGAAATGACCTTGAGATTTGGAAGGTGACCTTCAAATGATTTGAAGGTCAATTGATAATGATTAATATAATTTGTTTTCATGTATGCTAATTCATAAACATAGGACTCAAACATGAGGAAAAACAATGTTTTTAAATATGCGGTATATGGTAACATGGATTCCAAGTTGCTATAGCAACGGATTTTAATTGGCATTCATGACAAAATGGTGAGTTTCACCATAAATTTTATTTCTCGATTTTTTCCAGCTATAGACATTTATTATGGCAAGGTGATGTTAAATATACATAACATTCACCGAATAATGGGTTTTAACCTTCAAAATAGTCAAAAACAGGCCAAAAATGACCCGATAATTAAGGATTCCGACTTCCGTCGGAATCCTTTCTGTTATTGTATTGTCTTTTCTTTATTAAGGATTCCGACTTCCGTCGGAATCCTTTCTGTTATTGTATTGTCTTTTCTTTATTCTTATTATTCTTATTATTATTATTATTATTCTTACCCCCAAGCCAATCCAGAGACTTTACAACAAAGTACCGCATCGTATGATAAAATGGAAAGTATCATGTGAAAGAGCAAATAAAGATCTTCATATATATTTTTTTTCTTGTCGAAAAGTTTACATATGCCCCCGCTAGAGGTCATCAAAGGTAAAATCTTTAAAACCTTATAACTCCTAAACTAACCGTGCGATTTGAATGAAATTTGTTTTATATTGTTCTTTGGGAAATTTGCAAACTTTTATACGTTTACATGCTCGATAAAATATTTACGGTTTTCGCGCTATTTTGAGTTGAAATTGGAACTTTAAATTGGCACAGTGCCAATTTCTACAGTTTTTGAGATTTTGAGTTGAAACTTGGATGGTAGGTTACTTATAGGTAGTCATTGATGATGACCTAGTTTCAAGGTCAAATTTTGATTCTCAAGGTCACAACAAACTTTTGCCTATAGAACAAAGACTATTTGACCTTGACAGCTCAAACTTCATAAATACAATCATTGATCCAAGCCCCATCACCTTGACCTTGACCTAAGGTCAAATTCTCATTCTCAAGGTCACAACAAAAATTTTCCCATAGAACAAAGACCATTTGACCTTGAGAGTTCAAACTTTGCGCAAATGTTCCTTACATCAAGTCCTTTCACCTTGACCTTGACCCAAGGTCATTTGTTCGATTTCAAGGTCAAAACAGACTTTTGTTGATAAAATATTGAGCTTTGAATAGATGAAAAGGAATTTTGATGAGAATAAACTAAAATGCTTATCTTTCATCCATGACCTTGGTTCAAGGTCAAATAAACTTTTTCAAGGTCATAACAAACATTTACTCTTGTAGGATTGAGAGAATTTTGTTCTTAAATATTTATTCTTCACACAAGTAGTACTTCTTATTTGAACTTTACATAGTAAGATAGATAACTCTTTTATTCTTGTTCTATGTTTCCTTTTTTTATCTTAGTAGCATTACTTGTCTGTACTTTCATGCTGTTGTCATTCTCTATTTATAGAAATTTTCTCATTGCTAATTCATTGTGCAATTCTTTTTGGGATAGTAATTTCAAAGGAATCAAAATGGATAGAATAGATCTAGGAGTTTAAAGCCTTCCTAAACTTGAAAGGTATTTATCATCTTTTTCTTCTATTTTGTCGATAAATAAATAAGAGTCCCAAATTAGACATAAGCTCCTTTGCCTCATTTGCTGAAGTGAATTAGGTACAAAAGGAACTATTCTTTTTTCCATCTTCTTTATTCGGATTTTAACACTTCAGTTCCGAGGAAGGTCTAATAAAGGAGGAATCCGTCTGTTGCTTGCAACAGTAGCCATCTAGTTCTTATTATTCTTATTATTATTATTATTCTTACCCACAAACCGTTCCGGTCACTTTACAAAAAAGTACAGCATCATATGAAAAAACGGAAAGTACCATGTGAAAGAGCATATGAAGATCTAAATTTAAATTTTTTTTCTTGTCGAAAAGTTCACATATGCCCCTGCTAGAGGTCATCAAAGGTAAAATCTTTAAAACCTTATAACTCCTAAACTAACCGTGCGATTTTAACGAAATTTGTTTTATATTGTTCTCTGGGAAATTTGCAAACTTTTATACGCTTACATGCTCGATAAAATATTTACGGTTTTCGCGCTATTTTGAGTTGAAAATGGAACTTTAAATTGGCACAGTGCCAATTTCTACAGTTTTTGAGATTTTGAGTTGAAACTTGGATGGTAGGTTACTTATAGGTAGTCATTGATGATGACATAGTTTCAAGGTCAAATTATGATTCTCAAGGTCACAACAAACTTTTGCCTATAGAACAAAGACTATTTGACCCTGACAGTTCAAACTTCACAAATACAATCATTGATCCAAGCCCTTTCACCTTGACCTTGACCCAAGGTCAAATTCTCATTCTCAAGGTCACAACAAAATTTTTCCTATAGAACAAAGACCATTTGACAGTGAGAGTTAAAACTTGACGCAAATATTCCTTGCATCAAGTCCTTTCACCTTGACCTTGACCCAAGGTCATTTGTTCGATTTCAAGGTCACAACAGACTTTTGTTGATAAAATATTGAGCTTTGAATAGATGAAAAGAAATCTTGATGAGAATAAACTAAAATGCTTATATTTCATCCATGACCTTGGTTCAAGGTCAAATAAACTTTTTCAAGGTCATAACAAACATTTACTCTTGTAGGATTGATAGGATTTTGTTCTTAAATATATATTCTTCACACAAGTAGTACTTCTTATTTGAACTTTACATAGTAAGATAGATAACTCTTTTATTCTTGTTCTCTGTTTCTTTCTTTTTTATTATTAGTAGCATTGCATATCATTAGTTTCATGTTGTTGTCATTTTCTATTAATAGAAATTATCTCATTGCAAAATCATTGTGCAATTCTTTTTTTGAGAAAGTCATTGTAAAGGATTAGATATTGATTGTGCATGGAGTTTAAAGCTTTCGTAAACATGAAAGGTATTTATTATTTTTTTCTTCTATTTTGTTGATAAATAAATAAGAGTCCCAAATTAGACATAAGCTCTTTTGACTCATTTGCTGAAGTTAATATGGTACTAAAGCAACTATTCTTTTTTCCATCTTCTTTATTCGGATTTTAGCACTTCAGTTCCGAGGAAGGTCTAATAAAGGAGGAATCCGTCTGTTGCTTGCAACAGTAGCCATCTAGTTAGTCCTTATTTTTGCTAAATTTTCACATAATTTGACTGAATATCAACAACTACCTGATAACCCCCTCCCCCGAAAAAGTTATTTTTGTACGAGTTGAACTTACAAAGAAAAGTTTTTGTGTTCATAAAGTAAATTTTGACCATGGTTTCCATGGCAACAGAATGCCACAATATGTCTTATCTCTCATATTTATGGGGGTGTCAAATAGATTGACCCCGTTACCATGGCAACCGTTGTTCAAATATAACAATATGATTTGTATTCATTGTTTTTACATTAAGTATGATAATTACAGAAAGTTTCATCAAAATCCATGACATGCCGTGGCCAGCTGTTTTAGGTTTTTACAGAGAATCCATATTAAAAACATCAACCATATAAAATTTATATTTTTTTTTCCTATTTTCAGTGATTTTGGAAATTTCCATGAGACAATTTTTTATCTGAAAGAGCTTAACAAATGCTACAAAGTTAGGTCGGTTTTGGAGGATCAAGGGGGGGGGGTGCACCCAACCCAGTGATACATCCCAGACTATTTAGGTTCCTTGTCGTTTTTGTGGCCTTTCTGTTATTTGCTGCTTCTGAGTCCTACCAGAGACTCCATCCTTTCTTTCATACGATGTCAATATATATTACACTTTGGTCATCTGATATGACATCAATATGTCATTGATCCCCAACCGGCTCGCCAGATTTTAAAAGTAGATGAAATATATATTTGCTACTAACTATGTCTGTCCAGTAGCATATAGGACTTGTTGGTTTATGCGTATTCCTTTGCGATTAGTGTTTTGCTGTCGGTGATGGTCCTTAATTGTCCTTTTTTGCGTACCTTATTAGGCTTGTTGAATCTATGCGTAGGTATGTTTTCACTGTTGTTCCGTGGGTTCTGTAACCGAGTCGTGTTCGAGATCCCCTCCTTTCTTTCGTTTGCAGTGTGTAATAATTCTTGATTTATCAGTAGTAGATACATGTATTTACGAATATGTAAGCAACTGCTTACGGTATTTAATTGATTTATATAGAAATAATTAAATCTTTTTGAAAGATACTTGAAATAATTGAATAGATTTTGTTGCAGCATTTTGGCAATTATTGTTGTCTATCTTTATCATTCCCCAAATTTTGCGACAAAGTCTGTATATTCACAAGGGTCAAAGGCCAAAAAAGTTAAAACAAAGTGAGTAAATGCAATGGAATGTAATAAGTATGTAATAATATGTGAAATAACATACGCTAATTCAGCCTACTAGTTATATCAAAATTATAATCCAATTAAGTGCATATACCATTGCAAATTAACCTACCCTACAACATGGATTGGAATCGTGTAACATTATCGATATAGTACAATAGTCTGTAGACCCAATGCATGTTTATCTTCGTGTATCATGCAATATGTATTCATTTGAAAGGGCATATATTGGAAATTTAAATTCTAAATGCATACTGTTCAATGGTGTAAAAACCGTCCCTACATAGTACATTGTTGAAACATTATGTAATATGAATTATGTACAATTATACCCTTCGATTTCTGCCGGTTCTGAAATTCAAACTGGGTTGTTGTCAAGGAACGTCATTGGTGCCAATGAGATACTTTGGTTCGTTTGTTTTGGATACAAACGGTCAATGTGACATTCATCTTGAGGTGCTATTTCCGAAAAGAGGTAAAATGGATTTTTTTATCTTACTGTTTTCATTCGTAACTTAACATTTGTTCCGTTTTTTTTATCTTTCGAATTCATAATTATCATTTTATAGCTGTATATTATAGATAAACCTCACCCTTTCTGTAAACATTCGCTCTTTGTATCTCCTGAAGAAAATGAAATCACAAAAGTATGAAAGCATAAAGCATGAAAAATGGTTGTCCACCTTCATCATACATGTATTTTGATGGAACCTTTCAAATGTACACAATACAAGTATAAAAATCTGTATCAAAGACGTAAGAATATTTTAATGATGTTATAAAACAAAGATGTGAAAGAAGGGAATAGTTATAGTAGTAATTTTTAGAAACAGACTTATACTTTATACATGAAACAATGTGGGACTTGAAAGTTGTTTACCGATTCTTTTTATTATCTTTTTGAAGGACAATAGGTTAAGCGCTAAAAGATAAGGAGTGACAAATAATTTATGTCTATCATCAGATATGGATGGAATCTTTGGATCGTAAGTATGATTTTTTCATAAAAGACAAAAAAGTGGCGGATCTCTAATTTCAGAAGGGGGCAAAGTCAAGCGTTTAAAATAAATCGATCACAGAGAAACAGACAATAAAAAAACTCCTCAATTCTGTATATTTTATATTATGTATTTTTTCTTTAGTAAAGCATTAAGAAATTATTCAATACTTTAAAAGTGCATTTGTTTGTATATGTTTCATGATATTTGAAATAGGCGGGCCTAAAATTTCTAAAAGAGTAGCCGTGAATTTAAAAGGAGCGAAACGCAAATCGCTCGCCAGCGAGATTTGTTGCAGAGTTGGAATAAAAATATCAGGCAGTTACTATCTATATCCTCTTTTAGTGTAGATATTGCGAATCATGCAAACAGTCCGATGCCCATGAATTTGTTTAAGAAAATAAGCTTTATCGTTTGATATTGATGATGTAAGTCTTAAAAACTTCCAACTGATAAGAATCAACGAAAAATTTTTTAATATTGAGGGAAAAAATTATCGAAATTTAGAATTGACATTGTAAATGTTAAACGTCTTCAAATTCAATAGCATCATTTAAGACCTGATAAATTTACAGCATGGACCAGACATGCACGTTTCGGGTACTAAACATCCATATCATCTTTCAAAATTTTGACCACCTAATGAGGGGATAGGGACCAAATGGTTATGATTATGATATCAAAGAAAGCAGAGTGCAGTGCAAAGGGAGCTGAAAATGGATATTTAATCCAGTATTAAATATGGTGAGAATAGCGAGACGAAATTGTTTAGTATTTAGTGCTAAAACAAAATGAGTAAAAGGAGGGGGGGCTGGGCGGTCTGGTCCACTTTAAATCCGCCACTGAAAAACATAATACACAAAAGAATAAGTTAATCCAAATAGGTGTAAACCTAAATGCATGTAGCACAAGCAAGGCTATGTTTTCAATTACGAGGCCATCGTAGAAGTTCAAATGTTTGAAAAAAAAATTATATGTACATTTTGGCAAATCAATATTGAATTAAATCCAATGCATGAGAATAAGTTCAGTTAGATGTGAACTTTGTGTTTTACAAAGTATTTATATGTAATAATCCATTGAACATAGAATAGCGGTTTAAATAGCACACAGACGTTCTTTAAAGCAATCTACGATCTTTTCATGTCAGACATCATAATTTAGTAACTTTGATAGGCAGTATATTATGTAATTCTTAATTGGTAATTCACCCCAGATTATCTTTCTTCTATATGATTTAGAATCGCAGGATCACTGAATATTGTAAAAATATAGGAGATATTCTTGTTTGCAGTCTTGAAGTCTATGAATAAAAAAAAATCAGTACATTAATAATTCAATCGAATAATTTCTTCGTTTTGGTAACACTCAATGTATAAGAATTGACGAAACTTTCATTAATGCCAGATTATGTTACTTGCGTAAAACAAAACTCATCCTCAATTGATAACATCCAAAGCATTTCTGCACTAACTTGAAACATAACTAATGGGCTATTTTTCTTGATAATTCACTCTCTTTCTTTGTTGAAATTTGGAGCCAGTGAAAACGTTCCCCGCTATTTAGTGTTTACAGATGTTTTTCAATAATTTACTTTCCAACGCTGGTACTAGGGGAAATCTTTTCTTTGGTGAAAAACAAAAATCAACGAAGCGATATACTTGAAAGTCCTTGTATTCGATATACAATGTTTAACGTCTTTAAATTCATTAGCATCATTTAAGAGCGGATAAATTTGCAGCATAGACCAGACATTCACGTTTCAGGTATTTAACCCTCGTCAGTGATCGTCAATCTAAACAATGTTATATGGCCAAAATATGTGACAATTATGTACTAAATGAGATAAAGAAGACCCTGACGACAAATTCAACAGCACTCACAATGGAGAGCACCAAGGTAGAGGTGGGACCAGGTGCCCTGGAGGAGTAAGCATCCCCTGTTTGGCTAGCCGCACCCGCCGTCGATGTTCACACCGAAAATGAAAACAATATCTACTAAACATTCACTGTCTGAGGTTATGTCTAAATAGAAAGTGTTATGGTGGCCATGTCAGGGAGAATATTTAAAATACTTTCTGTCAAACCCCTCGCGGTGAACTTTTTTGCGAGCTCCACACGGCAAAGGGCATAAGTGTGACATACATGAGATAAAGAAGATCCTGACGACAATCTCAAAAGCACTCATAAAAGAGAGCACCAATTATAAATATACCGAAAGAAGTAGCAAATATGGCTGGGATATGATGCTACAGGACCCAGGTTGTTATCGCTCCAATGTTTTGTCACATCTTTTCATATAATTAAGCTTCTGAATAGACCATACATAAAAGTTGGAGCCGAGCACTCCGTGCAAATAAAATCTCAAATTTAAATTAAAAAAATAAAACCAAAGGGCGCTACTAAAACATATTTTGGCTATTCTGAAGATCATTTTGATATAAAGTAACACTGATGAGGATTTACTATCCAAAACAACGTGTTGCGTTAAAAGCACCATCATCCTAAACATGTATGTGTGGTGCGCCGTATATAGAAGTATTTGTCCGGATGACTGCTCTCTGCCAGCAGAGTACGACGTATCGGTTTTCGTTGGGAACATTTCAGTCAAACATGTTCAGGAGTTAAACGTTTTTACATTCAATAGCATCATTATAACAACAGATAAAATTTACAGCATGGACCAGATATGCAAGTTTCGGACACTTAACCCTCGTCAATGATCCTCAATTTAAACAATGTATTATAACCAAAGAATGTGAAAGTTATTATGTCAAAAATTTACCGAAAGACGTAGCAGGATGAGTGGGATATGATGCTACAGGACAAACGCGCTTCAGCTAGCATATTTGTTTCGGAATATCTCTTTTTGTCTTCGAGCAACAATGAATATACATTTGATTGTTGAACTGAAAAACTGATACTATACAATTAATTACCTAGTGTGAGGTAGATATAGCAGTATAGCAACACGAAGGATATGTTATTTACCGAGGCCGCAGGCCGAGGTGAATAACATATGCTGAGGGTTGCTGTACTGCTATATCTACTGAACAAAAGGTAATTAATTGTTTTATTGTATGATAATGAAATACAACGATCAGCTTGATAGCATCCATTGCTGTAAGTGATGTATAGGTATTCTCTGATGGCGCGAAATATACGAATACGCCGCTACTATTATAACGTCATAACTGCAATACTAATTTTAGAAAGATACAGGGGAAAATATGAGAGTTGTTCTAAATTTAGCTCTCTGGAGGTGGTAGTAGCGAAATATTTCGAAGCTCCAGATATGTTTTCAGCCAATCAGCGATGGACAAATTTTCCAGTCATACAATAAACTTCTTTGTTGCCTTTTCATTCAAAAGAAACTAATGTTCCGTATTATGAACATACATCAAATATACTGATTTTCTTGTTTCATTAGTACATTTCAGATGTTGACAGGTTTCATCTTATTTGGGTGCCTCCTTATAGTAATTAGGGGTAATCCAGATAATTGCTGGCAAACGACCAAATCATGTCCGCAAACGAAATTTCTCTGGGAGAAAAGGACGAAGGAATTTCATTGCTCAAAACCAGACACGAATTACACATGTCTACTCAACAAAGATGGAGAATTGGTCGAAACATGCATTTTCAAAATCGATGTCCCAAAAGATGTTCGTATGTATTATTTACTTATGATAAGATTTTTTTTTATTTTAAGATTTATCCATTTATTTATTCATACCATTTCTTACAAATGCACCTGCCTGCTCGCTTCTTTGCTTAATCACGCACTCACCCACCAACCGACTAACTAACTGAGTGAGTCTTCATTTATGCTTTGTTACGGTTATCCAACACACAAAAAGTGCATTTACACTTCTCCGATAGATAAAAACAACCGAGAGAAATATGAGACGAAAACAAAAGATGATTACACGAACGTTAGCCGATAGTGCAACGAACATAACTCGAATGTGAGGAGGACAAAAGTAGACAATGCTGATTCTGCAAAAGCAGGCTTTGTACAATTATATTCAAGCTTTGAGATTAGATAATTTCACCAACCTTAACTAGCTGTATGGTTCAGACGTACAAACATGTATAGTTTATTAATTAATGTTGCTTTCGTGTCACCATCCTGTTATATTCATGGCACTGTCATGGCAGATTTTTCATTCATGCCGAACTCGTATCTGAATTGGCTCATTCGTAGAACGATAGTGTTCGTGTCTCATTCCATCAACTTTTTGGTCAAAGATACATACGAATGCAAGATAAACGCGTCATTTATGCAAGATTTTACACCATGAACGTGAGGCGAATGAAAAATTAGACACAAATATTCCAAATAATTATAAACATTTGTGTCGGTCAAATGGACAGGGAATAATGCAGAAGAATACAGCGTTAACATGTATGTGATATTTTTTAGAAAGATAGACAAGTTGTTTCGGGAGTTATATGTATAGTATTAAGCTTATATGCACAACCAATGAAATTCCCTTTAGATGCAACTATTGATACAAACGTGTTCCATTTCTGCATGAAAACGCTCGCGACGTCAGAATGTATACGATCTAAAGAAACATGCAGCGACGACTGTTCCGTCCTACAAACTGAACCTGCGGCGAACTGAATTTTAACGTCACATTTTGACCGAGAAGAACGTGATTTCAGAAAACAAGAATGAAACAGACAACTGTGATGTATATATATAGAATAAATGTCATAACACGACAAGGTACAGAGAATGAAATGTCTTAATTTGTGTTTTGTTTCGGGTATGTAACACACAGCAAGTGCATTTATCGCATGAAATGCACTAAAGCGTATCACATGTACGATAAATGCACTTGCTGTGTGTTGCATACCCGTAACAAAACACAAATTAATGTACGATTAATGCACTTGCTGTGTGTTACATACCTGTAACAAAACACAAATTAAGACACTTATTCTCTATGTCTTTGTAATCTTATATATGTTATGATATTCCTTTCTGTTTGCCTTAACATTACTTATTACTCTTGTAGCACCTTGGTGTGCCTGAGTTAGTAAACAAACATTGTCTTGTCTTGGTCCGCTTGATGACGTCATCATTTATTGCGATTTACGTCATTTGCTTTACAAGGTACAAGGTACACGTAATTACAATGATAATATGATGAAAAATTTGATAAATGCTGCTCCAAAAGTAATATGTAATAAACACGTCACAAGAATTCAGGAAAATGCAGATATGATAATTTAGTGGCGGATTTAAGTAGGATAACAGGCTAGTCCAATCTTGGGCACCGCGAAAGTTATTTTTCAAATAAATTCTATATTACCAAAGTCCTCCTCTATAGACAAATAAAAATGTTGGTAGAGGACTATTCTTCATGTCTTCTTCTTCATTTTTTTTCTTACTTTAACATTCAACAGTAAAAAACTTTTTTCTTCACCACGAGTACTCTTATCACCTCTCAAATTTAGACCCCACAGTCGTATTTCACGCACTTCTCCATCCGCAGGCTCTACATTCAACAACAGACACAGAGGGTTCTCAATTATCTCAAAGTGCAATAGTAGAAGGTGATCTATGTGTCTCATCATCAAATGCGACTACACAAAAACATCTAGTATAAATGGGCAGAAATTCAACATCGAGGTAGACCAATTAAGACATCGATTGATCGTTTCAAGATCTTATTTATGTTATGACATGAAATGCCAGGGGATATGGCGTACAATATGTAGGTGAGACAGGCCAACCTTTAAAATCTCGTTTTAGGAACCATTCTTATAAGATCAGAACCTCACGTCAACAAAAACACAGAAACTTTCTTTATAATCACTTTGTTAAATATAATCATTCTATTTCGGATATCACTATTACCCCAGTTCAAATTTTTCCAAAACGTAAGAATGAAACTAAGACCGAAATTAAAAAAAAAAAACCGCCGACTGCAAGCTGAACTTGAATGGATCACCAAACTTCAGACTGTGTACCCTCTTGGTTTAAACGATCAAATCTATGGACAAGGGAACATTTCCTCAGCTTCTACCAATATCAACATCTTTTCAATTCGCCTGAACACTAAATGAAAATACAGGTCGCACGGGAAAAGACGAAAAAGACAACAAAGAAAACGATCCAGAATCTATCGCTCTCTCAATAATTTACTTTCTATAGCACGTAATGGCGGCAGACATGAGCTGTTAAATGCTCTGTCGTCAATACCAGTAATGCACTTGAAATCTATCTTGAATGAAGCAGAGGTTGCATTCTTAAGAAACAATGATTAATTCAGACTTAATATCATCGTCTCATTCGCACAGTGTAAGCTTTATCCTATTGTGAAAAACACCTCCCCTAAAAGACGATTCATAAAAATCCCGTTTATTAACAAAGGTTTTGATCTTTTAAACATCTCTAATATTTTTCGTGATCATCGCGTACAAAGTACCATCCCTCAATATTTTGAAAATTTAGAACCACCTCTTATTTGTTATAAGTACAAGAAACCTATTCGAAACTTTGTTTTTAACTTTAATAAAGTTACATCGGATCCTAACATACTTGAATCGTGTCCTGCTTCTTGAGAATGTGCAACTCCTAAATATCTCTACAAACTAGCAGGCCATATTGTTACAGGTGACTTTTCAATTATCCAAGACAGACAGCTCCGTTAAAAAGGGACCTAAGTATAAAATCCCATCCATGATAGATTATGTCAAATGCCGTAAGGTCCTTACGGAAGCCTTATATAATTATACGAAAAGATAGTGTAAATCAGAAGGAGTCGAACCGAATACTCTGAATGACTGGAAAAACCTCATTTTAGATATAACGGATTTTCGAATAGATAACTTCCATAAAAGCCCTCATCTTTTTCAAAATCCACCATCCAAATCAAAAAGATATTTCAAATCAAAACTTAGTAACTTACATGAAAAATACATGTCTTTGAACCAGCTGAAAAAGCAGCCAACAACACCATTATCATTTGAAAACGTTACTACATATCAACTTTGTTGATCCTATGTTAAACATATCAACTACTAATACATATATCAAAAGCAATGAAAGTGCATCTAACATTTTAAGCAAGCATAACAGTGAGCTGTCTTCATTCAATAACTCTACTTCTAAATTGAATCTCACAACACTATATTGCATACCGAAACTGCACAAGTCTCCTTACAAATTTCGATTTATTGCTAATTCTAATAACTGCTCCACTACAACTTTGTCTAGAAATCTGACATCAGCACTTACTGCTATTAAAGAACACGTAACTAGATACTGTGAAACAGTTCTTTACAGGAACGATTTTTTGGGTCTATTAAGAATACAGGGGATGTGATTGACAAAATTAAATCTGGAAACTTCCAAGCCAATACGATTTCTTCATACGACTTCTCTAATATGTACACCACACTTCCTCGTGACAAAATTAATGATCGTTTATCTAATCTCATTACATGGTGTTTTGATCGAGAGCGGATAACTTACATTTGTACATCTGAATCGAAGGGTTTCTTTTCCTCGACATACTACAAATCATACAAATCATGGAAGTGTAGTGACCTGTGTAATGCCTTGTCCTACCTCTTGGACAATATCTATGTTAGATTTGGTGAGGATCTATACAAGCAGGTTGTAGGAGTTCCTATGGAAACTAGCTATGCGCCTCTTGTTGCAGATTTATTTTTATATACTTATGAAAAAGAATTTATCAAAAATCTTCGAAAGCAAAGAAAATTTGATGATCTGAAATGTTTCAATAATACTTCTAGGTATCTGGATGATATTCTGACTATTGACAATCATGCTTTTGAATTATATAAGAATGAAATTTATCCGCAAGAATTAATATCAATTCTCTGTAAGGACAAAAATATTTTGGAAACAGCATATCATGGATTTTTATGATTTTCTCTATAAATGGTATATATAATGCCCTGAATACAAAAATAAATTTTTTCTGAAAATAAATATTCTGGTTGCCATGGAAACGAGGTATGTCTATATATAGCACTACAAATATGGTAAAATAAGTCATCTTCGGTTATTATGTTGCCATGGAAACCATTGTAAGATTTAATTGGTATTAACAACTTATAATCTTTAAAAACCTATATTTTTAGAAAAATTAACCATTGTTTGAAATTTCTTTCAATTAGCCGAATCCTATCAAATCAAAATCAGTCAAAAATTGCCATAAAATAGGGTTAAAATTAAGGCCTATTTTTGTCCAATTTTTAACCATTTTTAAGCAAAGATAACACAAAATGTCACGCTGATAACACCATCACTGTTGTCAGAACAAAATAGATTTCATGTGACAAATATATTTAATGAAAAAAATATGTGGGACCTGTTTTTGTTTTCCTGCATTTTGAGGTCAAAAATGGTTGCCATGGCAACTTTTCATTTGACATATGATGACTTTATCTTTTCAAATTGGTTGGTATCACGGCTTAAATAACTTATATTGCTTAAGCTTTATGTAGGGACAACAGAAGAAATTATTCTTTATTTGAGCACTTCCAAAATTTGTCAAGGTCATTGACTCTAAGTTCAAGGTCAATTCAAAATATAGGTTCCAATTTCAATAAAATTTGCATTTTTGTTGTAATTTTTTGTTACTTATTTTAGGCTTGACTGTCATATATTTGTATCAAAAATACTTCTTTCTAAAATTAGGACCGAAAGGTGGAAAAACATTACAATTTTTAGTTCAGAACATTTCTCCTAAAAAAATAAGCCCCAGACAAAAATCATGATAATCTCACATTTTTGTATATGTATGCATGAAATATTAGCTACAAATCAAGGATGTCATTGATTTTGAGATTTTTGCAACTTTGGTCAATAAGTAGGGGATATATCCAAAATCACTATGTATGTGTTTGTTTTACCCAATACCACATGGTATATGAGTAACTGCCTCTCATATTTTTTGAAAATCAACGAATTTTGCCAAATTTTGTGAATTGCATTCAAGATGACCTTGACATTGGGTCCTGTGACCTTGAAAACTTTTAAGGTGATTTTTTTAATCAATAATGCTCTTTTATATGCACTAATAAAAAATTGCTTAAAAATATATAACGGACAGCTAAAAATTTACTAGTATATTACTCAATGTGTAATAGCACTGAGCTGAATGTCACCATGGTAACCATTTTTTATACCCTTTTGAATAAAATTGTGAAGAGGTCCCACTTAAATTTTAACCTTTTCTTAAAGATCGAGGATTAAACTTAAAATTCAATTGGCAGTAGAAATCAAGTAAGCCTGACATTTCAGTTTATTTGCCCTTAAAATTGAGCAAAATCATGTTAAATCAGGAGCTTTTTCGGTCTTAAAAAGGGCCTCTTCAAAACAGGTTTTTACCTACATTTGGGGCATACTGAAAAAAAGATTAGTGGGCGGAATCATACTTCTTGTGCAGTATTTATATAATGAAATGACATATATGGATAATGACCATATCCCTGTATACAGCACAAAATCGATAATTCAGAAAATCAGAAACCGAAGGCATACAAAATCAGGACAAAACAGGAACCAAAGCAAACAAACAAAAACCTCCACCACATGAAAAGAAGCGAACTCCCGATATGGGAGTGAGACCAGGTGCCCAGGAAGAGTAAGCATCTCCTGCTTGCATGCAACACCCGCGCTTCAATTCGGTAGAACTGTCACATCCGGTTACTTCCATTTCGGAAGACATAGAGTACAATCTTTGGTTGGATTGTTCAAATGGTCTATGACAGAATATCATCCAACATTATGGAGAGTCGGACATCATAGTGTATGACGAGTTCCCCATATCGACCGTAGAACTTCCTCAGTGACGATGTTAGTCGGTCGCAAACATATCCCTGACCGAGAAGCTTATCTGCAAGACGCCTAGCTCTCAGAACAAAATCCGTATATTTGGTACTTGCTCTGGCATAACGTATTAACTGAGATATGAATACGCCATAAGCTGGAGATGAAGGGATGTTGCTACTCAGAAAAGGAAAGTTTGTAATGCTGAAATTGAAGTCGTCACGTTTGTCATAGAGTGAGGTGCTCATGTGACCATCAGTGTCGTAGGACAACATTATGTCCAAATAGGATGCTGAATTATTTGTCTCTGTAGTTTCTTTGACTTCAAGCTCTGAAGGATAGATACTGCTCAGGTAATCTGCGAATTTTGGATTATTGATGGACAACACATCGTCTATGTATCTTTAAGTGAAGTTGAAGTCAGAAGCTAAGTATCTTTTCCCTTCAGAGACCAAAGATTGAATGTATTCAGCTTCGTACGAGTAAAGGAAAATGTCGGCAAGGAGTGGGGCACAATTGGTCCCCATTGGAATTCCGACAATTTGCTGAAAGACCTTTCCTCCAAACACCACAAAAATGTTGTCGATCAAAAATTTCAACATCTGAATAATATCTGTTTCAGTGTACTTATTTTCAGAATCGGACTTTTCTTTTACAAAGTAGGTTTTGTCATAGTTCACAACAATAAATTTGTATTTGCGATTACCGTTCTTACTTGTAAACGCATTACTTATAATTTTTGCGAGTCTTTCTTTCAATTTAGAATGTGGAATTGTAGTGTAAAGTGTCGAAAAATCAAAGGCTTTGATCGAATGAACTTTACTAAAATGAGTGGATTTCAGATGTTCTAAAAGTTCCTTCGAATTCTTTAAAATCCACATCTGGTTGATACCACTGAGAGAATATACTGTCGAACAATATTTTTGAAGCCCAGATTTGATCTCAGATAAAACTTTGGTGAGTAAGATCGATACAGATTTGGTAGAACATTTAGAGGAACCAGCGATGAAACGTTGATTGTACGGATTCTTATGCATTTTAGGTATGCAGTATAAGTATGGTAAATCTAAATCTAAATTGTTAGTTTGGAAGCCAAAGGAAGCAAGAGCTGATTTGTGGTTATCTATTATTTCAGAGGCAGAAAGGTTTGTTGGGGTGTAAGTTGGATTTCCAGGTGTCGAATTTAAACCCAACTCTTTAACTAGACTGTCGAAATAGTACTTTTTGCAAGTAAATGTGTAATTATTTGAGGCTTTGTCCGCTGGTGTGATGATATAAAGATATAAAGAGAAAAATTAAGGAAATTTCAGTTGACTATAATAGCTGTTACCATGGAAACGAGCCTTGTGAAAATGACATGTAACAAGTACTCTACTGATGCGCAAAATTTCAAACATGGTTTCCATGGCAACGAAAACTTAATTTGTAAAAAGGAAGTTTATTTTTGTCTCAATACATCATATACACCTTCCATACCAAAAATCTCCAAAATTGGAGTCATGCTATTTCCACGTGCTATTGAAATTATTTTGGTCCTTACAGAGAATTGCTATTAACACTTAACAAGGCAAACGTTACAAATACAGAAACACCATTTTTGGACCTAAATATCAAAATTGTAAACGGAAAGATTCATACAAGTGTATATGACAAAAGGGATGGATTCAACATAGTAAATTTCCCCTGGCTTGACGGTGATGTTCCAAGATTACCGTCATACGGCATTTACATATCACAGCTCATCCGGTACGCTAGAGCATGTACTGATATTTTGGATTTTCACTGTAGAAATTTACAAATTACCAAAAATCTTTTAGGTCAAGGTTTCCGCTTTCATAAACTAGTTAAGTCTTTCTGGAAATTTTACAATAAAGCCTGTGTTTGTGAAACACGAATGCCCCCGGTGGCATCTTTGTTAGTATAAACTTCATTTTCTGTTAAGTATGTGAAAGTTCAAGTTCAACAATTTTGGTATCAATGGAAAGGTCTTGTCACAAGGAATACACATGTGAAATATGAGAGTCCTATCACTTACCATTCAAAAGTTATGCCCAATGTTTAAGTTTTTGAAAATTAGGTCAAAGGTCAAGGTCAAGGTCACAAGGTCAAAACTTTTGGTATCAATGAAAAGGTCTTGTCGTAAGGAACACACTTGTGAAATATGAAAGCCCTATCACTTACCATTCAAAAGTTATGCCCAATGTGAAAGTTTTTGAAAAGTAGGTCAAAGGTCAAGGTCACGAGGTGAAAGATTTTGGTATCAATGGAAAGGTCTTGTCACAAGGAACACACATGTGAAATATGAAAGCCCTATCACTTACCATTCAAAAGTTATGCCCAATGTTAAAGTTTTTGAAAAGTAGGTCAAAGGTCAAGGTGAAGGTCACGAGGTCAAAAAGTTTGGTATCAATTGAAAGGTCTTGTCACAAGGAACACATATGTGAAATATGGAAGCTCTATCACCTTCCATTCAAAAGTTATGCACAATGTTAAAGTTTTTGAAAAGTAGGTCAAAGGTCAAGGTCAAGGTCACAAGGTCAAAAATGTTAGTATCAATGGAAAGGTCTTGTCACAAGGAATACACATGTGAAATATGAAAGCTCTATCACCTTCCATTCAAAAGTTATGCCCAATGTTAAAGTTTTTCCGGACAAACAGACAAACAGACAGACAAACAGACGGACAGACCAAAAACTATATGCCCCCGAATCTGTGATTCCGGGGGCATAAAAATTGCAGTCAACTTTTTTTAAGATTCGAATCTATACAAGCAACAGAGTACATTACATTGAGTATTACACAACCTGTCTTTTATGGTGATATGATAAACAAAATTAGAAGGATCAAAGGTAAGCAGCATAACCATCGAAAATGCGTAAGAATCATCAAACGCCTTTTATACCGTGGAAATGATCCTAATGTCACCAGAGGGACACTAGGCTTGGTACTTGACCAATCTACAGTCTTGTACCAGAGCATCCTTCAGACTTGCACTCTGACTGACTGTGAAGACGGGACTCCATGACGGGCCCTGTCTAAACTTCTTTAGAGAAGACAGGGCCCCGACCACCTGTCCTCTCTGAATGTCAGTCGGACTCCTCGGGTGATTACATACATGAGCTCGCTACAGCCGGCAGAGAACGGACTGCATAATGCACGCCCTCTTTTTATATTCATTTACATATCCATCTTTGTTGCTGGGGCTTCTACATTTTGCGGTCTTGTTTGTGTTATGTCATCTTACAGTGAGGAGGTTGTTTTACACCACAATTGTACGTTCTTCGAGACCTTTGGGTAATTGGAGAAGTGTGAGGGTTGTGCGCACGTAATCCAGGATAACCATTCCATTTGCTACTCGCGTGGCAAATGGCCGTCCAAAGTTGGCACCGGTTGCCCATTGGTCTCGTCGGTTTATGTGTAGTCTTTTGTGTTTTATGCTTACATGTCGTATGTCTCTTTTTCGTCTCATACTATGCTCGTCTTTTGTGTTTTTGCATCGGGTGTATTGGTGTTTTCTTGTTGATGCTGCAAAAAGGGTCTTGTCGGAGATCCCCTCCCTTCTTTTAGTCTATGATTGTGTTTTAGTATTATTTCTAATTACCGATTTCCGTAGTTTATCCTCATTTAAATCGAGTGATCAATACCTATATTATTTCCTCTTATTAAAGTTTAATAACGTGTGGCGAAGTCGGTGCCACCTCTAAAACTCCTATAAGCCTCACCCCCCTAATTTTCCCCTTAATCTATAATCCAGGATTTGTCATGTCAATGCTCTTTTATGTTTACCTCCTATCCTCCCGCAAAATATAACGACTTCACCTATTCATCGATATTTTGCAATGTATAGATGTTTAACGTCTTCAAATTGAATAGCATCATTTAAGAACAGATAAATTGGCAGCATCGACCAGACATGCACGTTTCGGGTACTCAACCCTCCTCAGTGATCCTTAAATCTAAAAAATGCAATATGCCAAACAAGTGTGAAAGTTACTATGTCGAAAAAGCGTACTGAAAGACGTAGCAGGATGGGTGGAATATGATGCTACTGCACATTTTACAGTTTATACTACGTTAGGAGCTCTTTTATTGGAGATATTTCGGTATTTAAAGCGGGTGGACGAATACTGGGTCACCATGTGTTTTCGTTGACGTCATCAATTTATGAAGTGGTGTGACTCAATTGTCATCCAACAGAGGGAAAATTGACATTGGACAGAAATCCCTGAATTCATTACCAAAATTAACTATTATCATTAACCATTTAATTAAATTATTGGTGTTTATAGTCGATTTTGATACTGAAATGTCTTGCAGAAAGTGATAAAATGGAGATGAGCACTTAGAACACCTTTAACCACTACAATGAAGTCACCTTCTGTGACATTAAGCGTCTGCTAGTTTTTCAGGAACAGTCAGAAAAGTGATTATGAATTATGATTGATTATGTTTTACAGTTTGATTTATAGTTAAAAATGACGTATACAGCATAATGGTCGAAAACTCCCCACTGGTCGAATGTAAACGTCTTCAAATCGAATACTACATCCGATGCCGAGTGGAAATTGCGGTGATTCCAATGAGAACACTCTATTTCACTTCTCGCTGATATTTATTTATTTCTTTTTTCTATACTCGTACAAAGCCGAGTTTGCTGAGTCCTTCAGATCAAATCTACATATACTTTAATTCATAGTTGTAAATGTTCTCTCCTTATATTATAAATAAGGCCTCTTGAAATTAATCAAATACTAGTAAAGCGCATGAAACCTGCTGTCATAGAGAATTCGAATTCTCGGTTCACAGATTGAAGTATTTAGGTGAATATATATAGTAGTTGAAATATAATATCTGAGTCAGAGAATGAAAGTCAAACACAAACGCTGCATTTAAATTCCAATCTGTACTCATACGAACCGAAAAAAGATAGAGAAATTGGACAAACAGACGAAAAGCTCACACTTGGAGATAACGATTCAAAGTAAGTACACGGTTGCGATGTTTGAGAAAAGTTACACAAAGTGATTAAGAGCGCCTCTTCGAAAGGCGATTAACCGTTTCAAACAATTTGCCCATGAATAATTTTGAAAAGTTAGAATCAATAGTATACTAGAGAAGAAGTACCCATCGTCAGGAGTCAATGATCATGGGAAATATGGCATAATTGTGTAAATCTACATTAGCAAGGCAATCGCGAACCCCTAGCGAACCCCTAGACAGGGCCAGGTGCTCGGGAGGAGTGAGCGTCCTATGACTGCATGTAACACCTACCGTGAATGCGAAATGGATACGTGCCAAATTCGGTAATGTCAAAAAAGCTAAGAGACGGTCAACTTGTAAGGTCGTGGTGAAGAATGTCTTTAATCATCCTTGTTAGGCCAAAGTCGAAATGTACCATTAATTTCTAATAATGGAAATAGAACTTCCTCATTGACAATTTGACATCTAAAGCCTCTCCCCTAGATAACCTTGGGTAAGCAGCTTACTGACGAGCCTCTTCGTACTAAACATCAAGTTTTCTCACTTTGGAATGTTGTTCATTCCGGGGTTCGCAACAGTCCCGATGGGAATTCTCACGATTTGGCCTTGCCTTCTCGACTTTGAGACTGAATAACTGTTAGGTACTTTTTTTATGTTTACTTACTTAGAACATGCTCTTGCATATCGTATTAGTTTTGAAATCAATACACCATAGGTAGGCGAACAAGGAATGTTTCTGCACATGAAGGGTAAAATTAAAATCGTCACGTTTGTGATAAAGAGAGGTGTGTAAATAATGTATAGGTAGGCGGCTGAAGCGCTGTTCTTAATTGTTTGTTTGTTTTCCAGTTCACTGGGATAATAAGGTAACCATGCATGGTTGGGTTACGAGGGTACATCATCAATGTATCAACTGCGATGCTATATTCTTTCCTGTTTAATATTAGAGCACATATAAATGCTGATTAGAGGTATATGTCAGCTAGTAGGGGAGCACAATTTTTTGAAATATTTTGCCTCCAAGAAATACAAAAATATTGTCTATAAAAATTCCAGCATCTTAATGATGCCTTCTTTAGTGATCTTAATTGTGATATGAAGAGAAAGGTTTGTTGTTACAAATTTTGGTGGGTTTTCATGGGTTGATGCTGTGGGTGTTGCGAGCAGTCGGGGAAATGCTTACTCTCCGGGCACATGGTCTCACTTCGGTAAACTGTTTTTTTTTTCGAGTTTCTTAACTGTTTCAATGGAAATTCTCATGATTTTGCCTTGACATCTCGACTTTAACACTTCTTCCCTGTCTATTTGAGATGATAATATGCATTGTTCTTCTTTCAGTTGGTTGTCCATCTATTATGCTCTGCTCTGATGGTTACCCTCAAGTTGGAATTGAGAATAGGTACATGGCTTGTCCAGAAAACATACCAGGTTGTCCACAGAAGAACCATGATGTTTATACTTTATATGAAATGCATAAATGTGAGTCTTTCACTTACTATTTTCAATTTTCTTTGACATTTTTGTAAAGAAATTTAATTATTATGACCAGTATATTTGGAACCTCAAACAACTTTAACAATTTCAATATGAAAAAATCGATATTTTGAGATTGGAAAAAATTAAATATTCTAATAAGTAACATAAATCTATGAATTATCACTTACAATAACTCTTATTTTCTTTTTGAAGATCCTGCTTGTTTTTATTATAACAAGTCAGAGGTTATGTAAGTAACAGATTTTTATTAGTATCAATTTACTACGAAGACAGGACAGTGTGCACTTAAAGGGTGTATTTATGATGCTTTTTTTCTTGTTAATCGCACCTGAGGTACATGTACGTATGCAACCAGTGAAAATGTGAAGGCAAATAGCTCCACGCAGATGATACGTCAAAATGATTTTCATCGTGAAAGCCATCTGCATGTCGGATGTGAATATTGATCAAGAGACTAGGCTATTCTTTTCATCTTTCTTTTTCTATATCCCGTGACGCAAAAAATGATTTAAAATAAGCCTTTTAAATCTTAAAATTTTAACAATTATACATTCAAAATGTTCAACAGATATGATCAATTTAACAAAACAAAGAAACACGTTCAAACCTTAATTTTCTTTCAGCAAAGTCATCCAATTGGAAACAACGTTGTCTTCTTTCCCCAAAACAACATATAGAGTCGTGGGAAATCAAAGCGACACAGCAGAACATCATGTACATGTGACTGTTATCGTATCTGCCTTTATCATCATTACCATCATAGTCGTTGGTGCAGTCATCGTTTGGCGCAAATGTAAGCTATCATTTTAAACTGATTAAAATTAGTTGCAATAAAACAGGGAAGCAATATCGATATCCTCTTTCCATATGCAAAACAAAGGAGGGGATCTCCAACAAAACTAGGTTGCAGCACCAACAGCAAAATCCCGAAACACCCAATGCATAAACACAGAGACACGCACAGCAAGAGACGTAAAAGGGACAAGGAACACCAACACTAAACACAGAAATATCAAAAGAAGGGAGGAGATCTCAAACAAGACCCCGTTGCAGCATCAACAGTAATACACCAAAACACCCGATACAAAAACACAAAAGACGAGTACAGCACGATACGGAAAAGAGACACACGACATGTAAACATCAAACACAAAAGACTACACATAAACCGACGAGACCAATGGGTAACCGGTGCCGACTTTGGACGGCCATCGGTCACGCAAGTAGCAAATGGTGTGGTTATCCTGGATTACGTGCGTACAACCCTCTCACTTCTCCAATTACCCAGAGGTATCGAAGAACGTACAATTGTGGTGTAAAACAACCTCCTCACTGTAAGATGACACCGCACAAACAAGACCGCGAAACGCAGAGGCCCCAGAGACACAGATGAATATGTAAATGTATATAAAAAGAGGGCATGCGTAATACAGTCCGTGCTCTGCCGGCTGTAGCGAGCTCATGTATGTAATCACCCGAGGAGTCCGACTGACATTCAGAGAAGACAGGTGGTCGGGGCCCTGTCTTCTCTAAAGAGGTTTGGACAGGGCCCGTCAAAGGACCACACATAAACCAACGAGACCAATGGGCAACGGGTGCCGACTTCGGACGGCCACCTACCATGCAAGAGGCAGACTTTGTAGTTATCCGGATTACGTTTGCACAAACCTCTCCCTTACCAATCACCCAGAGGTCTCGAAGAACGCATTATTGTGGTGTAAATAACCTTCTGACTGTAAGATGAACATACATTTTACTAAAGATAGTTCAAAGAACGCCGAAGTTGGCGCCAGTAGTATACCTATTATCGCTAATAATCGAATACCACTCGATAGTGCCTTTCGATTCCAAAAATCCATTATGACTCTCTATGTGATTTAAAGAATAAACTTTTATGGAAAAGATTCAAGTCAAAATGTCTAAAATTGTGACAGGCGTCCATCCTCTCACATATTTTTGATAAAGCGAAAATGTATTAATGTTTTAAACATTGATGTGACGTCATGCCTTTGTTCGAACAGTCCGAAATTTACCTTTGACCGTCCAATATCAAATCTAGGTCGCGTTCATTAGAAAAAATATAAGCGACCTAGAATGAATATTGGACAGTCATAGGTATATGTACTTTGACATCTACAGGACAACCGTTACAATCCTTATTTAGAAATCACGTGACAAGAATTCCATGTATCGTGGTACTGACTTTTCCCATTTTTGCTATTTTTTCCTGAGTTTACAAAATCCAGCACAATGTAAACGTCTTCAAATTAAATAGCATCATTTAAAAACAGATAAATTGGCAACGTGGACCAGACATGCACGTTTCGGGTACATAACCCTCATCAGTGATCCTAAATCTAAACAATGTTATATGCCAAACAAGTATGAAAGTTACTATGTCGAAAAAGTGTACCGAAAGACGTAGCAGGATGGGTGGGATATGATGCGACAGGACCCACTTTTTAGAAATTTCATGAAATTTTGATAACAGAAATTTGGAATGCGTTGAAGAAACGATCAACCGAAATTGATCGAACTTGGCTACATGTGCCCTCGGGGACTCCTGGTCCACCAGCAGTGACACTCACCAAGTGGTATAAATGTAAACGTCTTCAAATTAAATAGCATCATTTAAAAACAGATAAATTGGCAACGTGGACCAGACATGCACGTTTCGGGTACATAACCCTCATCAGTGATCCTAAATCTAAACAATGTTATATGCCAAACAAGTATGAAAGTTACTATGTCGAAAAAGTGTACCGAAAGACGTAGCAGGATGGGTGGGATATGATGCGACAGGACCCACTTTTTAGAAATTTCATGAAATTTTGATAACAGAAATTTGGAATGCGTTGAAGAAACGATCAACCGAAATTGATCGAACTTGGCTACATGTGCCCTCGGGGACTCCTGGTCCACCAGCAGTGACACTCACCAAGTGGTATAAATGTAAACGTCTTCAAATTAAATAGCATCATTTAAAAACAGATAAATTGGCAACGTGGACCAGACATGCACGTTTCGGGTACATAACCCTCATCAGTGATCCTAAATCTAAACAATGTTATATGCCAAACAAGTATGAAAGTTACTATGTCGAAAAAGTGTACCGAAAGACGTAGCAGGATGGGTGGGATATGATGCGACAGGACCCACTTTTTAGAAATTTCATGAAATTTTGATAACAGAAATTTGGAATGCGTTGAAGAAACGATCAACCGAAATTGATCGAACTTGGCTACATGTGCCCTCGGGGACTCCTGGTCCACCAGCAGTGACACTCACCAAGTGGTATAAATGTAAACGTCTTCAAATTAAATAGCATCATTTAAAAACAGATAAATTGGCAACGTGGACCAGACATGCACGTTTCGGGTACATAACCCTCATCAGTGATCCTAAATCTAAACAATGTTATATGCCAAACAAGTATGAAAGTTACTATGTCGAAAAAGTGTACCGAAAGACGTAGCAGGATGGGTGGGATATGATGCGACAGGACCCACTTTTTAGAAATTTCATGAAATTTTGATAACAGAAATTTGGAATGCGTTGAAGAAACGATCAACCGAAATTGATCGAACTTGGCTACATGTGCCCTCGGGGACTCCTGGTCCACCAGCAGTGACACTCACCAAGTGGTATAAATGTAAACGTCTTCAAATTAAATAGCATCATTTAAAAACAGATAAATTGGCAACGTGGACCAGACATGCACGTTTCGGGTACATAACCCTCATCAGTGATCCTAAATCTAAACAATGTTATATGCCAAACAAGTATGAAAGTTACTATGTCGAAAAAGTGTACCGAAAGACGTAGCAGGATGGGTGGGATATGATGCGACAGGACCCACTTTTTAGAAATTTCATGAAATTTTGATAACAGAAATTTGGAATGCGTTGAAGAAACGATCAACCGAAATTGATTGAACTTGGCTACATGTGCCCTCGGGGACTCCTGGTCCACCAGCAGTGACACTCACCAAGTGGTATAAATGTAAACGTCTTCAAATTAAATAGCATCATTTAAAAACAGATAAATTGGCAACGTGGACCAGACATGCACGTTTCGGGTACATAACCCTCATCAGTGATCCTAAATCTAAACAATGTTATATGCCAAACAAGTATGAAAGTTACTATGTCGAAAAAGTGTACCGAAAGACGTAGCAGGATGGGTGGGATATGATATATATGTAAAGAATCGGCCTTTGAGTCGGAATTGATAATGTAAGAGGCACTATAGTTCAGTCCGATTTTTTTTCAGTCTTAATTTTTTTCTCCATTTTTAAAATTTCACTTTTAATTAAGACTTTTGTTCGACTTCTTCTAGTCGAAAAACCTGACCTAAATCCAGCCTTTGACGGTTATTTTGACCCAGTACCCCCCTCCTCCCGTTGCAAATAATCGTCAAAGGCTGGGTTTAGATCAGGTTTACCTTACTAGACTCCTTCAAAATATCTTTCTGAATTTTTTCTTTCATTTAATCTTGCACACAGTAAGTTGAACGTACCAACTGATTTCTTTTCGGTATTTAAAGGCACTATATATTGTTTCTTGCTTGTCCGGAAAACGACAATTTTAGAGCCACGCCCTTTTATTCTATATATCTAAAGAAGCTTCAACTAAATCGTCATCACGCAAAGTATTCTCGTTGATTCTTTTTCCAAAAATTGCATCCAATTTCGTCTTGATTTACGGAATCTGTGTCATTATTTGTCACAACTTTTTTTCATTGAAAATTTCATCTCCATTATCTTCTTTTATAAACAACTCACTACTGCTAGTAACGAGAAAGTTAGAACCTGAAGTGATTACATTTCGTTACAGTAAAGGCAATTAATATAATAGAGAGGTTGAGCAAACCCAACTTGTACGTGTACGAGAACTTGTACGTGTATTTACACGTTATCTGTTTACACGTTGACGTTATGCTGTTGAGCGTATATCTAATACTAACACAAATGAAGTGCTCCAGTGATTATTTTTATAAAAAAAAATACAATTTCCAATGTAAATGATAAAATTCTGCGTGACCGGTTCATAATTAATAATTTGCATCGGATGTTAATTCGATTATGAACCTATGATCGCTTATGAAGGTGCCATCATTAGTAGACATGATAGCGCAAGTCACCCGACTAATTAAGGAGAAAAAAAACAGTCGCACTTGAAGACACCGCAGAGTTCTCTAAATATATACTAGTCAAAGACAAATGTACAACAGATGTATTTACCTCTCTTCCTTTACCTTTTTAAAAATCAAAAATGAGAAAAAGAGGACCTCACATGATTTCACATTTTATATTAAACGTCTTATACGACAATTAACAGCAAACGCGACATCAAACATCGAACACAAAAGACCACACATACACCAACGAGACCCATGGGCAATCGGTGCCTATATAGGACGGCTATCAGCCGCGTTAGTAATAGATGGAGTGGTTATCCTGGATTAACAACCCTACCACTTTTCATTTACCTAAAGTTATCGAAGAACGCACAATTATTGTGTAAAATAATTTCGTCACTGTAAGATGACTATACAAACAAGACAGCACAACACAGGGGCACAAGCAATACAAATGAATATGTAAAAATATATCAAGAAATAGGTAGGAGCGTATGAAATGCAGTCCATGCTCTGCCGGCTGTAGCGAGCTCATGCATGTTATCACTCGAGGAGTTCGACCGACATTCAGAGTGGAAACGGTGATATTCAGAGACGACATGTTGAAATCACCCAAGAAGTTTCATTTCTACCGTATGAAAAGACAACATCATTTGACATTCTTTTAATCACATGATCCACACCGTCACTGATAACCTTAATGTCAAATGTTTAAATTGCAATGGTCCCTGTATACAACACAAAATCGATAATTCAGAAAATCAGAAACCGAAGGCATACAAAATCAGGATAAAACAGAAAACAAAGCAAACAAACAAAAACCTCCACCACATGAAAAGAAGCGCATTCCCGATATGAGAGTCAGACCAGGTGCCCAGAAAGAGTAAGCATCTCCTGCTTGCATGCAACACCCGCCGCTTCAATTCGGTAGAACTGTCACATCCGATAACTTCCATTTCGGAAGACATAGAGTACAATCTTTGGTTTGATGGTTCAAAGGGTCAATGACAGAATATCATCCACCATTCTTGAGAGTGGAACATTATAGTGTATGACGAGTTCCCCATATCGACTGTATCCTAAGTGACGATGTTAGTCGGTACTCGGTAACAAAGATTGTACTCTATATCTTCCAAAATGGAAGTAACCGGATGTGAAAGTTCTACCGAATTGAAGCGACGGGTGTTGCATGCAAGCAGGAGATGCTTACTCTTCCTGGGCACCTGGTCTCACTCTCATATCGGGAGTTCGCTTCTTTTCATATGGTGGAGGTTTTTGTTTTTTTTTTTGCTTTGGTTCCTGTTTTATCCTGATTTTGTATGCCTTCGGTTTCTGATTTTCTGAATTATCGATTTTGTACTGTAGACAGGGATATGGTCATTATCCATATTTGTCATATACCTGACTGAGAAGCTCTGAAGACGCCTAGCTCTCAGAACAAAATCCGTATATTTGTTACTTGCTCTGGCATAGCGTATCAACTGAGATATGAACACGCCATAAGCAGGCGATGTTGCTACTCAGAAAAGGAAAGTTTGTAATGCTGAAACTGAAGTCGTCACATTTATTATAGAGTGAGGTGTTCATGTGACCATCAATGACGCATCAATATCACAGTATTTATTGTGAGGTCAAGTACTGTCTTCACTATTTGTCCTCAATAACAATGTTCTATGGTGTTATGTAACATGCCTGCCATAAATCATATTAATTATTTAAAGAATTAAATAATCGAATATGCTGGTGAACCAGGAGTCCCCGAGGGCAAATGTTGCCACGTTCGATCACACTCACTTCGCTCACTCTATAATAAACGTGACGACGTTCGATCAACTTCGGTTGATCGTTTCTTCGACGCCTTCGAAAATGTCTTTTATCAAAATTTCTAAAACATGGGTCCTATACAATCGTATCCCGCCAATCCTGCTTCTTCTTTCGTTACTTTTTTGAACATAACTGTCAGACTCTTTGGGCATATAACATTGCTTAGATTGATGATCACTGACGAGGGTTAAGTACCCGAAATTTACATGTCTTGTCCATGCTGTAAATTTATATGTTCTTAAATGATGCTATTGAATGTGAAGACGTTTAACATAAATGAGAATTTCATGCGAGTCGGTCTATTGGTATCAGGATTACTTTTGTTAAGTTTGTCTCTCAATGGGGGCTGTATTAATATCAATCATCTAAAATAACAGAAGTTATATCGCTCTTATCATGCTAATCCACATTTTTCTTTTACAGTACATTTATTCCTCATTAGGGCTGAGCGGTTTTATCACGGTACCGGTATATCGCGATACGAGGCTTCGCAATACGTACCACGGTATTTGTTTTCAAAAACCGGTTTTTGACGATATAATTTATCTTCATATTTTTATGTTGTTTCTTTGAAACTTATGGGCGAAAGCGATCAGTTCTGCAATTTTCTGACTAGCCACTTTTAAACATGACGAGGTGACTGGTCTATGCTACACCGAAAAATAGATTTCAAGAAATAGGTAAAATAACGTTTCTTCGACCTTTAGAAACGTTCAGCAACACACTGCACATTGGTATACTAATTTGTAAGAAAGACTTTATCATGTTAGCTTGATTCTTATATTTTGTTTATAGTACATGTATATATTTAGTTATGATTGTTTAAACGTACAACATAGTGGTGTCATTTTAAGTTTCCTAGTGACTTTTTGCACTGTCTGTCCGCGAGTGTCCGCCGATGTCTCAGCAGAATTATCACATTGATAGCTTAAAATAACTGGATGAATATTATTTTTTCAACCGGATACATTTGTATTCATACATGTACGTATGATTGGTCAAATTAGTCTGCACGTGTGCAACCGTAATGATATCATGATTAAGACATTTTCAGATTTTAAAATAAAGTTGTGAAAGGAAAATTGAGGTAGAAAAAAAATATATAACCATAAGGACTCTTAATGTTACCGTATAAAAATATTGCAATATATCGCAATATTTTTCCAAATATCGCAATATATCGCAATACACATTTGACCCGCGATACTCAGCCCTATTCCTCATGTGGGGGAAATTTTGATTATCAGTATACTGGTGGATGTACAAATGCATTATGTTTTCTAAATCAAGACAAAGAATCAAGACAACGGCTACACAATGATATTTGCTTAATGTTTTCTGGACGGTATTTTATTTTTTATAACATTCTTCGATTGTATTCTGTTTGATATTATTTGTAGGTTACAGAAAACCATCACCTCGTTTCGCTGAAGACGGAAGGACTCCCTTATTAAACAGTAAGTAAATAAAAAAGTATTGATTTTGTCCGTGAAACACCATAACAAAGAAGAGAAGATCACCACTTAAGGTTATATCAAACGTTTCATGTTTTACAATTTTTTTCCAGAAAAAAGCATAATTGTTATTTCCTCATATAATTCAGATGTAAGAGACAATATTAGGAGGTCACCATCCAAAATTTTGAGATATTGAAACTGATAAGATTTTTAGCCATCCATTGATTGCAATGGGAATGCTCATTTCTTGGCTATATTTTCTTTTCAGCCCAAGATTTTCAAAAGAAACTCACATATGATTCCTTTATCATATTGTGCAGATTCTTTTGGAAAAAAAATCATTCAATGACCACGTCATATGTTGCAAAATCTGACTGAATGTGTATTTCATCAAGTTAGAAAAAATTAATATGCAATTAGACTTATCTTTCTTTACTATATGACCAAAGACAAAAGAACCAACTTTTTTGAAATATCACAGCTAACAATGGTTTCAATACGTAAATAGAAGCGAATACCGATTTTGGGTATTTTAGAATAATGCGACAGTATGTGTACACGTGTAATGATATTACCATATTGGTAAGATATATTATAACTTTCTCTACATTCAAACACTTTACAGGCATAAAGATTTTCTAACTTTTGTAAAATATCACAGCAGCATTCCAGCAATTACAATGATTACAATATGTAATATGTAAATCAAAGTTTTGTGTAATGATATGAACATACATGTATGCATATGGATACATTCATACGAATAGTGTGAAAGATAAAATTTCTCTACATTCAAAAACTTCTAAAAAATCCTGATAGATATAATTATTTCTGAATAGATATGACATATGTATGTAGGTAAAAAAGTCAGAACAAAATTTTTGAATAAGTTCAAAGTGAGCTGTGATTCCAGTAATAATTCGAATATTGTTGGTCACTCTAGGCTAAACATTACTTTGCGAAGAAAAAGAAAACATTGGTACCTACATTCTAATTAAGGATTCCGACTTCCGTCGGAATCCTTTCTGTTTTTCTATTGTCTTTTCTTTATTCTTATTATTCTTATTATTATTCTTACCCCCAAACGTTCCAGACACTTTACAAAAAAGTACCGCAATATATGATAAAGTGGAAAATACCATGTGAAAGAGCATATCAAGATCTCAATTCAAATTTTTTTTCTTGTCCAAAAGTTCACATATGCCCCCGCCAGAGGTCATCAAAGGTCAAATCTTTAAACTCCCATAACTCCTAAAGTAACCGTACGATTTGAACGAAATTTGATTTGTATTGTTCTTTGGAGAATTTGCAAACTTTTATACGCTTACATGTTCGATGAAATATTTACGGTTTTCGCTCTATTACGAGTTGAAAATGGAATTTTAAATTGGCACAGTGCCAATTTCCTCAGTTTTTGAGATTTTGAGTTGAAACTTGGATGGTAGGTAACTTATAGGTAGTCTTTTAATGTTGACCTTGTTTTAAGGTCAAATTTTGCTTCTCAAGGTCACAACAAACTTTTGCCTATAGAACAAAGACGGTTTGACCTTGAGAGTTCAAACTTCATACATATAATGGTTGAGCCAAGCCCTTTCACCTTTACCTTGACCCAAGGTCAAATTCTCCTTCTCAAGGTTACAACAAACTTTTGCCTGTAAAACATTTTTTAGACTGTTTGATGATGAGAGTTCAAACTTTACACAAATATTCCTTGCATCAAGCCCTTTCACCTTGATCTTGACCCAAGGTCATTTGTTCGATTTCAAGGTCACAGCATACTTTGGTTGATAAAATACTGAACATTGATCAGTTTAAGATCAATTTTCATGAGATTAACCTCCAATACTAAAGTCTTATCTTTTATCTGTGACATTGGTTCAAGGTCAAATAATCATTCTCAAGGTCATAACAAACATTTCCTCCTGTAGAATTCACATTTCTGGTCCTATACTATGAATTCTTCACACAAGTAGTCCTTCTTATTTGAACTTAATATAGTATAAGAAAGTTAACTCTTTTCTTCTTATTTTCTGTTTCTTTTTTTTTTTCTTAGTAGCATTACATATCTGTACTTTCATGTTGTTTTCATTTTCTATTAATAGAAATTATCTCATTGCAAAACCATTGTGCAATTCTGTTTTGAGAGTGTAATTGTAAAGGATTTGATATAGAGCATGGAGTTTAAAGCTTTCGTAAAAATGAAAGGTATTTATTATTTTTTTCTTCTATTTGTTGATAAATAAATAAGAGTCCCAAATTAGACATAAGCTCTTTTGACTCATCTGCTGAAATGATAATGTACGAAAGCAACTATACTTTTTACCATCTTCTTTTTTCGGATTTTAACACTTCAGTTCCGAGGAAGGCTAATAAAGGAGGAATCCGTCTGTTGCTTGCAACATTAGCCATCTAGTTGAAATCTCCTCTCGTACACTATCGAACCACGGTTCTTCCGCATGATAATCTAAAGCTCTACCTTTGTGCAACTAGATCGAAATACCGGTTAGGCTTTTATTACAAGGACTGAACATGAAGAAACTTTAAGTTGCTAAAATCGGAAATCTTCAGCGTGAAGATTTCTTTAAAATTCTCGTCTAAGGGAGGCTACTGAAAAGCGTGTGATATTCCGTTAAAGCGCTTACTCAGCTAAAATAATAGTGCTTTTTAAATACGTAAACATACAGCACTTGCATCCTGGCAGGTATCATGAAAGTCTAATTCAGAAGCTTGGAATCAGTTGAATAAATGCCCCTGCAGAAGATATATTAAGGGAAGGGGTATTACATGAAAATATTTATTCATGCTTAAGGTCTTGAAAACAAGAAACACCGTTTATGCTAAAAACTTCTTTGCTATGTTGACTAAAAGCCTAATTTTGTTTCAGGTAAGGGTTCAAAGAAAAGGAAATTTTTGGGCTGAAATATAAAGTTTTTTAGTGATTCATTAAGATATATATATATAATTGGACAACATGTTTTGAAACTTCGAATTCGTGAAGACGAAAGTAATTTCTATTACATACATTGCGGATCTTCATTTCTCACTCACTTACGGCTTGAGACAAAAGAAAAAAACGTAGACGCAGCAGTTTGAGATTTTCTTGACTCACAACCTACACATGACACGTATTATGACGTCATATAACTAACGTCACATCATTTGTTTGAATTTGTGCATATTGTAGTCTCAATTTTTGTTAAAAATCATTTATGAAAATTAGCTGAGTGAGAAAAATAATCAATCACGACTTTGCAACTGAGAAGGGAAGCACATCCTCGTGCAAAAGATTTGCCACATCTACGACTCTACAAGCCTCGTCGTGGATTGCAAATTTTTTTTAACACTCAGATGAGATTCCTCTGTCTCGGTAGCAACATCATGATATATTCTATAAATCTAATGCGATTAGATTTAGAAATACTGCATAAAAAAGAAATAAAAGGTACAGAAACGCGCCTATGATTTAGGCAAAGTATAGCCTAAACTTTGATCTAATTTTTTTCTCATTCACTGTAAGAAGGGAATTTAAAAACAATCAGTTACTGCACCCAATGCAAAATGATATTCACACCAATAGACGCGAAAGCGACACGGAACACAAACACGAAATTGAATACAGAAACACACAATACAGAAACATTATACATAAAAGACTACATATAAACCAACAAGACCATTGGCAATCGGTGCCGACTTCGGGCGGTCATCTGCCATGCTTTTAGCAAACTGTAAGAGAGAAAGAATGTTTTTATTTTCAAGGCAAGAGGTCAAGAGATCAGAGATTTTTAAGCCTTTAATGATGGAAAAAGTATAAATGGGCGTATTTTGCAGCGTTTGCGTTGCCAATGTTTATCAATCCTTTAGGTTTAGGATTGTATTTAATTTCGTACACAATAAATCCTTAGGCCTTAAGAATTAGGGGATAAACATACTTATATCTTTATACCCCTCAGAGGGTCTCGCGTATCGCTTTAGAGGTGAAGTTGCTATACGGAGGACTTACAACGAGAATAGAAATTATTGCGCTGCAAAATATTGAAATCAACTGCTGCGTCTTTATTATAATGGCGAAAAATCAAAGTGTGATAAATAATTATTCTACTTTGATGAATGGCGAACGCCTTTTACAAGATCATAATTTGTAGCATTATGTCACAAAATTACGTCATTGGAGCAAAGAGCATAGGGAATCATGACGTCATGTGTAAAAAGTGCACTAAATCTTGAAAGGTGCAAATTTACATAAGATTATACATTTTAGAGTATTTCATGTGAGTCGGTTTTCGGTATGTATATCGTCGTTATACATGCATGTACAAATCCTGGGAACCAATCAAATGCATGAATCAAACATAATGAATTTGAATTACCCTTTGTTCTATTTCCCTTTCATGCATTTATTTTCAATACCTGACCACTACAGGTTTTCCATTGGAATGTTTAATAGTGTTACTCCCATTCATATGATTCAAAATAATTACTTACAAAACAAATTGCATTCTTTGTATGTCATCTGTTGTAGAAATGCAGGTTCCGCCGACACTTAATGTCAAGTTTGTAGAAGATGGCAAGCTGGAAGTTAGGTGGGAGGCACCACAAGACTTATCAAGTGTAGACCAATACTTCATTTATCGGAAAAGAGCAGTTACAGACGAATGGGAATTGTTGCACACCGATAAATCAACTAAAACCAAAGTTTTGACTGAGGGTATTTCAAGGAGGGAAGGCTGTTATTATGGAGTCGCAGCCCAAAGAATGAATAAACTAGGGAACATAACAAGTACGCTACACCCAATGTCAGAGCAAATGTTAAAAGATCAAGGTACATATATACTTAGTATATGAATCGGGGATAGTTTTCTAGCTAATTCATTTAACGACGTTGCTATTTATATAAAAAAAAATCCGTCCTCAGGGTAAAATGTCTCATTTGTAAAAAGGACAACATCATGGAAGTTTAAAAGTGAGAAGCCGATCAATTTTGATAGGTCTTTTACAATATCTATTTGACCATTGACCATTTCGATTACATCGAATTTTCATGCTATGAATAAAAGTTAACCAAAAGACCTTTCATTGTAGGCTCGAGGTGTTTTGAAATAAACTAATTGTGAAAATTTGATTAGATCACAATTTTATGCATTTTGTTTTCTAATTCAGCCAAAAATACAAGCTTTGAAAAGTTTCAAAGTGATCTCTTTGAAAAGATGGATGAAAGAACAAACAGTATCCAAATGACACCGCTTGATAAGGCAGAAACAATTCCCATAGACAACTTGTACTCGTCAGTAATAATTCATCTAAAGAACAAACAAATGCGAGAGATAGTACAAAGGGTGAAGCATCCAAGAGATATATTCAGCATGACTCGATATGTTTTTATGACTGGACTTCCGGCAAGAGGAAAAACAACTTACTGTCGATGGCTCACTCATATGTGGTGTAAAGCGAAGAAAGAAAGTCCAGGAGAAAATGCTCCATGGGAGAAAGGACTAAATGAGTTTGATTTTGTTTTCTTTGTACCGTTAAGAAATGTTTCGAATGTTGATACTGTTCCAGATATGATATGCAGCGATTTATTTAAAAATGATTCTGTGTCTCGAGATCATATTGCAGAAATTCTTAACAGCACGGAGTACCGGTGTTTGATTATTTTAGATGGTTTGGATGAATTAAAAAGTGCTTTCTCATTACCTGATATGGAAGGTTTTCCAAAATGTACATTTTTCATATCAACAAGACCTTGGAAATATAGCGACATTTCTCATATGTATGTTGAAGAGAAAGATAAGGCTATCGAAATCATAGGATTAGACCAATCTGGAATCAATCGTGTTACTCAAACGATACTTCGTGATCGCTACAAATATGATGAAAATTCAGAAGAGTACCGTACCATTTATGAAACGTTAACACAAAACACTAGGATAAGTGCGATGAAAACATTTATGCACATACCTCTGCTAGCTCTAATTTGCGTTCAAGTACTTTGTGAAGAACCTGGAAATTCGATAGGGAACAGCATGACTAGTTTCTATGTGAGAATGTTAGATTTGTTAATAAAAAGAGCAAAGGAGAAGGGCCAGATATTAAACGATTCAAACATAAATCAATACCAAGAGTCAGAAGATTCATTAAAAGAAATTATTACAACGGGATCACTAACACTTTTTGAATATTCAGACGCTCTATTAAAACTATCAGAATTAGCATTTGATAATCTTAAAATGGATGAGCTTGTAATGGAAAAGGACGACCTAGAAAGACGTCTCGGGAAAGACAAGCTACAGTTTGCCTTAGACGTTGGCCTCCTTAGTCAGGATAGAAGGAAAGTTTCTTTCAATAAAGTAAATATCAACGTTAGCTTCTTCCACAAATCAGTCCAAGAAGTCCTTGCAGCTATCCATGTGGCTGTTACGAAAAAAGAAAAGTTCACGGAAACATTAACGGACATGAAAAAAATCTTAAAATACTCATACGTCATTATGTTTGTATCGGGATTTCATCCAGAATTAGGCACAAATATTCTGTTACATATTGCTGATATTCTTGATAAGGATGTGATGGTATCTGAGTACAGGAAGAAATTACTCGATATAGATGATCGCTCGGACATTTCTGCTATTTATAGATTGCAGACCGATTGCTACCGAGAAATGAAACACAATCTAAGACCAGAACTTACTACAGGTGAACTGAGTACTTTCCCTGTATCGGACATTATTCTTGAAGACTACGATGACATTGTTGTCGATGATACTTCTATCCTTTTGCAAAATAATCTTCCTCAAATCAAGTCAGCATTTTTTCTACGCGTACCATCACGAGGGAAAAATGCATTAAGCGATTGTCTGCTTTCAGAATTTTTGGACAGCACAGAGACATTGAAATCTCTTTTTATTAGTGGCTATGAGCATGGACGAATTTTACATCATCTTCGTCTTTCAACCCTGACCGTTCTGTCATTGATGTACGTTTCTATATCAGACATCAATCCTGCGGATGAATCCTTTTCCATCGTACCTCTTTTAAATAATATGAACTCTCTAGAAGTTTTAAAACTTGATCATGTTTCTTTTGGAAACAAATCACTCGGTATTAATTGCCAAATGACAAAGCTTAAGACAATTGTTCTGCAGTGGGTAGAAATGTGTCTTTGGGGACGTTTCTTTGATTCACTTACTCAGATTAAACAAAAATACGAAGTGAAGCTATCTTACTCCAATGCAGATGATCATTCAATGAAGAAGGACCTTTACGATTCACCTCATTTTCAGATAACGTGGTACGGCGGAAAGGCTAGAACTCATTTCTTTCGGATTCCTTGTGAAGGCTACTGTGAATCACTTTATTCTCGTCTTTAGAATCATAATCCATTTTCGTCAATTAAAATTGATAATTTCGTCAGTAAGTAAATTCGTCATCCAAGGGTCCCTAAAATGTAAATTCGTTTAAGGTAGAGCATCCCTCAGGTCAGAATTCTGGAAATTTCATGCCTGGATACCCTATTCTTTCTCCTCAGAATATTGTTCAGATTATCAAACTTAAATGGTTTTGGGAAAAGAAACTTTTAATCCTACCTTAGTCCCGTTCCTATATCGAAGTGTCTTGCGTCGCAGACCTTCCTAAAAGAGGGATTTTTCTTACTTTTCCCATAGGGTCCAATGTTAAAGTTCAAACGGCTAAACTCTCGGTATAATCATGAAGCCAAGAGTTATATTTTGTTTATATATCAGGTTTAACAAAAGCTTTGAATATATTGAAATGCTCTACCTTAAATAATAATACGAAAGTGTTCCAACTCTATATCTTCTTGATGAAGATTTCAAACCAATGTTTCTGCACCAGACACATGTTTCGAATATTAGATTCTCATCAGTGATGCTTCTAAAATGTTTAAATGCCAATTCAATGTTAAGAATGTGTTTGCATTCATTGTTTGAAAACATATCATTTAGAAATACATTATATGCAACGTTTTTGTGTAACTATTTAGTTTTCATTTATTCATTTCGTAATAACATTATGCTACTATATCTTAAAACTTCAAGCGTCCTCCTTCCTCGTCCAAATGTCCGAAATGCTTCATTTTACATATTCTTTTCATTCTCGTGCGTGAACATCGACGGTGGGTGCGGCTAGCCAACAGGAGATGCTTACTCCTCCCGGGCACCTGGTCCCACCTCTAGCTTGCTAGGGGTCTGTCGATGCTCAATTAGGTGCTCTATTGTGAATGCTGTTGAGATTATCGTCAGGATCTTCTTTAACTCATTAGTGTCACACTTATGCCCTTTGCCGTGTGGAGCTCGTAAAAAAGTTCCCCGCGCGGGGTTTGACAGTAAGTGTTTTGAATATTTTTCCCTGACATTGTCGCCATAGCACTTTCTATATAGACTTGGCATGCATTTTACATATTCTTTTCATTCTCGTGCGTGAACATCGACGGTGGGTGCGGCTAGCCAACAGGGGATGCTTACTCCTCCCGGGCACCTGGTCCCACCTCTAGCTTGCTAGGGGTCTACCGATGCTCAATTAGGTGCTCTATTGTGAATGCTGTTGAGATTATCGTCAGGATCTTCTTTAATTCAGATGCTATTAAAGTTTAACAAGAGATTGGTTCAAATTTTCCTTACCACACTATATTTTGTTTGCACTAATTGTAATCGTCAGTTCGTAATTTCGTCAAGGAAGACACTGACGAAAATGACGAAAATTGGTATCTGACGAATAAAAACCAAATTACAGTAACTTGATGTTGACAAAAAAAGAATAATGCCCAATATAAGCGCGGATCCAGAGGGGGGAGGGGGGGGGGGGGTTCGCACCCCCCCATTGAATTTTCGAAGCATAGCTAATGTCTAATTATTTTTATGCCCCCGGAATCAAAGATTCGGGGGCATATAGTTTTTGGCCTGTCCGTCTGTTTGTCTGTTTATCTGTTTGTCTGTTTGTCTGTTTGTCTGTTTGTCCGAAAAACTTTAACATTGGACATAACTTTTGAATGGGAAGTGATAGGGCTTTCATATTTCACATGTGTATTCCTTGTGACAAGACCTTTCCATTGATACCAAAATTTTTGACCTCGTGACCTTGACCTTGACCTTTGACCTACTTCTCAAAAACTTTAACATTGGGCATAACTTTTGAATGGGAAGTGATAGGGCTTTCATATTTCACATGTGTATTCCTTGTGACAAGACCTTTCCATTGATACCAAAATTTTTTACCTCGTGACCTTGACCTTGACCTTTGACCTACTTTTCAAAAACTTTAACATTGGGCATAACTTTTGAATGGGAAGTGATAGGGCTTTCATATTTCACATGTGTATTCCTTGTGACAAGACCTTTCCATTGATACCAAAATTTTTGACCTCGTGACCTTGACCTTTGACCTACTTTTCAAAAACTTTAACATTGGGCATAACTTTTGAATGGGAAGTGATAGGGCTTTCATATTTCACATGTGTATTCCTTGTGACAAGACCTTTCCATTGATACCAAAATTTTTGACCTCGTGACCTTGACCTTGACCTTTGACCTTGTTTTTCAAAAACTTTAACATTTGGCATAACTTTTGAATGGGAAGTGATAGGGCTTTCATATTTCACATGTGTATTCCCTTGTGACAAGACATTTTCATTGATACCAAAATTTTTGACCTCATGACCTTGACCTTGACCTTTGACCTACAATTCAAATACTTTAACATTTGGCATAACTTTTGAATGGTAAGTGATAGGGCTTTCATATTTCATATGTGTATTCCTTGTGACAAGACCTTTCCATTGATACCAAAATTTTTGACCTTGTGACCTTGACCTTTGACCTTTTAACCCAGTGACCTCACATACATGTACTTAACAGAAAATAGTGTTCATACTAACAAAGGTGCCACCGGGGGCATTCGTGTTTCACAAACACAGGCTTTATTTATTAATATACATATTTCATAAGATTAAGGTGGGTCCCTACTCGTGAATGTAACAGATGAATTTTGTATTTTAAGGTTATTTTCTATACATTATAGTCAAAATCACATAATGAACACAGACATAGATAGTTAATTTTGTTTTCATTAAAGATACAGTACATTAAAGAAAGGTACCCTAACACTTAAAAATTGAGAAATATCAAATATCCATCATATGCTTTTGAACCCTCCAAATTCAGTGATGATACGAATATGCTTATTTGTTTTGTTTTATTTTATGATAACAAGTCATATAGAAGAAATACAACACATAAAATGATATTGTAACATAAATCTAAGTATGATAATATCTCCAAACATTAGGGTACCCCTTATAATTTCATGTCATTTTTGACCAAGAATATGTACTAAATCCAACTTTTTGCATAAAAAAACAGATGATTTTTTTCATTTTGTAATATTTCATAAAATTATGTATGTAGATGAAGAAAAAATCACATACCGGTACACAGGTATGGCTCCAAACATAGGGGTACCCCTTTATAATGTTATCATATTTTCCACAAATAATTTATAGTATATCACATTTTTGTGCAAAAAAACAACAGATGGAATTTCTTCAAATTGGATCATTTTATACGATAATGTATATAGATGGTGAAAAAATCGCATACAGGTATACAATTTTATAAATGATCAAGATATGGCTACAAACATAAGGGTTCCCCCTTAAAATATCATCACATTTTCAACTAAGAAATTATACTATATGATTGGTGTAGACATTGATAGATTGCACCATCTTTTGCTTCTTTTGGCGTTTAAGATCTTCTGTCTGTGTTTTTCAATGCGCTGGCTCGTCCCTCATCAGCCATTGTAAAACGTTATACGCAGACTGCTGCATATAAGGAAAAACCTATAACTGTTCGAGTACGGAACCACCTCAAGTCCCAATTCCCCTTTTGTGTCAGAAATCTACCATTTGATAATATTTTGCCGTCAGCATTTAAAATGTTTTTCTTGCTCGCCAGAATTTATTACATACATGTACGTAATTTTCAAATGTTGCTGCACATATATAAAACACATTTAAAACATTAATGTGACGTCATGCCTTTGTTAGGACAATCCGAAATTTACCTTTGACTGTCCGATATCAAATCTAGGTCGCGTTTATTAGAAAAAATATATGCGACCTAGCTTAAATATTGGACAGTCATAGGTATATGTACTTTGACAAGAATTCCATGTATCGTGGTACTGACTATTCCAATTTTTGCTATTTTTTCCGGAGTTGAAAAAATGCATCACAATCTTATATATCTAAAGAATCGGCCCTTGTGTCGGAAATGATAATATAAGAGGCACTATTGTTCAGTCCGTTTTTTTTCTGTCTAAATTTGTTCCATCCTTTAAAACTTACTTATAATTAAGACTTTTTCTAGTGCGGAAACCTGACCTAAATCCAGCCTTTGGCGGTTATTTTGACCCAGGTCTCCCGTGCAAATAACCGTCAAGGGTTGGGTTTAGGTCAGGTTTTTCGAACTACACTCCTTCAAAATATCTCCCTGAATTGATTCTTTCATTTAACCTTATACATAGTAAGTTGAAAGTCCCCACTGATTTCTTTTTATATAATGGCACTATATTATTTCTTGCTTGTCCGGAAAACGTCAAGTTATTGAATTTCAAGACGTTTACCATTTGAACTACTTGGTGAGTGTCACTGCTGGTGGACCAAGAGTCCCCGAGGGCACATGTAGCCAAGTTCGATCAACTTCGGTTGATCGTCTGTCTCTTCAACACATTTGAAATTTTCTGTTACAAAATTTCTTGAAATTTCTAAAACGTGGGTCCTTTAGCATCATATCCCACCCATTCTGCTACGTCTTTTGGTACAATTTTGGACATATTAATTTTCATACTTTTTGGCCATATTACATTGTTCAGACTTAGGATCACTGACGAGGGTTAAGTACCCGAAACGTGCATGTCTGGAATTTGACAGGTTTCTATGGAGCTGTTGCGACAGATGTTGAGACGCTGACTCTCCCCGGGCACCTGGTCTCACTTCGGAATGTTGTTCATTCCGGGGTTCGCGACCGTTTCGATTGGTAATCTCACGACTTTGCCTTGCCTTCTCGACTTGGAGACTGAGTGACGGTTTGGTACTTATTTGATGTTTATTTACATATTAGAACAAGCACTATGTTGTGAAAATTCAAGATTTTAAGCTTTTTGCCCGCCATTGCTTTCCAGTCACCTGTTTTTATTAGCTCACCTGAGCCATAGGCTCAAGTGAGCTATTGTTATAGCAATCTGTCTGTCGTCCGTCGTCCGTCGTCGTCTTCGGCGTCGTCGTCCGTCATCGTCGTAAACTTTTCACATTTTCAACTTCTTCTCCAGAACCACTGAAGGAATTTTGATGAAACTTGGTAGGCATGAAGTACTGATGGTCCCCTACAAGTGTTGTTGTTTTTCGTCCAGATCCCTCAATAGATGGCGCCACCACAGGCAAAAGTAGGTCACGGGGGGTACCCTTCTTTGCCAAACTTCTTCTTCAGAACCGAAGCATGTGTCGACAAACCGAAAGCATCAGGATGGTCTAAAGAGATGTCTTAAGAAGAGTTGTTATTTTTGGTTCCACTTCGAAGTCAAATTTTTGACGCGTTTTTGACGTCTTTTCGGACTTAATCAGAAATGCACATTTTTGCACTATTTCTTTAAATAACTCAATAAGTGTATGATTTTACACACGCATTTACTGCATATTTATCATATTTAACTTACTTAATGCTTTGATATGTATTTTATGCTTAAATGTTATTTTTTTGATTTTTTATGAATTTTTCTCTTATGTAAAAAGGAAGGGGGGGGGGGGGGTGATTTTCATATATTTTCTGCTTCTTTTCTATAACCACTCTTCAGATTGTCATGACATTTTGCAGGTATGAGGTACTCATGCATGGTACCCTACAAATGAAAGAATTTTGTCAAGATATCCACTTTTGGATTTTTAAGGAATATTTTTTAAGATTGTACATAGGTATAATGTATGTTTTCCATGCCCAATGGACCCATGGGGAGTGGCTTCAAACCACTTAGGTCCATTTTTTGCACTTTTAAAAATCTGAAATGCGATTTTTGAATTCACAGGACTTCTTTTAGATCGATCTTTCATCCATAGCTACAGCTGATAATTTCACAAATGGTCCGTGCTTTAATTTCTTATTTTATTATTGATAGACCTTTCATGTGATATGATTAGATTATTTCAATTCTTCATATTTATTTAGAATTTAACTTTTAAAGTCGGGATCAAGATTTCAATAGCGGCCATGTTTTGCCGTGTACCCGAAGGGGATTCCCCATTTAGTACAGTGATACCTGTAGTTACACCTAAAACTGTAACTGTATACAAAGTGACTGTACTTTAGATTTGATCGGTTCAATTCCTCCACAACCCTTTAGTACTGCGATACATTTCAGGAGATACAGTGCAAAATGAATAGATTTTTATTCAATGTGCATTATGCTTGGAACACTTTCATAATGGTTATCATTCATGTACTTGGAACACTTGCATATACTTGTTATCATCAAGCGCGGATCCAGAGGGGGGTCGGGGGGGGGGGGGTCCCCGGACCCCCATGGAATTTTCGAAACATAGCATTTTTTAAAATCAATATACATTTTTCATAAGATTAAGTCCCAATTCCCCTTTTGTTGTCATAATATTTGAAAAATATATCATGAATTTGTTTTAGAAATCTTTCATTTTGATAATATTTTGCCCTCAGTATTTAAAGATTTTTCTCTGGCTCGCCAGAATTTATTATACATGTACGTTGTTTTCAAATGATACTGAACTTTCTTACATACAACACATATACATAACAACTAGGTCAATAAACAAGGCACTAAGAAGACAAAAAGAAACTGAAAAGGACATGAATAGTGAATTTTATTCCAATTCTCGGAAAACAAAATCGCTGGCTCGCTATCGCTCGCCATTTGTTGTTAATCACATAATTGAGCTGACAATCAATAATCAAGTACTTTGATGTGAAAATTCATGATTTTATGGTTTCTGCTCGCATTTACGTTCCAGTCTCCTGTGTATAATAATAATCAGAAACAGAACTGACAATCATCAATGAATACCTTTATTATCTTGCGTTTGGGTTTTTTTTTTGCTCTTCAAAAAATTCGGACTTCAGGACCCCCCCCTGAAAAAAATTCCTGGATCCGCCAATGATCATGTATAAAGTTTGCTCGAATTTCCTCTGTCGTAGACTCTCTTAGATGAAGTAATTTACGGACTGATTTCTTGAAGAAACGTCTAATGAGTTATCTCTTCTTCTGGATTTTGAGAATACATAGGACATCTGAAATTCGTGAAAATAAATAATTCAGTTCAGAGTTCCTGAAATCTTCCAATTAAATGTTGGACCACAGGAAGCTGTTGTTTTAATAGAGAAGATAAATTATTATTCACAACCTTAAGCCACTGTGTTCTACATCTTGTATGTATAATATTTCTAAGAGGAACACAGAGGCCTGAGGTTGTGAATAATAAAACATTTTCTCTCATAAAACGACAGGTTCCTGTGGTAAGACATTTGGGAAGTTTAATCTTTTCAAATAATAGACCTTGGGCCACCATAGACCCCCCCTCCCCCCATGTGGGAATTTTCAAGACATATATCATCTGAAAGCTTGGATCTAGCTCTTTCAGATTCCGCTTGTTGGACAAGTTTAAAATGATTTAAAACATGATTTTTTGGGGGAAAACCTATTTTTTCAAGCAAAAAACGTTGAAAATAGGAAAAAGTTATTAATATTTGTACATATTGTTATTTGAACAATTAAAGGGCACGAATATAAAGAATTTTTAATGCTCTTTCAGTTTATATAAGTTTTATGTTCCAAATTCTACTTTTTCGGGGTAAAAAGTGTGCTTTTTTTGCAAAATTTCGTAAAAAAAATTGGAAAAAATTAACTCTTTATGCCTTGAACTTGAAAATATTGTTTATGTTTGTTTTTTCATATCAGAAAAATAATTTCAAACTTTTTAAGTCTCCTCTTTTGTATTGTATTTTTTTTTTCTTGCAAAAATATCGAAATTTCCGTTTTTAGGCAGAAAATTGAGGGTTTTTCTTTTGATCAAAATTGGCTTATTTTTTAATTCAAACTTTTATCCCAAATGAAGTCAATTATTTTAAGTTATTTTCTGGTGTCACTTCTTTATGCTGTTCTTTACATTATAATTGTTCTGTACATAATTTGTCCTTAAATTTTATTTTTTGGGGGGAAATGCATTTTTTATGCAAAAAGTGCTAATTTCTGAAGATTATTTATTGAGTCTGATGCATTCCTTGAATTCGTAAGTCGTATGTATTTTCAACATCAGTATTTCAGATTTGCTGAAGCAGAATATGTTTTAAGTGAAAACAGTTTTCTTTCTTCACTATTTTGGCGCAAATTGTCCATTTTCCAATGAAAACAACAATTTTTTGGCAAAAACTAATAAGTCCATTATATTTTCTGATAGCATTCTTACATGGCCAAACAATAACCTTATCAAATGAACGCAATTTAATTGGAAAAAATTTATTAAATGTCCAAGGGTTTTTTTTTGCAAAATAAAAACCTTTTGTGTTTGTGAAACACGAATGCCCCCGCTGACATCTTTGTCAGGAAAGCAGCTTTAATATAGATTGTACTTCAAAGTCAAGGTCAAAAGGTCATTATTTTGTACCAATAAGTAGGTCATGCCACAATGAGTACACATGTGAAACATGAAAACCCTATCACCTACCCTTCAAATGTTATGATTCAAGGTTAATGTTTTTGTTTTTCAAAAAAATCTCCGATTATTTATTTTTTTTGTGAAAGAAGTATTTATTTAGAGAATAACATAATAATTTCTATTACCTTCTCTGAATGACGTACTTTAACTTTCATGAGATGCAATTTCATATGATGAATGAATTGCCATGTCATTTTATCTATGAAATTCAATTTCGTTTTTATTTTGGGAAAAATCCTTGTTTATGTACAAAAGTCACTCTGTTGATCATGTTGATAATTTTCAGAACGTCTATCATATGTTGAATTGAACCAAGGGAGATTAGTTTTCAAGGATTGTTCTACTTAGATGGTCTTGATGAGAAATCAATTGACATTTTTCATAATTTTGAAAATAAGACCATTTTTCGTTAAAAAATAATCAATTTCTGGAAAATGTCTATTTTCAGAAATGCTCCATCATCATGATAATCTATAAAATTCATACATGCTTTTTTGGTTATCTAATTATTTCTCCTTTCAAAAGTCATCCTTAAGTACTCTTTAACAATTTTATATGAATTTAAGGGTTGAAAATATTTTTTTCATTTAAAAAAAAATCATGTTAAACTATAAAGTTATTATCATCATCTTTCAAATCATCATTTTTCTTCATACATTATGCATTCCTTTGTTTGTGATATTATATTATAATTAAAATTTATATTCTTTTAATCACTGTTAATTGTAATAATTATTTAGGTATGAAATTATGTTTCATATCAAAATTTGAAAAAAAAGATATTTTTTCGAATCTTTGTCCTTCAGTTGCTAGTATTATTCTTATATCCAATATGTCATTAATTATTTGTAATAATCAAGTTCATTTTGCAACTTCACTTATTTATTAGAATTATTAAACAGAAAAGCAAGCTGTTCATGAAATCTAGACTAAATTTTCATCAATGACATATGATCCTTTGCATCATTGCTAAGTTGGTTTTATTTTGGACGAATAATTTCCCCTTTTTGAATGAATGAATGAATGAAAATAAAAAATTGAATTGAAAGTAATTGAAATAGAATCCAAAAAGATATTCTTTGATATCATAAACCATTTCCTTCTTCACTTTCATCTTTACCTATCAATTACATGTAAATGTTCTACATAAAAAAAAACATATGAGAAATTGTTGAAAATAGTATATTTCAAATTAATTCAGTCATTTGATTCAAAGAATCTACTCCATTAATTGTCATAATGAAATAGAAGTACATGTTTGATTTCTTTACAAATTATTGTTGGTTATGACATAGTAGAGCTAGAATGTACATATCTAAGGCAACAATTTCACTAAATACTTTTAAAAACTCTCAAATATGTTCTTTTAACTCAAAACATAACTCTCTCATCAAAATTCAATGAGACAATGCTTTTCATAAAGAGTAATAAGCAATTATATAAAACAAATGAGGAAAATGATGATCTAAAAGATGATTTATAACGAAAAAAAATCCATGGATCTTTTAAAATGTATGTCTCTATTAAATATTGCAAACAATGATATGCCCTCAAATATGTGTCATTTCCTACATTTCCTACAGGATTTCATAATAATCATTTTTACAGAAATAAGTGATTTTTGAAAGAAATAAGATCCTTTGTGTCAAATACCGATAATATAAATTGATTTCTCTTTTGGATCATTTCACTTTATCAGTGGAGTATAATTACGTTAAAATACAGTTGTCGTATTTTCATGTAACAAAGGAAAGACAATTAAAACTTATCCACAGAAATCAGTTATTTTGTACTAAAATAAGGAAATTTGCACAAAAAAAGTTGTAGAAATTAATTTAAAAGATCAGTCAACATTTCTTTTCATTTCCCGGAATAGTTATATCCTTTCAGTTGTATGAGTCATCAGACAGAAAAGAGGAAATGAAATTATAATGATTTTCTCAAAATATGTACTTTTTACACAGAAAATCCTGTTTTCCCATAAAAATTACGGAAATAATGAAGTATAGCACTCAGTATTACTGTAATTTGACAAGATAATTGACTTCACATGTGAAAATAGTTTTCAATGTGTAATTATAGCTTGTATTAAAAATTGATATTTTTTTTACCAAAAATCTGTTATTTTTTAATGAAAAATAGGAATTTCACCCCAAAATCATGAAGAAAATAGACTCAATCAACTTCAAACATGTTATTCATGAGCGAATCTGAGAACTTACATTTGAAAATGCATATCAGCTATCAATTCATGGAACATTTCAGATTTAATAAATTTCCTCCAGAAATAAGAGAATTTTGCATGAAAAATATGTGTTTTACCCCAAAACGACCAAATAATAAAAACAATGAATATAAAGCAGGTATAACCCGAAAGAGCAAACAAAGTTACACTAGAATCAAGATTTTTATTATTAATTTTATGAGGAATAAGATTTTTATAAATAATATACAAAAATCATTGAATTTTAACTGAAAACACACGTTTTTGTCTAAAAACAACAATTTGGAGGCTTATGAATAAAATAAAGATACAAGATATATGTCATTTTAAAGAAGAGAATGTGGAATTATTTTTGAAATGCCAAGAACATGATTTTAGGCCATAACGTGAAACTGTGCGACAGATAAAAATTATTTTTCTTGAAAAAAATCCCAAAAAATAGCAAAAAAATCACTTTTTTACCCCAAAAGTCACATAAAAAGTAAAATTTGGAACTGCAAACATATATCATTTGAAAGAGCATACAAAACACCATACATTCCAATGTTTTTATTTTTGAATTACTATTTGTTTGAAATCTATTTGATTTTTCCTGTTTTATGTGATTTTTGAATGAAAAAACAAGTTTTTGCCCCAAAACACCTGTTTTAAATCACTTGAAAATTGTCCAACAAGCAGAATCTGATAGAGCTCTGATCAAGCTTTCAGATGATATATGTCTCGAAAATTCCCACATGGGGGGGAGGGTTTACCCCACTGGCCCATGGTCTATAATAGATACAACATGAGTTTTTATCGGACCAAATAACTTTTTGTCGGCAAATCCGATGCAACAGATACATTTCATGAACTCTCTCCGCTAACAACTTGTCCGTGTAACAGACCTATGATGAGGCAAAACAATTAGTTAACAGTAAATAACGATGTCGTAGGTCTGCTAGTTGGACAAGCTTATTTCAAACTACAAAACCTAGCGAAACCACTTGAGTTGTTGAACAGCGTATGCTGAAATGCGACGCTCCTTCTTGCCTGAAATATGCATAGACAAGAAGCGACGCATTTTAGCATATTTACTGAAAATTATTTGTTCAAGTGGCTTCACTGGATCATGAGGTTTGATACACCGTACACTGCTTTTTGGAAAACAAATTGGCCCAATTTCTGCACAACTCACTTGAATTGATAAATATTGGATTAAAACGATTTTAACTGTACGTTTCATGTATTTGAGATGAAATCAATACTATTCAAAAGCATTCATAGATTTCAGTATACTTTAATATGAAAAAAGGCAAAACCGAAAAATCTTTGTTTTTTATGCCCCTGGAATGAAAGATTCGGGAGCATATAGTTTTTGGCCTGTCCGTATGTCTGTTTGTCTGTCTGTTTTTCGAAAAAACTTTAACATTGGGCATAACTTTTGAATGGACGCTGGTGATAGAGGTTTCATATTTCACATGTGTATTCCTTGTGACTATACCTTTCCATTGATACCAAAATTTTGGACCTCGTGACCATAACCTTGACCTTTGACGTACTTTTAAAAAACTTTAACATTGGGCATAACTTTTGAATGGTTAGTGATAGGGCTTTCATATTTTACATGTGTATTCCTTGTGACAAGATCTTTCCATTGATACCAATATTACGCTGACCCTGACCTCTCACATACTTAACAGAAAATGGCATTTATACTAACAAAGATGCCGCCGGGGGCATTCTCGTTTTACAAACACAGGCTTTATAATTTCTGGCATGCAAGCTATCAATAATGAAAGGTTTGGTCTTCAATTTTAAATAAACTTAATTTATGAAATCATTTCATTGTTTTATTCTTTTTCTGCTGCACATTAATGTGGAATTTTACAATATGATTTTATTTTTGATGTTGCATAATTGAACTATACTAGCTGGGCATATGAGTTTGGTCCACTTTATCCGTCTTTTCAAATCAGTAAAAATGTTATTGTTTTGAAATGTGACTATTTTTTCTTTTTTGTACTTTTAAAGGTTGTCTGAAAAAAAAAACTTCTCTGCATCCGGCAAAAATCTTTTTAGAAAGGTTGTGGGCTAAAATTCTGGTACTGGCACTATCAGTATTCAATGTAAGTATGTCAATTAGAGCGTGCATGGGTATCAGGTGAGCGTTGTGCCCCCTGGGGCTCTTGTTAATATTAGAAACAGAACTGACAATCATCAATCAATAACTTTATTTTCTTGCCGGTTTTTTTGGCTCTTAAAAATATTCGGACCTTAGGACCCCCCCCCCCCCCAAAAAAAAAAAATTCCTGGATCCGCCCATTTCTTGTATAATATTGATGATTTTGTAATTGATATTTTGAAACCACTTTCAAAAACATAATTCCTTTTAACTTGGTTTTAAGACAATCTATCATATGAAAGTTGAAATTGTTAGCATTTACTTTGAGTTACACTCTATCATTCAATTTTGATTGTTTTCTTTTGATACAATCCTAGGGGTACTTGTTTCTTAATGCAAGTTCATGTGTTGTCATGCATGAACTAAGTTCTAGATCAATCATTCACTAATTTACTTTAAAACATTACAAATGTATCGAAGAATGAATATTGATATGACAAATATGGATAATGACCATATCCCTCTTTACAGCACAAAATCGATAATTAAGAGGAAATCAGAAACCGAAAGCATACAAAATCATGATAAAACAGGAACCAAAGCAAACAAACAAAAACCTCCACCATATGAGAAGAAGTGAACTCCAGATATGGGAGTGAGACCATGTGCCCAGGAAGAGTAAGCATATCCTGCTTGCATGCATCCCCCGCCGCTTCAATTGTAGAACTGTCACATCCGGTTACTTCAATTTCGGAAGACATAGAGTACAGTCTTTGTTTGGATGGTTCAAATGGTCTCCACCATCCTGGAGAGTGGCCATGGGATACGTGTTTTATTTAAGCACAAACGATTGGCAAAATTATTTGAATATGTACTGTGACAATGTCACATAATGTAGAAATTTCATAAGACAAATGATTTGAAATTCATTGAAAAGAGAGTGCCGTTTCGTCTCAGACTCTTTCAGAAATGTAAATATGATTTTTTTTTCTGAGACATTATATTTTTGTAATGTTGCCTTATCTTCCTGACTTTGACGCGGAATAACGGAAAGGCACTTCTTTGATGTTTATATATATATAAAAGAAAGGATCTCCAACAAGAGTCGACTCTAGCATTCACAGCAAATCATCGAAAAAATCCAAATGAAAACACAGACTACAAATACACATTAAATACAGGAAGGGGTCTCCAACAACACCCGGTTGCAGCATTAACAGCAAAACCCCAAAACACCCACCGCAAAAACACAAAGCAGATACGCACAGAAATAGACTCAAATGGTTTAATAGAAGGGGCAGGATCTCCAACAAGACCCTGTTGCAGCACCAACAGCAAAACACGAAAACACCCGATGCGAAAACACTAAAGACGAACATACCAAGTGACGGAAAAGAGACACACGACATATAAACATGAAAAACAAAAGACTACACATAAACCAACGAGACCAATGGACAGCCGGTGCCGACTTTGGTTGGCCATTTACCACGCAAGAAGCTAATGGTTTGGTTATCCTGGATTACGTGCGCACAACCCTATCACTTCTTCAGTTATTCAGAGGTCTCGAAGAACGTACAAGTGTGGTGTAAAACAACCTCCTTACCGTTAGATGATCATACACAAACAAGACCGCAAAACGCAGGGGCCCAACAACACGGATAAATATTCAATGGATATAAAAAGAGCACGTACGTAATAGAATTCCGTGCTCTGCCGGATGAAGCGAGTTCATGTATATAATCACAGGAGGAGTCCGATTGACATTTAGAGAGGACAGGTGGCCGGACCCTGTCTTCTCTAAAGAGGTTTGGACAGGGCCCGACATTGAGTCCCGTCGTCACAGTCGTTCAGAGTACAAGTCTCAAGAATGCGCTGGTTCAAGACTGTATATGGGTTAAGTACCAAGCCTAGTGTCCATCTGGTGATATTAGGATCATATCCACGGTATAAAAGGCGTTTGATGATTCTGACGCATTTTCGATGGTTATGCCAAATCACATAGAAACATCAAACACAAATGACTTAACATAAATCAACGATACATGCAACTTGGATATTCTGAATACTTGTCACTTGCGAATCACTTTCTACTAGATGTATAAAGGCATGTAATTCTTGTGTTTCTTCTTTCTGAATAAATAAAATATTATCCATATACAGGTTTGTTGTTGCTTATTTACCGTACTAAGTATCCATCAAAACGACCGTACGTGTGACGTCATTTTGGTGACAATAAAAAGAGCGGGAAAGACGGTGCAAGAAACATGGCAATTTTGAACTTAATTAATTTTCCCAGTTAGAGGAAAGTATAAGAAAAATTTACGTGATGCAAAATTTCACAAATAATTTTGTGAATAATATTTTGCATTAAGGATTCACCCCAAAGCGTGTTGTAAGATTCCAGAGCCATTATCGACTTATTGGACTGGAGAGAGGAATTTTAAAAGAATGTGAAGTTGCCCTTAGAGTTTGCAAAATCTAGAATTACTACAAAATTCAGCTATTCATACCAGATTATTTATCTAGTTTTCTCGTTATTTTGCTCGTATGTTTCATACCATGTAAAAATAAATACAAACATACATGTATGTCAATTATTTTCTGATGGGACGTTACCTATGCGCTTATATTGCCGTGACGGTCATTACATTAAACGTTGACGTCACCGACGTCCTAGCAAGATAAACATAAAACACTATCAAAAGTGATTTTTGGTACTGGTATACAGCAGATACTTGTTGATCATAATACGCACATAAAAAAGACAAACCGTGATCTATCTAACAGTATCAAATTTATTAGGCCCTACCGGCAACGCCGAAGGGGACTCTTAGTTTCCTCTCGGTCTGTCCGTCTGACCATCTTTCCGTCCGTCCGTTTGTCTGTCTGTCAGTCCGTCTGTCACATTTTCAGTTTTCCGGACATTTTTTCGCTGTTGTTGCATATATTGAACTCATTTTTGGTATGTTGATATATCTCAATGTGATACACATCAACTGCTAGTTTGGTTTTGATTGACCTATTTTTGCAAGAGTTATGGTTCTTTGATTTAGCAAATTTTATGAAAATTTCAGTTTTCCTGACTTTTCTTCGGTTCTGTTACAGGTAATGAATTTATGTTTGGTATATGAAACAAAGGTGGGGATCTCCAACAACACCAGGTTGTAACAACCACAGCAAAATTCCAAAACACTCAATGCAAAGCAGACAAGCACAGAAAGAGACGCATAAGGGACAAGGAACGTCAATGCACAACACGGAAACATCAAACACAAATGACTACACATAAACCAACGAGACCAATGGGCAATCGGTGCCGACTTAGGACGTCCATCTGCCGAGGAAATAGCAGAAGATGTGGTTATCCTGGATTACGTGCGCACAACCCTCCCACTTTTCCGATCACCCAGAGGTCTCGAAGAACGTACAATTGTGGTGTAAAACAACCTCCTCACTGTCAGATGACCACACACAAACAAGATCGCAAAACGCAGGGACCCATGCAACACAGATGAATATGTAAATGGATGTAAAAAGAGGGCGTACGTAATACAATCCGTGCTCTGTCGAAGCGAGCTCATGTATGTTTTCACCCGAGGAGTCCGACTGACATTCAGAGTGGACAGGTGATCGGGGCCCTGTCTTCTCTAAAGAGGTTTGGACAGAGCCCGTCACTGAGTCCCGTCGTCACAGTCAGTCAGAGTGCAAGTTTTAAGAATGCGCTTGTACAAGACTGTAGATTTGTCAAGTACCAAGCCTATTGTCCGTCTGGTGAAATGAGGATCATATCCACGGTATAAAAGGCGTTTGATGATTCTGACGCATTTTGGATAGTGATGTTGTCTATCTTTGATCCTTCTTAACCTATTAATAATGTCACCATAAAATGCAGGTTGTGAAATACCCAAAGCAATATACTCTGTTGTCTGTATTGGTCCGAATTTCAGAAGAAGTTGACAATAATTTTTGTAAAATTTTCAAAAAGTCTTTACTAGTTTGTGAAAGCGAAAACCTTTTCCTATAAGTTTCTTGGTAATTTGTAAATTTCTACTTTGAAAATCCTAAACATCAGTACATGCTCTATTAGACATTTTTCATCGTGACGAACTTCGCGCTTCGAACTTCGTACTTCGCACTTCGAACATTGAAAAATAAGTGATGTAGCTGCCGTTCACGTATAAACTCATAAGCAGAGTCTTCTACATTTTGATTAGTAAACTCAATGGAATGGTATATTGGACTTCTTGTACAACTGGTGCGCTTTTTTCGGCAACCCACTTATGAAATTAAGTGCGAAGTTCGAGGTGCGAAGTGCGAAGTTCCTCACGTGGAAAAAAGTCTAATATATCGGATGAGCTGTGAACTATAGATACCATAGGACGGTAATCTAGAAGCATCACCGTCAAGCCAGGGAAAATTTACTATGTTAAATCCAAAATCATCTCTTTTGTCATACACACTTGTATGGATCTCTCCATTAACAATTTTAATATTTAGGTCCAAAAATGGTGTTTCTGTGTTTGAAACGTTTGCCTTGTTTAGAATCAATTTTTGTGGATAAATAACATTTTTATACTTTTCATAAACAGGATTGTCGATAGTAAGAATATCAACCAGGTACCTAGAAGTACCAATGAAGCATTTCACATCATCATTTTTTTCTTTGCTTTTGAAGATTTTGGTTAAATTCCTTTTCATTCGTGTATAAAAATAAATCTGCAACAAGAGGCGCACAATTAGTACCCATTGGAATCCCTACAACCTGGTTGTAGAGTTTCTCACCAAATCTTACATAAATATTGTCCAAAAGGAAGGACAAGGCAATACACAAGTCACCACATGTCCATGATTTGTATGATTTGTAATCTGTGGCGGAAAAGAAACCCTTCGATTCAGAAGTACAAATATAAGTTTTCCCTCTCAATGAAAACACCATTTATGAGTTTGGACAGTCGAGCATTTATTTTGTCGTGAGGAAGCGTGTTGTACATATCAGAAAAGTCGTATGAAGATATCGTATTTGCTTCAAAATTTCTTCATTTCATTTTGTCAATCACATCCCCTGAATTTTTAATAGACCAAAAGAATTTTACGCTATTCCTGTTTATGACAGTTTCACAGTATTTTGCCACGTGTTTCTTTATAGCCGTGAGTGCTGACGTCAGATTTCTAGACAAAATTGTTGTTGAGCAGTTGCTAGAATTAGCAATGTATCGAAACTTGTAAGGAGACTTGTGAAGTTTTGGTATACAGTATATTGTAGGGAGATCCAATTTAGAAATAGGGATGTTAAAAGAAGAAATTTCACTGTTATGTTTGTTCAAAATATTGGGAACACCTTCGTTGCTTTCGATATAAGTATTAGTAGAGGAAAGTTGATATGTATAGTAGCGTTTTCAAATAATTATGGTGTTGTTGGCTGCTTTGTCTGCAGGCGCGAAGACATATTTTTCATGTAAATTACGTAACTTGGACTTGAAATATCTTTCAAATTTAGAAATTGGATTTTCAAAAAGATGAGGATCTTTGTGGTAGTTATCTATTCGAATATCGGTAATATCCAAAATGAAGTTTTTCCAGTCATTCAGAGCATGCGATTCGTCTCCTTCCGATTTACATCATCGTTTGGTATAGTTATCTCAAGCTTCCTTTAGCACTTCGCGACATTCAATAAAATCTTTCTTGGATGGGATTCTATATTTAGGTCCTTTTTTGAGAAGACCACGGAGCTGCCTGTCTTTGATGATTGAAAAGTCACCTGTAATAATATGACCAGCTGGTTTATATAGATATTCAGACGTTGCACATTCTTAAGAAGCAGGACATGATTCAAGTAATTTAGGATTTTGTGTAACTTTTTTGTAGTTAAAAACGAAATTTCGAATAGGTATCTTTTATTTGTAACAAATAAGAGGAATTTCTAAATTTTCAAAATATTGAGAAATTGCACTTTGTACGAAATGTTCAGAAGATCAAATCCTTTGTTAATAAATGGAATTTTTATGAATCGTCTTTTAGGGGAGGTGTTTTTAACCAAAGGATATAGTTTATTTTGTGAATGAATACATCTTAGTGTGATACAGACCAAGTTTGAGTTTGGTCTCCATTGACCTATTTTTACAAGAGTTATGGCCATTGGACGTAGCAAATTTCTTGAAATTTTTCGTTGTCCGCACTTTTCTTGGCTGTTATTACAGATAATAAACTGATCTTAGTATATGAATACATAATATGTGATACAGATCAAGTTGGAGTTTAATTCCGATTGACTTATTTTCACAAGAGTTATGGCCCTTGCACTTAGCAAATGTCATGAAAAATCAGTTGTCCGAATCTTTCTTCAGTTTATTGCAGATTAATGAACTGATTGTTGGTATATGAATTCATCTTAGTGGGATACAGACTAAGTTTGAGTTTGGTTTCCATTGAACTATTTTTTTTGTAAAATACAAGCATCAGAAGAAGATAGCGCAAATTGTCTCTTTCTGAAATGAGTTCCACAGACAGTAAGACGCCCCCACACCTACCCCCTTTTTTAAATAAATAAACATGCATTCCCACGCAAAATTATTATATCTTAAACTTAAACAGTTTCGTTCCGTTTTCCGTTTTTGTATCTTTTTCTGAACGTCTTGAATACAGTGATTCGGAAGTGACGTAATTGATTTGGAAGTGACGAGTATACCACGCGATCAATTATCTTCGGTGGTATTTGAATGAGGTTTCCCTTTGTAATTTTTTGTTTTGATGATTTTGGCATTAGTAAGTTAGGTATTGATAAAAAATAAATATATCATTGTATTTTCTTTATTAGAACAAAACGAGGGCAACATTTAAAAAGGGATTCGGAATACCCAAGTTTCTTGTACCAATGGACAATCGGTGCCGACTTAGGACGACCATCTGTCACGTCAGTATCAAACGCAACAGAGGGAACAACAGATACGACATCAAAACACCAAACACAAAATATTATTCATAAACCAACGAAACCAATGTGCACTCGGTGCCGACTTAAGAATAATGTGGTTAACCGTATTACGTGAGCGCAACCCTCTCGCTTTTTCCAGTTAACCAGAGGTCCCGAAGAACACATATATATGATAACATCTGCTCAAACAAGACACCAAGTCGCAGAGGCTCAAGCAACACATATATGAATTTGTAAATTAATAGAAATAAAAGACAGACAAAGGGCAAACAAAAAGCATTATGTGCTCCGCCGGCTGTACCGCGCTCATGCATACAATCACTCGAGGAATCCGACCGCCGACAAAGAGGTTTTGACATAACCTGTAAGGAATCCCGCCGTCACAGTCAGAAAGAGTGCAAACCTGTCACCTAGATGAAGCTTTTTGCGTAGAATTTGATTAAACCTTACACGAAACAAGAACCCAAGGTTTTTTCTACCAAGTTATATTTTCGGTCAACAAATATGGCCGCTACATATATAAGGGCTCAGATTGGCTGATGGATTTTCGACTTCTCCTCTGCACAAAATTTAACGAATCTTTACAGGAAGCAAGTGTTTAAGGCCATCTACCAATTTTTGTGATTTTTGCACCGATCGATCAACAAGAATGGCATCAAAGAACATTCATTTCGACTTTTCCTTTGCAATCGTTGCGCAGAATTTAATGTAACCTTGTAGGAAGTAAGAGCTCGCTAAGAGCTCTGATTGGCTATCGCATTTTTATGCTCGCCGAAAAATTCGGAGGAGCATATAGTCGCCGTCGGTCTGTCTGTCCGTCCGTCCAAGCTCATATCCCCTAAACCCTACATAAGAATCGGATCATATTTCACACAAATATTTCTAATGATAGATCCCTTTGATCACTTAAGGTATATCGCCAAAGGTCAAGGCCGTTTCCAGGCTAAAAATAGCTTTTTTAGGAAATAATTTTTTTTAAATCAATTAAAAATCAGTGTTTTGTTCAAATGGTCTGACTTTTGAATAATGATGGTAAATGCATAATCTTTTACAAATGTTGCGGATTTTGAGATTTTTTATTGCATTGGTGAGCAATTGTGTGCCACGGGGCAGGGGGAGGGGATGTTATGATTGCAAATACAAATGAGTTAAAGAAGATCCCGACGACAATCTCAACAGCACTCACAATAGGTACCCTTTAAACTATGGTCTGGTCCCTGATTCTTGGTCCATTTGCCCATTTGCCTTTTGGTCTCTTCGTAGATATTGGTCTGGTCTATTTCAGGTCACTTTATTCTGTTTTTGTTTACATTTTGAGGACAGCGAGGTACTTCACCTCAATCAATCTGGTCAGTGTCAGTTTAATGTGTCTGTATAATTTGATATGCATTCTAATTAAGACCTTTCATCTTCTCGCTATTCGTCCGATGGGAATAGACCTCCACAAAGTTTCTAAACAACTGCCAGGGGAGTGAGAGAGTTTGTGTGTGTGTGTGTGTGTGTGTGTGTGTGTGTGTGTGTGTGTGTGTGTGTGTGTGTGTGTGTGTGTGTGTGTGTGTGTGTGTGTGTGTGTGTGTGTGTGTGTGTGTGTGTGTGTGTGTGTGTGTGTGTGTGTGTGTGTGTGTGTGAGGGTGTGTGTGTGTGTGTGTGTGTGTGTGTGTGAGGGTGTGTGTGTGTGTGTGTGTGAGGGTGAGGGTGTGTGTGTGTGTGTGAGAGAGAGAGAGAGAGAGAGAGATTTTTCAATCATCACCGCATACTTTAAAAGTTACATCATCAACATCATCATCATCATCATGGCAGAGATGTTTATATCTGTCTGTCAATCATCATCGCATACTTTGAGAGTTCATCATCATAATTTTATTTAAAATTCGTTCACCAGTGTTTAATTGTTTATTTTTTCTAACACTTGCAGAAACAAAGTAAAAATGTTAGGTAAAAAAATTATGTTCAGGTTGACTGACACCGCCGTATTGCTTAAAAGTCGCCATATTTACAATTTCATTAGTACATTTCTATCGAAATTCATAAAACCACTTCTATTTTCATTTTTCGCTTTTACGGGTTGCAATCAGCCGTACAGTTCATGGCAGCCGATTTTACGTCAAATTAAGAATATATGTATTCATCAAATTCTGTACATCTTTATTTTTTCTGAATGTGTCCGTCAATCTAGACATTTAATTTTTTGTCTTTACATACATGTACCTTAATGTTTAATATATCGAAGTAATATGTAAATGCTCATTAATGACATATCCTAGAAATGCCATTTGATTTACCTTCACAGCAGAATTGTGTGAATTTCCAACGGACATTAACATGAACATTAATGTTAACATCTCTTATGCTGATCATTTTTATTAGCAACTTTACATTATATAAATTTTGTTAAGTATATTATAATCAACAAATATAAGACAAAATTTGTGGTAACATCATCATCATTTTCAGCTCTTAACCCCCCCCCCCCCAATCAGGGTGCCCTCCCCCTCTTAAATCAAAAGGTTGCTCCCTTATAGAAGTCTTTAAGAAAATGTATCATTTTCTTGTCACAAAAATAGATCAGCGCAATACCACGTTATACAACAGTAATAAGAAAACATCGGCTATCAATGTAAACTATCAACTCTGACCCGAGGGATACTCTACCTTATGGTTCCTGACAGAATTGCAGCTTTGGCGAATCTGGCCACACGTTAATGACTATTTTATTAACTTCTCGCAAATTTATTTAACAAGAGTAAAAATCACACATATTGTACGCTGCCAATTACACCAATGGTAGCCGTGAATTAGATGAACTAACGACAAAATTAATGTGAATTTATAACATAATGGCGACAATGCGGAATAGTTCCATTATCTATATCAGAAATTCTTGTAACTTGGCAGTTTTTGTCACTCGTGCTAGCTCCAAGTTTCATTCATAGATGTACAAAACAATCTTATTCTTTTTAATGGGATGCTGTTGGGGCATTGTTTTATTACAAGAATAAATTGGATTACTGTGAAGATTGTAGAATGGCAACCCTCCCTCTAAAAAAGAAAATATATAAAATAAAAATACACAAATTTTTCAACGGTCAGATCACGCGTCATGATAAATAGTTACTAAGTCATATGGGAATATTCAGCTCCCGGAGATAGTCAGTATGGACGGTTGTCAGATGAGGCTTTACATCATTAGGAACTTTCAGTAGACACGACAGATAATATGAATTAAACTTCTTTATACACATTTCATTTAAATGAAAATACATATTGCCCAATTTTGATGAAGGAGTTCCATCATTCCGAATGAAATTTCGTTGTCCTTTTGTCACCACAACAAAGTCATTAGGCGGTGAAGGGATTCCTCCCGGTTTAAGTCCTCCTTTACACCCATAACAGGTGGTTGTTTTTTCGTGACAAAATGGCAGAAGTGTAAGTAGTTATGATCCTGGTGTTGGATTGGGTAGAGTCGGTTTGGCAAAAGAAGTTGGACAAGCATTATCACTAGACACGTCCTGTCGTGGTACGGTAGAAACGAACGCAACAGGCTCAGGTCTTTCTGTACTACTGCCTTTCCTTCTCTGTGTGGCTTTCGTTGCTTTCTTTCCTCTGCCTTGAGGCATGTCCATATTAGCCAATGCAGTGTAATTTGGTTTTCTCACACTACTATTATACCAGTTAAGAAATTTTCTGAGCTGGTTTTCTGCCTCAGCTACAGCTATTGTATGAGCACATATTTTATATGTTACCCACTTGATACAGTTTTTGTCACAAGAAAATTGTCCATTGTTTCCAACGGTGCGAACCTGATGAGGTGTATCATGCAAGGTACCACTCAGCACGAGGCGCTGTTTTCCATTTGATCCAGGAGTAAGAACTATATTTGACTCATCTGCTAACAAAACACTTGCTTTTCTAAACATTTCCTCCACAATGGAAAAAGGGAAGTAAATAATCTGACTATATTCTGCTAAAACAGCTAATCCTCTCAACATTTCGTTGGATACATCGTCTGTTTGAGGTATTTTCTCGCATCTTTTGTTTTGCATGTAAACATTTTTTCCTCTGCCTTTTTCTTTTGTGTTTGTGTCATTCTATAGTATTTTTCTTCAGGTACCTTGATGTCTTTGTACTCGTCTCGTACTTCCCATTCACCACGACCAATCATTGACAGTTTACACTCTTGAAACTGACGTTGTACTATTTGGTGCAGATGAAGAGCAGCTTCTTTGATGTTAAGCTTCTTAAAGTTCAAGTCTCGTTTTATTACGGAGTTGGCGCATTCATTGGCATTTTGATTGTACATCTTTGGAGGATATCCCAAACCTGCCATTTCTCTTACGTTTGCTGTCATACAATTCTTCATGTAGTCAGCCTTTTTTGTCAAAATGTACTCGTAAAACTTTTTCCCATATTGATGGCGACCCTCCCAAGTTGTTTCTCATCGATTCTAGCTTTTCATCGAATCGATCATGGCTGTAGCAGTCTACTAAACCTGGATCCTTCTCTGTTCCAATTTGCTCTCAAAAAATGTCTTTTATAAATAACTTCGAAACCGGACATTTTATTCCTAAGTCTGCTAGCTTAGAAATAATGTTGTCCTTCAAGTGAATGTCACACAGAATATGTGTTGCAAAGCATAGACACGTATCAAACGAGTCGCACAAGTTTTTCTCACCATCGCTTCCATATACCAACACCCTTTGAACACTTGGTCTATATTCTATCATCAGTGATGGCAGCGTAAAGTATGAGTCGAATAACTTTTTCTGGTGAATAAGTGCTGGTCCAATGAATACCGGAGTTTTACCCTCCCCATTTGAAAATAGTAAGTTCCTGTATGTTGTCAGTGTCAGGTAGTAGTCCCCAATATTATATGTTGCATCAACTCCAAGCACGGAAAAACTTTCAGGATTTGAACAAAATCGTTCAATATCGAGAAGTTGTTGGTTACTGGCAAGGAACAATTTCAGTTCAGGAGAAGCAATAATCTCCCTTACAAAGGCACTACTAGGGTCTCGCGCTTGTGTTTTGCACATGTCCATTAATTCCAGTAAAACGTCTCCTTGCGAATTGCTTTTTTGAATTGTAAACTAAATTATCCACTTGTTGTCTGTTTCTTACATGCTCACCTGGAGCTCTTATCTGACTGATTCCTCCTTTATTTTCCAGTATATCATGAACTACTTGTTTGCCTGTATGTGATCCCACATTTTGCTTGATCATCTGCTTCGTAGACTCGAATGTCCTGTGATACACTTTTTCTTACTTCTTCGGCTGAATTGTTCTCTCTGGACCTTCAAAAAATACTGACATGTAGCCATGGATTTTAACTCCTTACTTGCATTGTAATAATTTACATATAATACAATCCTGTGGAAATCTCTCGCTGCGGAATGAAGGTAAGAGAGCCTAGAAACCTTGATCGTACCTTGACTTCTATATTCCTCAGAAAAAGAATTCTCAATTCCCGTCGCATCGTTCACCTTGTAATATTTGGTTTTGGTGTTTGTTTGTGTCCAAACGCCACATGCATCGCAAAGAAGGTCTTTGGGATGTCCTAGTTTCTCCAAATCCACTTAAAATGCTACGTTGGAATTTATGCTCAACGGAACATTTGATGCTCTTTTCTTTGAAGAGAAAAACAGATCTTGCAGAATGACTTTCGTTGGCACACCACTTTTCCGACCTCTTTTGTAAACAGGTAGTGATTGGTCCCCCTGGTAGTAATCTTCATCTATGTGATCGATGGATAACGTGGCACATTCATTCTCAGAAGTCGGCGAGGATGTAATGTTAATAGGATCCAAGTTATGATTAATTTTCTCATCTTCCTCGTCAGAATCAAGGGGCCGTGTGATTGGTGCAGGCTTGTTACTCTTTTTAAAGAACAGTCTCCTTGGTCTTTTTATAGTTGGCAGTCTCGGTGGCCTGTTTTGATGTACATAATCATCGTCATCATAGCTGAGGATCTCTGGACTGCTCTGTGAATGTAAATTTTAAAATAAATTACAAACGCAAATGATATATAGATTAAGTGTGTTTTCTGACGTTTTCGAAGTTAACGTGCACAATATAGTCGAAACAGCTGACAAAAGTATCAATGACCAAGGTTAATAAGATAAAGCTAAGTAAAATTTTCACCATGTTAGGAAAATACTTACGGGTATTCTTGTGGTAGTTGTTGGTTCATGGACGTTCTTCTTAGACATTTCCTCATCAGATGAAGTTATAATTATTGGTTCATCCTATAATAAAAAAAAAAAAAAAAAAAAAAATAAGCAAAATGTTAAAAAAGAAAAGAAAAAAAAAACCCATTAATTTTCCTCAAAAAAAGAAAAATAAAGAAAATGTCGTTTCAACTGTGGAATACAATAAGAATTGAGTAGATATTTACCAAAAGAGTTACTTACATCACATTTCACTTCATCAAAGCAAGATCCTGTAGTATAAGAAGCATCTAAAGAGACAGCCATCGCCTTCCATCTGCAAATGAATAAATAAAAGATTAACAAATCAGAAAATAAATAAGCAAATGATTAATAAATCTGCAAACAAATAAATTAAGTATTAGCCATGAAATTACAGACTAATCATCAAATTTATTCAGCCAATATTAGGAAGAAAGTATTTAAATGATCAACAACAGAATGTGTTATTCTCATAAACACAGGTACATTGTAGAGAAATAATGAAGGATGCATATTGTTTTATTTAGGAAGGACTCGACTTACGATTTTTGACTGTATTTGAAAGAAGTCGACCATGAGGTTGGAATCACAGACAATCCTTCCTGGCTGTGTTGTTGGAAGGGATCAAGGCTTTTCTGTTTTGCCGCTGTGATGTCTTTTTCTTCATCCTCGCTTATTCCGCCGACAACAGACGAAAATGATCGTTTGTAAATTAAAACTTTCTTTGACATGTTGTTTTCGAATGCTCTACTCGGAATCTGGTACTTAAGTTTCATTTTGGTAGTAAGTTAATTAATTGTTGATGATAAATAGTCGTTTCTGATAGGTACCGTTTAAAAGATTTTATCATTATTCCTTGTAGTTTTATTCACTTTAATGTTGATTTCATGGACTGAAAGTTATCAAAGCTTACATGTCCAGTATGAGTTGAAATCTAGATTTCTAAAGCTGTAGCCACATGTGGACAATTTGATACTGGTCACCTAGACACATGTCGTTAAAAAAAGACCTAGAAAAATGTGCCTCTTAATATTTCATAATGTTGAGCTCCCATCATTAAGCAACTACATGAAAATGAATTATGCTCGATAACTGTCTGAACGGTGGACACTGCCGAGTTTCTTAATGTTTAGAGTTCATTAATGTTCTGTGATATCATCTATATCACCTCTTGATATGAACCACCATGAAATTAACGTATAAAAGTAACAAGTATCTCAGAAAAATAATGTTTTATTATCATTATTATTTTCATTTTCGCATCAATTTGAATAAGTTTAAGATATCTTTTTACCTTGAGTTCAAAGAGATTTTTTTTATTTTCAAGTATTACATACAAAGTGTTGTTCGAGATTATTTTCTTCATTTTGTAATTTATCAGCAAGATATATAAAGTATGATATAATAAAAGAATTCTGTAAAAGTACCGGTATATCGTCGATCTTTCGATCCTAGGAATGAATTTAAAAATTAATAAGCAGTTCATTTTGGAATTTTTCCGATAAGGCAGATAAGATTTGTATGGGATCTCAGTGGCGGATTTAGAAGGGGCGGGTGTCCAGCCTCCTCCCCCCCGACCTTTCACTATAAAGTAATTTATTCATAATACTCTTCAATATTTTCGGTTCGCCATCTCATAACATACCTAGTTCAAGCTCACTACTGAATTCTACTTTCTTTGTTGTGTTTGAATGGATCCATATATCATAAGCACCTAGTGTCTTATTCAGCTATGTGAGACAGGTAGGGCTGCAACGCTTAACGCCCCCCTCCCTTCTCCAACTTATAAACAAGGTCATATTATTCAGAAGATCATCAGCCGATCGGATTGAGAGGGGGTTGACAGAGGAAAGTTATAAAAGATAGGAGTTATTTTAAAGATTTTTAACGTTTCAAATACAAGATTTGAAGACTGAATTCCTGCTCTTTTCCGTTTCCATTATCAAGAATAAATTGTATTTGATTTTGAATGTATATTAACAGAATGAATGCTTCTTTCATTTTCAGATACAAGAATTTAAAAAAATAAAATGTTACACAAGTAGTCACTATCATTCCCTTCCCATATCCTTATGGCGCATAAAAAGCACAAGTTTCTCGGATACAAATGTCAATTAATGAACAACTAGCTGACCCCTGATGAGGCAGGCAGGGTCATGTTAATAATTAACATAGAAATAGTGCCACGTGTATTCAATACGTTCTATCAATTGGTGAAATTTAGATGCCACGTTCGTGGCTGTAAGGTGCAAATATCAGCATAAAGACTTTACTTTTCGGTTTACAAGCTTTAATGACTTTTTTTTTTGATAAAATGGGCACATTGTGGCGTGGAGAGGGGATCGTATCTCGCACAGCCCCCCCCCCCCCCCCCCCCCCCCATTTCCCGAAATACTACTGATGTCGAGGTTGTAGGATACGTAACCGTACAGAATACGAATTGAATTGAACGAGCTAAGATAACTATATTAACATCAGCAAATTTTTTTTCTGTTTCCCGCTTTTTAATTTTTTTTTGGTATCCTTGCCGTTTTATTTAAACCTTTGTTTATCTCTCGCGTTTATTGTAATCATGATGCGCAATTTGCGTATTTTCGGACTAAGTTACATTTTTTCCTTTGAATAACTCAATAAATGTATGAATTTATGTGCCCATTTACTGCATATATAGTTCATATTTAAGACACTAAATGCTTTGATATATACATGTATTTAATGCTATACATTTTTGAATTTTTATTAATTCAGTTCCTAATTTGTAAAACAAGTTCTATGTTTGTGAAACATAAATGACCCCGATGGCATTGTTGTTCAAACAGAAGGCCAAAATCATAAGTCAAGTTCAAACTTTTGATACTTCCAAATAAGAAAGACCTATCACTTAAAATTCAAAAGTTATGACCACATTTAAAGGTCGAGAAATGTAGGTCAAATTTTAAGGTCAAGGCCACATTGTCAAAGCTCATGGTCTGGAAATAATGATCTTGTCACAAGTATTTTTCGTGTGAAATATTTTTAAGGCCCCACCAGTTATGATTCAAAAGATGTAGCCCAGTTTGAAGTTAAGAAAAGTAAATTTTAAAAATGTCAAGGCCATAGTTCATGTCCAAAGATAAATAGTCGTGTTATAACTAATCTACATGTGAAATATTTAAAAGACCTATCGCTTATTGTTCATGAGATATAGCCTCGTTTAATGTTTAAGAAAAGTAGGTTAAATTTCAAAATCAAGGTCACAATGTCAAAGTTCTTTGTCTCAGATGAATGACCTTGTCATAAGTAAAAAATAATTCCAAGGAATGCATGTGTCGCCTGCGAAACATAGCGACACTCAGGAATCACTTTTATAGGGTGACATCCAAGTGTGACAGACGAACGGACAGACAGACGGACAAAGGACAAAGTGATCCATAAGTGTTGATATGCTTCGCAGGCGACACAAAAACCATGTGAAATATTAAAGCCCTACCACTTATGGTTCAAGAAATATAGCTTCTCAGCAAAGCCCTATCATCTATACCCTTTTATTGAAAGCGGGACGAAATGACGGACAGGCAGACAGACAGACGGACGGACGAAACAATCGCTATATGCCTTTTTAGCCATAAATGACCGGGGCATAAAAACGGACATTTAACATTTTGAAGTATTTTAATGTTAAGGTTGATGGACACGTTCAGAGAGAAAACAAGAGGTCTTTTCTTATAAAATACTTTTGAAATTTAAAGACCAATCTATCTGAAAAGAAAATCAAACATGTGATACAAAATAAGACAGACAGACAAATATAAATAAGAAATCTCTCTCTCTCCTGGCAGCTGTTTAGGAAACTTTGTGGGAGTTTATTCCCATCGGACGAATAGCGAGAAGATGAAAGGTCTTAATTAGAATGCATATCAAATTGTACAGACACATTAAACTGGCACTGACCAGGGTGCTTGAGGGCAAACATATTTTGGAATACAGTTGACAGTTGACAGTTGACGATTGAATTGCAAACTGCATTCCAGAAAACAGTTGACAATTCGACTATGAAACACTTGCATTGAAAATGTATGCATAATAAATTTTCTGTATTACTATTCCATCTCGTCAAAAAATACATATGACACCTATGCCCCACCTCCACTTCTTACAGAATAAAACATGAATGAAGAAGCATAGCATCGACATATCCTGTTGGTAATAGCTCAAACATTTATAGTATTCCCCTGGTTACGATACTGAAATTTTCAGGGATTCATGCCTAGGCATTGACTCAAGCACACTTTAAATTTGGCGAGGGTACATGGCCTTGTTACCGAGGAATGAGGCCAAGAACTTTGCCAATATTTCTACAATTCAGACAAATTCTCAAAAAATACAAGTCCAAACTTTTATAGTATTCCCCTGGTTACGATACTGAAATTTTCAGGGATTCATGCCTAGGCATTGACTCAAGCACACTTTAAATTTGGCGAGGGTACATCACCTTGTTACCGAGGAATGAGGCCGAGAACTTTGCCAATATTTCTACAATTCTGACAAATTCTCAAAACATTCTAAGTCCAAACTTTTATAGTATTCCCCTGGTAACGATACTGAAATATTCAGGGATTCATGCCTAGGCATTGACTCAAACACACATTAAATTTGGTGAGGGTACATGGCCTTGTTACCGAGGAATGAGGCCGAGAACTTTGCCAATATTTCTACAATTCAGACAAATTCTCAAAAAATTCAAGTCCAAACTTTTATAGTATTTCCCTGGTTACGATACTGAAATTTTCAGGGATTCATGCCTAGGCATTGACTCAAACACACATTAAATGTGGTGAGGGTATATCACCTTGTTACCGAGGAATGAGGCCGAGAACTTTGCCAATATTTCTACAATTCAGACAAATTCTCAAAAAATTCTAAGTCCAAACTTTTATAGTATTCCCCTTGTTTCGATACTGAAATTTTCAGGGATTCATGCCTAGGCATTGATTCCAGCACACTTTAAATTTAATGAGGGTACATCACCTTGTTACCGAGGAATGAGGCCGAGAACTTTGCCAATATTTCTACAATTCTGACAAATTCTCAAAACATTCTAAGTCGAAACTTTTATAGTATTCCCCTGGTAACGATACTGAAATATTCAGGGATTCATGCCTAGGCATTGACTCAAACACACATGAAATTTGTGAGGGTACATTACCTTGTTACCGAGGAATGAGGCCGAGAACTTTGCCAATATTTCTACAATTCAGACAAATTCTCAAAAAATTCAAGTCCAAACTTTTAAAGTATTCCCCTGGTTACGATACTGAAATTTTCAGGGATTCATGCCTAGGCATTGACCCAAGCACACTTTAAATTTGGTGAGGGTACATGGCCTTGTTACCGAGGAATGAGGCCGAGAACTTTGCCAATATTTCTACAATTCTGACAAATTCTCAAAACATTCTAAGTCCAAACTTTTATAGTATTCCCCTGGTTACGATACTGAAATTTTCAGGAATTCATGCCTAGGCATTGATTCCAGCACACTTTAAATTTAATGAGGGTACATCACCTTGTTACCGAGGAATGAGGCCGAGAACTTTGCCAATATTTCTACAATTCATACAAATTCTCAAAAAATTCAAGTCCAAACTTTTATAGTATTCCCCTGGTTATGATACTGAAATTTTCAGGGATTCATGCCTAGGCATTGATTCAAACACACATTAAATTTGGTGAGGGTACATCACCTTGTTACCGAGGAATGAGGCCGAGAACTTTGCCAATATTTCTACAATTCAGACAAATTCTCAAAAAATTCTAAGTCCAAACTTTTATAGTATTCACCTGGTTATGATACTGAAATTTTCAGGGATTCATGCCTAGGCATTGACTCAAGCACACTTTAAATTTGGTGAGGGTACATGGCCTTGTTACCGAGGAATGAGGCCGAGAACTTTGCCAATATTTCTACAATTCATACAAATTCTCAAAAAATTCAAGTCCAAACTTTTATAGTATTTCCCTGGTTATGATACTGAAATTTTCAGGGATTCATGCCTAGGCATTGACTCAAGCACACTTTAAATTTGGTGAGGGCACATGGCCTTGTTACCGAGGAATGAGGCCGAGAACTTTGCCAATATTTCTGCAATTCATACAAATTCTCAAAAAATACAAGTCCAAACTTTTAAAGTATTCCCCTGGTTACGATACTGAAATTTTCAGGGATTCATGCCTAGGCATTGACTCAAACACACATTAAATTTGGTGAGGGTACATCACCTTGTTACCGAGGAATGAGGCCGAGAACTTTGCCAATATTTCTACAATTCAGACAAATTCTCAAAAAATTCTAAGTCCAAACTTTTATAGTATTCCCCTGGTTACGATACTGAAATTTTCAGGGATTCATGCCTAGGCATTGACTCAAACACACATGAAATTTGTGAGGGTACATTACCTTGTTACCGAGGAATGAGGCCGAGAACTTTGCCAATATTTCTACAATTCAGACAAATTCTCAAAAAATTATAAGTCCAAACTTTTATAGTATTCCCCTGGTAACGATACTGAAATATTCAGGGATTCATGCCTAGGCATTGACTCAAGCACACTTTAAATTTGGTGAGGGTACATGGCCTTGTTACCGAGGAATGAGGCCGAGAACTTTGCCAATATTTCTACAATTCTGACAAATTCTCAAAACATTCTAAGTCGAAACTTTTATAGTATTCCCCTGGTAACGATACTGAAATATTCAGGGATTCATGCCTAGGCATTGACTCAAACACACATGAAATTTGTGAGGGTACATTACCTTGTTACCGAGGAATGAGGCCGAGAACTTTGCCAATATTTCTACAATTCAGACAAATTCTCAAAAAATTCAAGTCCAAACTTTTATAGTATTCCCCTGGTTACGATACTGAAATTTTCAGGGATTCATGCCTAGGCATTGACCCAAGCACACTTTAAATTTGGTGAGGGTACATGGCCTTGTTACCGAGGAATGAGGCCGAGAACTTTGCCAATATTTCTACAATTCATACAAATTCTCAAAAAATTCAAGTCCAAACTTTTATAGTATTCCCCTGGTTATGATACTGAAATTTTCAGGGATTCATGCCTAGGCATTGATTCAAACACACATTAAATTTGGTGAGGGTACATCACCTTGTTACCGAGGAATGAGGCCGAGAACTTTGCCAATATTTCTACAATTCAGACAAATTCTCAAAAAATTCTAAGTCCAAACTTTTATAGTATTCACCTGGTAGCGATACTGAAATTTTCAGGGATTCATGCCTAGGCATTGACTCAAGCACACTTTAAATTTGGTGAGGGTACATGGCCTTGTTACCGAGGAATGAGGCCGAGAACTTTGCCAATATTTCTACAATTCATACAAATTCTCAAAAAATTCAAGTCCAAACTTTTATAGTATTTCCCTGGTTATGATACTGAAATTTTCAGGGATTCATGCCTAGGCATTGACTCAAGCACACTTTAAATTTGGTGAGGGCACATGGCCTTGTTACCGAGGAATGAGGCCGAGAACTTTGCCAATATTTCTGCAATTCATACAAATTCTCAAAAAATACAAGTCCAAACTTTTAAAGTATTCCCCTGGTTACGATACTGAAATTTTCAGGGATTCATGCCTAGGCATTGACTCAACACACATTAAATTTGGTGAGGGTACATCACCTTGTTACCGAGGAATGAGGCCGAGAACTTTGCCAATATTTCTACAATTCAGACAAATTCTCAAAAAATTCTAAGTCCAAACTTTATAGTATTCCCCTGGTTACGATACTGAAATTTTCAGGGATTCATGCCTAGGCATTGACTCAAACACACATTAAATTTGGTGAGGGTACATCACCTTGTTACCGAGGAATGAGGCCGAGAACTTTGCCAATATTTCTACAATTCAGACAAATTCTCAAAAAATTATAAGTCCAAACTTTTATAGTATTCCCCTGGTAACGATACTGAAATTTCAGGGATTCATGCCTAGGCATTGACCTCAAGCACACTTTAAATTTGTGAGGGTACATGGCCTTGTTACCGAGGATGAGCCGAGAACTTTGCCAATAATTTCTACAATTCTGACCAAATTCTCAAACATTCTAAGTACGAAGGAGAACTTTTATAGAATTCCCCGGTTAACGATACTGAAATATTCAGGGATTCATGCCTAGGGTCAAAACTTGACTCAAACACACATGAAATTGTGAGGTTACACTTACCTTGTTACCCGAGGAATGAGGCCGAGAACTTTGCCAATATTATCTACAATTCAGATAAATTCTAAAAAATT